>JAFMSR010000013.1:47382530-47982530 GCA_022818135.1 Saxidomus purpurata
GATACCATCTCGGTCTTCAAAATCTATGAATAGCTCACAGTCGTTACATGTCTCTGTTTCTTGTGCTATGGCAAACTTTGCATGGTTGAACAGTCTTCTGTCTCGCTCTGATAGACTTGAACGAAAGCTTTTCACTTCCTGTATCAGAAGGTCCGTGTTTATCTAAAAGTAAACGACATACAATCCTACATAAATCTACTAATATGTAATCTAGTAATTAAGCTAACAAGCAAATAAGCAATCATTCTTATAAAACAGAAGAAAAAATGTGTTATAAATTCTTTTTCACATAAAACCTCGCATATTTTTAGAATTGTTGAAGTAATGGTTTCAGTAGTTTTCAGTTAAAAGCAAAGAGACGTACCAATGAGAGGAACATGCTTTCTAACGCTTGTATTAACTTTAATATATATGCGTATATTATAAAAAGCACCAAAAAACTGCATAACTGTTGCAACTATCAATATCACATTTTTTTTTCATTATGGCAACACTACAATGTATATGTAACAAATGGAAACAAGGCGCTACGAAACACTTCAATCATGAAACAGTCAAAATATCAAAGAAAAAATATCAGCACAAAAGGAAAAAGAATGAAAAGACAACGGAACAGTTGATATATGAAATTATTAACAGTAACATTGCGTAAGAAGTTTCATGTCCGATGAACTACTTTACATTTGAATTCATGTGTCCTTCTTAAATCAAATTATCTAATGTGGCAACCGCAAAGACAAGAAAATGACACATTTAAATGTAGTAGAGCAACAAAGGAGCGCGCGACAATTAAAACCCATGCATTTCATACACATAAGATTGTCATAATAGACCACCTTTTGTAAAAGTAGAGGTCCCTGTAGGTAAGACAAAAACAAGGTGGCTTCTAAGAGCTATTTTGACTCTATGCCCATCCTGACACATTATAGAGAATGAGACTTACAACTTTAGTACTTGAGTTGCCCATTCTCCCAGAGAGCCGCTAGTACTTGGGGTTTTCCTCTAAAATGTGAAAACATTCCGTCAACGTTATGGAATATAATTACGCTTTATAACACAATTTTGGAAATATTTGTAAACAAGGAAATAGTACGGGACCTATGCTATTCATCAACATTTTCACATCAGCTATTGCTGTCAGTTTAATTTAAACAAATTAAGAATACCGTTCACTGATATTCCGTCAATAATTTTATTCAACACGCTCTTACGATTATGTAAATACATGTGTGTTTATTTATTTGAATGTGTGTCGAATCAACTTTTCATGTGTACAATTATCAAACGCGTTAAATGTATCATTATGATCTTATTAAAATCTTATTTTGACCATGGACATCAAAGCTACCCGTTATAACTGCCATCAAAACTGCTATCTAAATCGCAGTTATTGTTTGGTGCTTTTCCTTTGTATTATCTGTAACTTGCAGGCATAATAACATCCATATAAGCAATACATTTAAATTTGTGAGGCTACGACCCGAAACTTCAAAATTGCAAGAGAAAGGTACAAATGTAATCATACATCGAGTTATGATTCTTCGTTGCTGTTTAAAACCTCTTTAAGCTTACATCAAATCAAATGATTATTTTAAGTTTTAGAACAGCTTATATTTATGATTTCACATTTAAAAGAAAAATAATTATAATACACGACTTACATACCTGACCCCTTTGCGAGTTAACGTCTTTGAAACTTCACCATAGTGAGCTACACAATTATATATATACTCCTAACCATCGGCAAAACCAAGCTAACTATAGCTTGATTCTGGTATTGCGTCGTAAAAGTTGAATAAGAAACGCAAAATGTTTTGAAATACCCGGTCTATTTTCCCAGTGTCATAATCACTGGCCTTTAACGATTCTACACTCAACAACTTTTCAACCGCTACTCATTTTGAGTTACGAAAGTTGAGAATAAATATGGAGGTTCAAAATGTTTGTACCTTTTACTTAATCGGGTATTGGTGATAAAGTGATACCTCTCAGAATCTCACCTGACGCAAAAACACCGATTCCCAAAATTCACAAAGTTTAGTAAAATCTGACGAAAATAGAGTAAACAATGTAACTTTATTTTTGTATAAAATCTACTATAATGTACAAAGCAAATATCATCATTGTTCTATGATTACAGAATTTTGATCAATGTCAAAGTAAAGACGGGTATCAAAAATAAAGCGCTTTTTTAAATCGTTAAATGCATCAAATAGATGCCCAAAAGGTACAATCCTTGCAAGATTAAAAGTCTTATATCTGTACAACAATCCCAAAATTTCAATGATAAACACCAGACTCAATGTGTTCGCGGGCAGAATTTTTCTTAGCCTTTAAATGTGTAACGATGTATTAAACGGTAACACTACCAATGTTGATAAGTGTATTTTGTATAATGTTACATGCATCCAAATATAGAAATTTATAATACCTTGCGTAGTCATTATAGTTAGTCATTGGGAATACATTTACACTGAAAATCAATACTTTCAACCTAACCCTGACCAATAAGGCCATACAACATAATTTCTACAACGGGTTTACTACATAAACGATGTGTGTAGTAAAAATAAAATTTCATTTTCAAAGTTTAAAGATTTTTTGTCTTTACAACCTATACTGATCCGAGACAAAGCCCTTTGTACGAAATGGTTTCCGTTTATAAAGTTTAACATGTAATTATAAAATTACATAATTTGCTTGTCCCTAGTTCTAAAAAGTAAAAGAAGAAAATTTGACTTACAGCCCGCGGAAAGATGAAATGACAAATAGAAAAATAATCAAAATAAAGTTTAAAATTAATACATGGATACATATCAAGTGTGTTGCCTGATAACATACAGTCAGTGATATGTTTATCATTATCTTTTAGGACAATTGTGGTTCTGCTGATGTATTTTCTAAATTCAATTTGTGTGCATTGACAATGCAAAATTTAATATTTGATCAATTAAACAACCATTTGACAATATAAACTTAAAACTTTTGCAGTGCATGACATATTGAAACTCTGATCTGGAATTAACTTAGAAATAATAAGATATCAATTATATGAAGCTTAATTTTTAAATGCAGAATTTATCATATTGATAACATATTTCGTTTACTGAACATTGTAAAAACCAATGCATAAAATTGTCAGTCCTTGTGGTACATATTTGCCAACAGAGCTTGACGACTGCGCTAAAGTAAAAATAGATTTTCCAGATATGGAATGATGTCATAGAAAAATATAAGTCGGTATTCCACGTTTTAATAATCATGCTCATGGAAATTTCCTTTCTTTTCCAGACACTAAAAAGGTATCAAAAGGAAAACCAGACTGCATTAAGACACTTATGATAAGTCATACATTGCGCAGTTTATGTTTATCGCGAGTACAGAAGGACAATTGTAAACAGTGTTTCTTCAGTTAAACACAATCGCAGAAACAAAAGGTATTCAAACATGCACAGACAAACTTCAGTGGAAAATAAAACAGGTTTACCATCGGGAGATGATAAATATTTCGAACAGAGCGGAATAGAACCAGATGTTCATATAAATAATTGTAAAGAGGATGACGTAAGTTATGTTTAATGTCTACTTTTTTCCACTGACATACGTATATCATCTTAACTATTTTATTTTACATTTATCAATCACATACGAAAGATGTCCAGAATAAATCAATTATTTTTCTTTGAGATTGTCCGAGTTGTATCACATACGGTTTTTAGATATTTTAAACCCATGTTTTGTTCGTGTTTTATCATTTATTTGTTATATACAGTGCGTTTTGAAGCATCTCACTTTGATTAATTAGAGTGATTTAGCTCCTACATAGAACATATAGGTGATCATTTGTCATTTCCATCATTTCAGCAACAACAATTTATCTTAAAATGCGGCGAAATAACTAGACGTACTATTGGCAAGGCTATCATTGAGATTTGTGGTCATGAGGGAACTGAAAACGACAACAATAAAGCAAATTTAAGAAGACTCTTGCAGGCTGCTATATCGCACATAGAAAAAGAAGAAACAGACACGTGGAAGGACGCAGAAGTAAAGATTTATGATGATAATTTCGATGTTTACTCGATCCGTGCTGGTAATGGACGGGTGGTTTTCTTAGCGACATTTGACGGCCTGGGAAACCCCCAGGTAGTAAAAACAAGCAGATCAAAACTTGAAGCAAATCCAGTGCAGCGAAAACAATGTTCAGTTATGTAACAACAATTAAATGAACACTGATGAAAAAAGTACAAACTCCTTTGCTTCGATCCTGTCTCACGTGTAGTGGTCCACTTGTAAAAAGAGACATTTTTAAACTGTGTATTTTCACATGTTACAGTGTTTGAATCTAGATATAAAAAACAGACCCACTAGTATCTAACTGCACCGTAATGGAAAAAGATACTTTTCGTGTACAAATGTATATCCGATACACTCGCATGTGATAATATACTTGTGAGATACAAATAGAGGATATCAATTTTGGAACATTATCTTTGTCATATTTGATGTATGATATACTTCTGATAACTGAAATAAAATTTATTTTAAATGAGCCTTAATCAGTTTACATGTTTTCTATCCTGTAAATTATTTCATCATTTACTTTTGTATGTTAGCTTTATCTAAGCCAAGCTATGTCTTTCTTTATCACTTTGATTTGATTGAAAACTAGGAACATTCACATTCACGGCATTATTCTACGATTACAGTCAGAAACCTGCATTTTCGTTTTACTGGTAAATTCGTTACTTTTTAGTCTCTGCTATGATGATTAAAAGTAATCGCAGATATGTCTACATATGTCACCAGTCATAATTAAAACCAAGAATATAGATTGAGTTAATGTCAATCACACGTCCTCTATGTACCAAAAGTCCATGATGTGTCTGATGTGATTATCTCTTCTATTTTATCTATCCCTTAGTAAAAAGAAATAAACCAATCACAAAGAAATACATAATGTTATGTATAAAAGATACATATACACAAAGCTCATATTTTTTCCCAACCTATTTTTGTCATAATTGTATTTACTTGTGTCTCATAACAATTACATATGTTTGTTGACCATTTTCAAGGTTGTCAAAGACCTCTTGCGTGAAACTGATGAGTTGCGTTTCACAGCTATGCTTAGATCGAAAGCCATGCTGGTACTGGCTTAGTAGGTCATTATTATCAAAGTGTGTCATGATATTTGAGACCAAGATGTGCTCCATGAGTTTGGAGGCTATGCAGGTTAGAGAGATTGGCCTGTAGTTACTGGCCTTGGACTTAGGACCTTTCTTATATACGGGAGCGACGACTGCACTTTTCCAATCTGAGGGGACACTACCTGTTTCTAGGGATAGATTGAAAATCTTAGTAAGGATAGGTGCGATTTCGTGGTGGAGCTCTTTAAGTACTTTGGGTGATATTTCATCAGGGCCACATGCTTTATTTGGGTTAAGCCCGAGTAGTAATTTGTCAACACCTTCGACAGATATTGAGATCTCTGGCATCTTAGGTGTTGATGTGGGGCAAGCAATTTTCTTACACAGCTGTTTAAGACCGAGTGGTTGAGGTTTGGAGAATACCGATTCAAATTGCTTGTTCAAAATATTTGCTTTGTCGACAGGGTCAGTGTAAGTGAGACCCTTGTCCTTCAGAGGCGCTACACCACAGTTTTCTGTTTTATTATGCTTTATGTATGAATGAAACTTTTTGTTTCCTAACCTGGAGTCGCCATCAAAAATGACAGATTCCAAATATGACCAGTAAGCAAGTCTAATTTGCTTCTGAATATTATACTTAAGGGCCTTGAATGATTTTGTTAGGTGTGGGTTCTGTTTAGATCTCTTAAGTTTTGTGTACATCTTGTCACGCTTACGTATTTGCCTTAGGATTGTTGGGGTTAACCAAGGGAGATCAATTCGTGACTTAGTTAGCTTAGTGCATTTACATACATCCACATACTTTTATACACATGTTAAAATTGTTTAGGTCCCTAAATAGTCAAAATAATGAAATGACGTCTTGAGATTTTCGTTTTTGGTAAGAATCTCACAGTAACAGAGAAGAGGTATTGCCCATATAAAAAAACAATATCTCGACTTCTGACAATTAGTTGGACTAGTTTCTAAAGGCCTGTTGATAAATCCAAGGCGGTTTTAAGATTTAATTTGTACAGTATACAAGAAAAGAGATGTTCAGTTTATATTAATCAACAAAAATATGTTGAGCATTAAGATAAGATATTATATTTAATCGGAAAATCATTTATAATTAACAAGCTGTTGTGAGCTTTTACAACCGAGCATAATCTTACTCTTCGTCATGTTAGTTGAATATTTAGTCATTTCTTTTTCTAATTTCAATGTTTTTCGGCTTCAGGTGTCTATAGGTTTTGGATCAACGGTTTCATTTAAAAATGTCAGATCCATCAAACAGGTCAGACAAGACCAGAACCAGGGTGAATGAATTAGGCTGGCCAATGAAGCCCTATCAAACTGCACAGAAACTGGCAATGCTTCATTGATTTTACTTGTGATGCAAGTGGTAGGTTTATATCTTTGAACAAAATTTTATACTAATTTATTTAAGCTCGATTGTGAAGAAAAAGTCCGCATCTGACATATTTGAAAAACAAGTGGAATTTGAGGAGGTACTGTCGTGACCCCAGTAGGGCTTCAACGACAACCTCCGGGATGAGCGGCAGACACATTAGGCTCAACACAACAACCCCTTTTTTATTTTTGAACATTGTAAATAATATACTAAATGTCTCTAACTTAAATAATTCTTAATCAAGCATTGAAATTGCCGTGAATATTTATTAGCCTAGTATCTGGGACAAGTTTGATAACCAGCTAAAGTGCAGGTGTCATTCTGGAGTTCTGGCACTTTAAATGCCAACATTGGACAACATTTATAATTAAGTGTTGTCCAATCTTTTAACTTAAATCATTCCTATCCAGTTTTCACTAAACTAAATCTCGGCCAAGGTCCATAACCAGCTAATATTATAAGCAATGGTCGACTCAGAGTTATCGTCATTTGAGAGCCAAATTTGGAACAATTTAGAGCTGTCAATTGATGGGCATATTTTGTGATAGTAATTGCATTAAAGTTTTGTATTATTTGATTTCAGAAGTGCCAACACAGAGAATGCTACAATATCCACCTTGAATGACAGCAGAAACCATATAAAGTTGTACTATGGACAGTTTCAGCCTTGTGGAAATCTTATTTGTTGCAGAACACTGAAAACATGTACACAAACACAAAGTCCAGTGATATTTATTTTTGAGGTCTACAAATAAATTTAACGTAATTTCTCTTTGTATTTCTGTTCACAAGCACTTGGAATTGTTGCTTATTTGACTTCAGTGGCTTTCATTCATATCTGAAAATGTAAAGACACAATAAAATAGGGGTAGTTGATCTTCATTTTGTATGTTACTCAACCAAATGGAAAAGTTATATTGTGTAAGTTACTGCCCTAAACTGTAAGTTTTTTTAAACTTGCATGACTTTTAAACAGACAAATATTAGTCTTTCAATGCGGTAGCTCTCAAAAGAATCTAAGCTACACTTGAAAGTGTTACATAAGCAATTGTTATGATTGAGTCATAGCCCATCAGTCATTTGGGTATATAGCCATATAAAACCAACCAATTGATTTACTGATCAGTAAGAGTCAGTTGGTAAGCAACAGCCACAAAATGAAACAGTCATTAGAGAAAGCCAGTCTATTAGTCAGTAAGAGGAACTTAGTCGTATTTAATCAGTCAGCAAGTCAGAGTGGCAGTCAGTGAGTCCAGAAGTCAGCCACACTTGCGCAGTCAGTAAGACCAGAGATAGTCTATCAATATCATGATCAGTCAGTTTCAGTTCATTAGCAGTTCATTAATGGGATGTTCAGTCATAAATGATGACTGATAGTCAATCATTAGTTCATTAAGAGGATGTTCAGTCATAATATATGACTGATAGTCAATCAGTAGTTCATTAAGAGAATGCTCAGTCATTATTGATGACTGATATTCAATCAGTGGTAAAGTTAGGGGATGTTCAGTCATAATAGATGACTGATATTAAATCAGCAAGTCATTAAGGGGATGTTCAGTCACATTTGATGACTGATAGTCAATCAATAGTTCATTAAGGGGATGCTCAGTCATAACCGATGACTGATAGTGAATCAGTAGTTCATTAAGGGGATGTTCAGCCATAATTGATGACTGATAGTGAATCAGTATTTCAATAAGGGGAATACTCAGTCATAATTGATGTCTAATGTTCAATCAGCAGTTCATTAAGAGAATGTCTAGTCAGACTTGATGACTGATAGTCAATCAGTGGTTCAGTTAGGGAATGTTCAGTCACACATTCAGCCTTAATTAATAAGTCAAGAGTCAGTCAATCAGTTGGGTTTAACACTCTCTAATTCTAACATCTGTGTGATCTGATCCATTGACCCTAAATCAATACTAGAACTATTCATCTTACAAAGGTGAATCTTTGCATGAGGCACCAAATACTACCAAATATAAAGTATATTATGAGGAAAATTTAGCTGTAAAATTAATGGCTAGACACATGAATTAAAACTACACATGAATTCATCCGCATTTCCTGCCCCAGCAACCCATCCATCCTATCACCTGTTGACATTTGTCTATAATATCAATTGTATACAAGTACTTACCGTAAGGGGTTAAGGATCTTGGCACATTATCTTTCAACTGGCAGGCTGTAGGACAATCTCTCAGGCTATTGTGAATATAAAGAAAGCACACTGATGCTCACAGTTAAATGCAGCCATGCTATCACTCTTTAAAGATCTGTAAATAAAATAGTTAATAACAATTTGATTTTCCAAGTTATAAAGATATGAAATCTGAAGAGAAGGAAGAATATTGTTCCCATATTCAAACATGTTTGATGAGGTTCCAATGAAGTTTTAACAAACTTGAGGACAATGACCCCATTATATGTTAAAACTCATAAACACCATTCTAAAATATGAATGGATAGTTACTAAAATAAATTTTCATATACTGAAATATATTTATTTTAAGGAAAATCTTGAAACAGAAATCCATTTGCTTGTTGTGAAACCCCACTTCCTGTCAATATCAGGTTGAAGTTTCCAATACATGTCTTTTTCAAAATCAAATAGTGTTGAAAACATTAGCATAAATCTAAAACTGGAAACTTCTCATTTCCTCATTCTGGAATATAATTATCAAATTCAAAATATAAAAAAATGAACATATTCATTTAACTCTTATCCTGCTGTGCAGTTTGATCATGATCTGCACTATTTGAATATCACTGAATAAATTTTCAGTGATAACCTCTATCAACAAGTCATGGTACTGTCCTAACTGAAAGACGCAATGTACAGTAAAGTCCATTTAAGACATTAAGCAGGGTATTGAATGGTCAACAAAATTCATATTTTTTTACTTTATGTGTTTGGAGGTCACATTTTCCTTGAAAATTTCATGATGTATGACAAAAATATTTTGGACATTATTTAAGTTCTGTAAATTTGGGTAAAGTTGGTGTGTATCAGTCACAAGTAATCTATCTGTTGCCAAGATTGGAAAAAAAGTATTTTATTGTTACAATACTGAATGGTATCAGACTGAAATTTCTTTTTGGACTGAAAAAAAAATGAAATCATGACACAAAGAGATTCATTATCTTCACTGCATTGTGCTTGAACAGTTTTGATCGGCTAGCTCAGTGGTTTGAGTGCTTGCTTTGATACCTTGTGTAGGCATGTTGGTTGATTATGTGGTCACCAAGCTGGCAAGGGGTTTTCTCCGGGTAATCCGGTTTCAACCACCATAAAAGACCACAGCAACAAAGGTGATCCAGCTAAAGTTGTATAACTTGTATTGCAATCGTTATAAAACAAATAATTGTTTTTTTAATATTGTAGAATGTAATGACCCTTCTGTCTTGCATCATGATATACTTACAAGAAACTCTTATTAAATACAATGTACTTGTATCATATATTCAATGTACATAATTAAATATTTGTCAATAATTGTCAATAAAAGCAGTTGGCAATACATAATTTTTGGTCTTTGATAAAAACTTATGTTCACTGATTCAAGTGTCACATAGTGACTCAGCAAAAAACATTTTGTACATATACACTAACAGAAGTGTAGCCCTTCCCAAACTTTGATGGGGAGTTGAATACCATTTAGTTAAATAATGATCAGACCCTTTTTCCTTTTAATTGTTCATAGTCACGGACGACCCGGATGAACTTGCCAAGACTCCGGACAAGTGCAGGTTGAAGACAGACAGATACAGATACAAGGGAACCCGAGTACCACACCCTAGCTTGAATATAATAGACCCCTTGGTTATTTTACATGCACGGTGTATATTACCAATACACATGAGACTACATCTGGGTTTCTAACCAGTTCATCTCTAGATTGGTTGGAAACATTGAAAAGTGTTTCTGAAATTTCCAGTACCTCCGCCGAGATTTGTACCAGGGACCTAAGTATTGGTAGTCTAGAGCATTAAGAACTTGACCACCGCACCACCATGATCAGACCCTAGAAAGAGATCATATCTTTCAACAGAGTATATTACATATGTTTGTGGCATGGAACATGGACAGTGAAATTTTTAGAACCCAGATAAGAAGTAATCAAATACCCACTGAGGAGAGCTGTGGTGTAAAGGTTAAGGTGTCTGCCGCTCATCCCAGAGGTTGGGGGTTCGAGACCCACTGGGGTCACGACCATACCTTCTCATATGACACCAGTACTGGTTTTTCCAGGAAGCAGACTTGAGAGTGACTCGATAAGCTTCAATCTTTCTTCACAATCGAGCTAAAATAAATTAGTATAAACTAAATACCCACTGGGTTTCTGGTAATCAGACATGGCTATTTCATATATATATATAGTAAACTCCGTATATAACGACTCCGGATATAACGAAAATCCGAATATAAAGGAACAAATTTTCTTGGCCCGATTTTTTTCTTTTCTTTATTCTTTATGAAAATGTTATATGGATATAACGAACTCTGAATATAAAGGGTCACATTTAAATGGTCCTAAGGAGTTTGTTATAAGTGGAGTTTACTGTAGCAAATTAACATAAAAAGGGTTGCCGGTGATACAGTATGAAGACATTGTTTGCATCACAGACGGTGACAGACCATGCATGTTTCAAAGAACAGTGTTCATGGTTGCAGTTGACACAGACAAGAGCCAATCTCGCCTTTGGATCAGATTTCTATGATAATTACTGTATTTCAAATACCTTTGAGTATTTGTCTGAGCCAATAAAACTATTTTAAAAGCCATTTGTAGTATGAAACAGAAAAAAACTCAAATTTGCAGGATAAAGGCTTTGCATGCTATGTCATTCTTTGACATTGTTGTATAAATAGGTAAGTAACAACCTATTCAAAGCCATGGCATAGACATGCAAGACTCAGGAAGCACCTCTACGAAAAACAAATGCTACTGCCGTTAAGATCTCAGGTGCACTGTACATGAAATACAGAATTTTATTTCATTTCTGTCAAATTGTTTTAGAAAATGATAATATTTTTCATACTATTTATAGAGGCATATAAAATAAATTTCATTCCTTTCTTGTTTCCATACCAAAATGGTACATGGTACCAGTAAAAAGACATCAATCATGTCAATTCTGTAGGTTCCCAGGTACATGTACATGCTCTAGTTTAGGATGTCTGATGGTTAAACAGCCTCTGTGGTAGAGTGGTTAGAGTTGCTGAATTGAAATCTCCTTAACCTCTAATAGATGACGCAGTGATCAACACTAATGGGCTATCAATCTGGAGGTCCCCGGTTCAATTCCCGGCCAGGGCACTGAAAATTTCCCAGCTGCCTAGAGATAAACTGGTTAAATAACAGAAGTACTCTCTCATGTATCGGTGCTATACACTAGCCACGTTATACACATGGCAATAATAGTCAGTTGTACTGGTCGCCATTATCAGAAAATAAAAAGAAATAAATAAATAGACGGAGGACAGTAGGCCCCAGCTCTGCTACTGACCCTAGCCTAACTAATTGTGGGCCAGGGCTTTTAGCTATATACGACGGCCGCCCTTTAAGACAGTAATCTATGTAGATCTAATATCAGTTTGTAAAATTGGTTGTTCTTGCAGTCAAAATATTGAGGCTACTACTGACCCAGTCGTTTGATGTAAGAAAGTTAGCAGTTTCTTTCAAAGAATAGGAGTCTAGTACTACTTTTTCATAGGAAGATGGTAAGGTGAATTGCATGTCTGTAAAAATACAAAATATGGTTGGAACACATATTTAACCCATACAACAACAACTTGTGAGTAAATTTTTTGACCCAATTTTTATTTTACAGTTAAAGTGTGACCTTTCTAATTTCACAAGTAATGTCAGAATTGTAAGTGTGTATGAAAGCCATGCAATTCGTTTAATTCTTCATTCCAATGATTGGTCGGTCATGACAACCAATGCTGCCACAAAAATTGAGAGAAGGTGGTAAAATAAAAGTTCGAGACAATATGGGTACGAAGATGCTTTGTATACCGGCATTTTCATGAATTACAGTGGTTTCGTCGACCTTCCGCTTCGTCACTAAGGATTTATGTTGCCAGTTCGTCACCAAAGTTTTGTATAAGATAGATATAACAATAGGATTTCACACCTACTTAAAGGTGATTTACTCAAATAATAAATCAAAGTTCACACAGTTAAATGAGAAAACCGTTTACATTTACTGCACAAAATTTCTTCTTTTTTTTATTTGTGTCCGTGTCAATCATTCCTGTAGGGACCTAGTGTGTTTGTTATGTATAGTTTTATAAGTTTTTAGTTATTTTTTTTTTCATTTTCTGAATAAAAGTTTTATAACTATAACTTGTTTTGTATATTTTGACAATAATACTACCTAAATCCAATCCATTCTTAAATTCAAATTGATTAATATGACTGATAATAGTCAACTAATTACTTAATTTGGATGAAAAACGGTCTTCATAATATTTATTTATTTATTTATTATAGTCTCATCCATGTATATTATTTACATAATAATACATAGCCATTCACAATGAATTATAAGAGACTTAACTATGTACAACTACAATACTAGCAATCATACTAAAACATTTCAACATCTAAAATGTATTTCTAGCTTTATACAGATAAAAATTTTGTCATTGTACACTATAGTCCTATGATACTTAGTTAAGAGATCAGTACTATAAAATGTATTAGAAAAACTATTCTTGCATTTTATTACTTTTTAAAATTTCTTTATGTTATAATTGATTTCTTGGAATCAACCTGACACAAGTGTAGAAAACTGACAAAATTCCTCTGCAATATCACAGTTAAGACATAGGTATAGTACAGTTAAGACTACACATTATTTACATAGTATAAAAATGTTTTTACCTATATAATAAAAATAGCTATTTATCATACAAAGTATTTTGTCTCTTTTCTAGCATTAGGTAACAGGTTTTGGCAGTGACATTCACAATATTCTCCTCAGACAGGAGGAGTTTAATCTGTTCATCACTAGTCAAATCTGGAAAGCCAATATTTAAATCCATAGCTTTAACCAATAACATTCTTCTAATATCTGTATATAACGGGCAATTAAGTAATACATGCTTTTCATCTTCGACAGTACGTATACCTAAGCTGTTGCAGTACATACACTTTCTCTGCTCAAATGGAACATTATTATAACGGCCAATCTCTACATTAATAGGCGCAGTTCCACTTCGAAATTTGGCTAGCGCCCCTCTATGTGATCTGACTAGAACTGACTTACAATAGGGCTCTACTTCAAAATTTTGTTTAAAAGTTCTATAAAACCGTAACTTATTCTTACCATTTCCTCTTATGGCATTTACACGATTAATATCTGATCTCCATGCCGTGATATAATCATCTAATATTCTAGGTAAAACTGCATTATATAGTGTAATTTTATTGCAAGGTTGTTCAATATTTGTATGTTCATCTTGATTATATTTACGAAACATATGAACTACCTTAAAATTCCAATTTCTACAATTATATCCACTTAGTCTATGTCCAAAGACAAACACTTTCTTGTTTAGTCTGTTGATTGACATATTAACGAATCTAGCCCATTGGTTAATCACAGCTTTCTTTACATTGTATGACATAGGATTCCAACCAATATCACCATTAACTGCAGCATTTGGTGTATATTTACCAACATTTAAAAAATATCTTGATGCCCTGTGCTGAATAGCATTTATACAATTATATTCCTCCATACCCCATATACTTGCACCATATGTAATAATAGGAACAATAGTAGATTGAAACAATTTAGTGTAGGCTTGGTATGGAAGTCCACCGATTGACCGTGCCTTTGAAATAAGTAGACCCAATGCTCTGCCAGCTGATTGTGCCACACACTTGGCAGTAATTGAATAGTCTAGGTGTTCAGTCAAAACAAGGCCAAGGTACTTATACTGAGAGGCATATTCAATCTGGGAACTTCCACACATAAAAGACAAAGTCACTTCTATGCACTGAAGGGTTTCTAAAATGAACAATATTTGACTTATTAACATTAATTTGCATACAGTTTGTATCACACCATACATTCATCCCATTTAACAGTGCTTGAAGCTTATTCGGGCTATCTGACATAATTACAATATCATCAGCAAACATTAAAATTGAACATTTGTAACCATCAATGTCTATACCAAGGTCTAGCGCGTCTAGCTTCACAGCTAGGTCATTGATGTACATGTTAAAAAGCATCGGTGACAAAGAGCAACCTTGTTTCAACCCAGTTCTAACTGTGAACCAGTCTGTGTGAAAACTATTCAGCCTTACACAGCACATGACATTATCATACAGACATTTTATAGCCTTCAACAGTTTGTTATCCAAGACACCTTCTACTTTACTCCACAAAATATCTCTGTTTACAGTGTCGTAAGCCTTTCTTAGATCTATAAAGGCACAATAGGTTGACAATTTCTTTTTACGTCTAGTATCGATAAGACTAGTTAGTGTGGACAAAATTAATGATCTATGGTGCTGCGACCTTTACGGAATCCATTTTGCCCTTCATACAACAAATTACTGGATTCTAATGTGGAAGTTAATAGCCTGTTCAATAATGTGCAGTACACCTTGTAAACAAGAAGTGTGATAGCAATGCCTCTGTATTACATAGGATCTCTTGCATTCGCAGTGGAGCTCTTAGGAATGGGGTTTATGATACTTTTCCCCCAACTAATGGACATTTTCCTTTATTGTAACAAAAGTTAAACAATAAATACAGATAGTATACAACTAAGTCATTCTTCAAAACATCACTAGGCATCTGATCATGACCCATAGCTCTACTTGTCTTAACCTCAAAAAATTGCTTTTTTAACATCCATAATACTAAATTGTTCAACATCACGTCCAACATTATTGTTTTCCAGGTTAAAAATGTGATTATTGGGATCTACGTTATTCACACCTTCTAGATTACCCACACCAACGTTAAGAAGTGTACAAAAATCATTTTTCCATTTACCTAATACTGTAATTGGGTCTTTTACAATTTTACCATTCTCATCTTCAATCTCAAATGGAATCTGAAATTTTCTATTGTCTCTTACACCTAACCTGCCTATATTTTTCCAAAATCAGGCTTGCTATTTTTGCATCATATATGAGATCATTTTGTATTTTAATCCAATGCTGTCGTTTGGCCTTTTGTACATTCCTATCAAAAAGTTTTCTATGGTGAACAAAAATATGTTTAAGACTAGTTTTCTCAACATTTTTACATCGTACCCATTGCTTCTCAGCCGTACACATATTGTTCCATAGAACCTGTAAATAATCACTCCACCATGGTTTCAATACACGGTTCCGCTTTTTACTTGCACCAAATATTACCACCGTTTCTCTTTTTCTGAAGTTTACATAACATTTCATGTTTAATCTTATTAGACAAAGACTCATAAAAAATCATCTACAATATCCTGATGTCTCAAATCTGACTCAAACAAACTAACTTTCTCATTCATACCAGAACTAAACATATCATTGTTACAAAAGTCAACTGGGATATTACTGGTATCAAATTTTTCAATTTTTTCCCGCAATATAGGGGTACGGTGATCAATCATAAAAATCTTCCCCAAATAACTTTATTGCCAAAATACAGGATAGTAAAGATGGTCAGGCAACAGCCTTGTTTCTATACCTACACTTGGCATATCTGACACTCTAAAAACTTCAAAATCTGTATAAAAATCTAGGTCTTCATATGGTACTACAATATAATCCACAACAGACATACCTTTTGTAGAAATACTAGTAAAATCATTCTTTTTACACTTGCGGCCATTTAGAATACAACAATTACTATTAACCAGAAATTCACAAAAAAGGTTTCCATATGCATTCTTTGTAAAATCTAATACTTCTCTAACCGGTATCTGATCAATCCCTTCAATACAATCGGGCATGTCGGCAACACGGGCGTTAAAATCACCCAAAATACAAAACTTTCCAAGGTGTTGATACTCATATATATTACTCAAAAAGTTGATCAAAATAGTCATTTGCATCTACATAACGTGAAGAGCCCAATGGGGGCAAATAACATGCACATACATTAAAAAATCTGCTCAGTTTTCTTTGATTTAAAAAGATACCCATAAAATTCCCTCATAGTTATGGTTTAACACACTTATATTAAAATCATTTGCTATTGCCTTATTGACCAACAGACAAACTCCACCTGAACCAGTTCGGGCATTAACATGTAGATTTAATCTATTATGCCCATAGAATAGGTAATCATTAAGCTGTAACGAAGAATTTCTTTTCAAATGCGTTTCAGCGATAGCTACAATATCAAACTTTTGGTCAATAATACACTTTTCCCTGAAAATAAAATTATCTGAGGAGACGTTTTCTGACCAACCATTTACGTTCCAAAAACCTAACTTTACCTAATGTCTAGAGTTATAAAAATTTCGGTTAAAATTTCTACTAAATTCCTGGCGGTCTCGATTCTGACTTCTGCTGTCGTCTCTGCGCTCTGACCTACTGTGTCTGTCTCTACTTGATCGATCAGCCAGTGTGTACCTGTCTCGATCATCATATCTTCTGCCATTATTCCTGGAAAAAGGTCTGTCATTATCATGATTACGAGCACCTGACTTATATCTATTATTGTGAGCACCTGACTTATATCTATTATTGTCATTATTCTGTATGTCGTAATGATTGTAATCACTCCTTGATCTCCTGTTATAGCTACTATCAAAACTTTTACGGTTGCTAGTACCACTTCCCCACCCCCTTGTTGATTATCACTGTGGAAACGACTACTTTGAGTATTGAAATTATCTTCACGCGGTTCCCTTTGTCGATCACGTGTACCATTCAGTGAAGATTGAGTAGTATTATGCGTTGGCAATGCTGAACCACCATCAGTATCGTTTTCAGACACGAGCTTATTGCCTCTTACCCTGAGGCTAGTAATTCCTAGAGCCGAGATCAAAAGCTTCAGGTTCCTTGCATTTTGTCGCGTTTCTGCTGACTGATCTGAGTTCACATAGACATCCTCAAACTTTCTCACTTTCTTCAGCTCTGATTTCTTTTTCATAATAAGATTTTGTTGCTCCTCACTCTGGAGTTTAGCAATGATCACCCCTGTTTTATTCTCATAACTACTCTTACGTACAGCACTGACACATCTGATGTCTGACAGTTTCATACCACTGCATATCAATTCATCTACAAGCTGTTTTGGATCTTCATTTTCCCTGAAGGGCATGTTGCGTATACAAATGTTTGTCCGTTCTTCTCTCCGTTCATCTCTAACATGTTCATTGTTTGATGATGCGGTTCCACGAATTTCATCGATTTGCTGCTGAAGACAGTTGACATCCTTATTAAAATCTTCTCGAACTGCTGATAGATCCTTAGTTACCTCATTTTTCATTTTAATACCCCGGCCGTTGCATTCTATAATTACGTGTAATACCAACGTTAATAGGTTTATTTGATCCCATTTATGTCAAACTAACAATTAAATATAGAATTAAATAAGGGTGACGAAACCACAACCTCTTTTGTACACAAAAGTCTTGGTGACGAAACGGGAGGTCGACGAAAACACTACCATCCCATTTTCATAAAACAACAATGATGTAAGGAAGTATTTCGACTTCATTTGAATGGAATATAAGTTACCCTGTTAACGTAATCAATGGTACAGGTCTGTCAGCGCTGTTTACTGTTAAAAATAAGAATGTTTTTGTTTTAATTTACACTTGTTACTTTCACTTCCGCCTTCCCTCGCACCGGTTGAAAAGCGCGTGCTGATTCGTCACTTGCAATGACGTAAGACCATGCAAACACTGTTGTGGAGCGTGCACGTCAATATTTTTGTTTTCTATGCAGATATCTTGCCGAAAATTAGTTTTTTTTTGTGGATCATTCATGTTTGCCGCCATTTTACTTGCGATATCGTAAATATTTACGAGACCCCCGACCCTCTCGTAAAGTTACGAGAAAATTGCGAGGAAATTTACGATATCGTAGCTACAAGAATGTTGATAAGACGGGTAAAAAAGATACGAGAACGTTGCGAGACACTTAGAGAAAGTTACCAGAAATGTTTCTCGTAAGTACAATGATAAGACGGGCCCATATGTCTTTTAATCATCATTTATGTTTCTAGTATTACAATTGTCAAAGGTAAAAAGCGTTTAGTTTGAATCTTTTATATAAATGAACGCATCCTATGTAACGAACAAGAAAATATGCATCAGAGAGAAAGAAACGCCAATGCGAATAATACTTTGGTTATTGAAAATAGCCCTGTACAGCAAAAAATCAAAATCGAAACGAAAATGCAAAATGGTTACAATGTCTTTAACCTTCATCGATTAAAAATGTAAGTTAATGCATATTTCACCTTTCACGTCCCATGAAATTCAAATGTAGATATTTATATATTACAAATACATCTATATCATTGTACCTTGTGAATGTTGCGGTAAAGTAAAATTGCACGCCACGTGAGTATCTCGGGTGTTAAGCTGATATGAAGTTTAATTATATATCGCGGTATTTCACGAATCAATGCACATAGTAAACATAATGTATTTATATCAATGGATTATTAAGGTATATCATTTTGAAATTCAGAATCAAATGGTAAATCTTAAACGCTTTAAGTTACACGTATCAGTTGACGTCAAAGATAGGTTAGAATCACCATCTTTCACAGTTTATGACGCTTCTTCGATATCAACATTATGTGTACAACTTCGCAACATGCACATTCAGGCTTTACCGCCCTTTTTTGTTTACATTTACACGCGTGAAAACATTCTGCTTTTATCGTAGTATTGTGATGCAGACAGATACATGGTATACAGTAGGTCAGGGTCCGTGATATGGACCCTGAGTAGGTTAACTTTTATTTCTGTATTATGTGTTTCCTTTTCGTTTGAAATAAAAGTTAAATGTAACTTGTCAGATGATTAAAACGTTTGTCACAAATTATTTATATCTTTTTTATGGTCCATTGCATATGAAGACAAATGTAGGGGTTTTCGACTGCGCCCTTGAAAAAAACCCACGACAGTTGACATAGAGCTTGAGAGCAGAAGGTCGTAGATTCGAGTCAAATTCGAGTCTCGTTTTTTTTTGTCACGACTTGTCAAAAATTAATTTTATCTTCTTTGTTTGAGCCAAAATTTGAAGTCCGAACCATTTAACATAGGGTATGTTTCCTCACCAATCAGTCAAAAAGGACACTACGTCCTGCACGTCAAGATCTTTGTTTGGCATTTCTATTTTATAACAAGCGTGTGCTTGCCTTTGACGTTTTCTTTTTGTTTTGAGTCTCTACACCTCTAAATATTCCACTTCGAAAATCTCGTTGAATGTGTCGCAAGTTTAGGACCCTTCTTGTTTTTATTCTGACAAAGTTTTCTTTCAAGTTCTTTCATAATTTTTCCGGCATCTTAAGCAATGGCCAATTTTTGTTCTCCTGATGTAGTACAGTTGCTTAAAGCCTAGCATGGAATGCAAAAAACAACAACATAATCTTTTTCAGATTTCATCTTTTAAAGATTGTCTATCGTCATCCTGTTTTGCAGCAATTATTTGCCAAATGTATATATGTTGTTTCATAATTGTCTAATGAGGCCTTTATATCACTGTATTACTTACGCGGAATCTAAAGTCTCTTCTATCTCATTAAGTGCTCGTTCTTTCATTGGATTGAACTTCAATATTCTTTCAAAGGTTTCTGCACATTTCATTTAGGAAATGACAGTAAAACGTTTGGTCAATATGCCATTATCATTAGCATACCCAACAAACCTATTTCCTGTTCAGTTACAGCTTTATCAAGTGAATCACCACTAAGAATTATTATAAACCTAGCCTCCTCAATAGACTTACAAATGTCTTGCTTTATATTTCACGTATTGGGGAAACTTATTCATTGCAGACTAGTCGTTTCTGTAATTTGTACTGGTTCAATACCATTTTATTTTTACCCGGTACGGCAAACACCTTATTATCATTGAAACATTTCATATGTGTTTTTGTGTAAGTTAAGTGTCACTCTTCAAAATGAAATTAGACTCAGAATATGCCAGAGAAAACCGAAGTGGACTTGCAGTCTGACAGTTTAGGATACATTGCACGAACAGTCCAGAACAATGTCTAATTCGGTACGTCACTGGTGAAGAAACTTTCGATAACGCTTGACTTTATGATATTATTTCTGCTATATTTATTTCCTCCACTTGGCTATACAACTTCAAGTGGTTAAAGGGAAATAATTACAGGGAAGAATTACCAAGTTGAAAATGTGAAGGAGCGGTGTTTATCGACAGGACTCAAACATTTCATCTCATACACGATAATGCACATGCGCATACTGCTTAGATTATTGAATACTGAGGAATAGATGTTGTAACATGAACCTACCTATCGCACTCCCCAGAACTTGTGTCCAGTCGTTACTTTCTGTGTTGAAAAAATCCTGTCTAGTCTAAGCTTTAAGTCTAAACAGGTTTTCGTTTGAGTCATTAACCGGTGCGGTAAAGGTGTGTTAATATCAACATACAACAACGCTTTTAGAAACTAGATGCACTGACTGAAATTGTCTGTATATAACAATAAAAACTGCGGTGGTATAGTGGATAAGGTGTATGCCGCTCATCCCGGAGGTTGCGATTTGAGCCCCATTGGGGTCACGACTGTGCCTCCTCATATGACACCAGAACTGTTTTTCAAGGAAGCGGGCTCGAGAGTGAATCGATAAGTTATAAGCTGTCTTCGCATAAAAATAGTATAAAATAAAAGCTATCTGAAGGGGCGTCAAAAAATTAAGAACATCAATATTTTCTCGCTAAGCAAATAATAAATACGCATTACACAATGAACAACTATCGTTTGGCATATAGATGAAAGTTGTTATGTGTGATACGGTCGTTGCTGCACCTGTTATTAGAGATATTTACTTCAGTCTCTGTTGCAATTGTATAATTGCAATATAAATAGTGGTAATATCTTATAAATTAAAAACGGTAACGTAGAAACGTTGCTTAGTGACATGATTCATGACATGTTGGCATATTACAAGATAATGCCCACACGAAACCTTCTGCCATTGCAACAAACGTTTTGACGATAAAAGGTAACTTAGCAATCATATCTTATTAATTGTGAATGCTTGGCACCGTGTGACTGTCTTCCCAATTGTAGTCCAAATTATCAGACGCTGGAGGTTGTTCTCCTCCTGTAAACCAGTGCCTTCTTAGTATACCTAAATAAGTCTAGTTGTACATTTCTAACTTTCGAATTGTTTTTGTACATGAAACAAGCATCTTTGTTAAACGAACATAGCACATAACTATCGTTCCTTCCGTTTGAAATATAACATATCCGATCTAAAGATATTCGGGAAGTAATGCTTACTGTTCTGTTATAACTTTTTTCCCATTCAGACAAAAAAAATGTTTAGACACATTATGTTTTCTCAAAATATGCGTTCTCGGTGAAGAGGTTTATACTTCACTAAGACAAATGCATTTCCTAAAGAACTGAAAATAATTCTGGTCAAGTACATATCAATTGGAAAACTTGTTATTTTTTCGATTTGCTACAGCTGTTTTCTGCAGCATAGTTTAGTAAATGACGTGGATATTGGAAAACGTTTCTCTATTTGAGGCATTAGAAGGCTACTAGGGTTGTTTTATAACAAATGTTGTTTTTAAGGTTTTGAAGACATGTTGCATGTTAAGCAACAGAAGGTTTCTACAATAACAATACTTATGACCGAACTGTTCGGGTAATGAGATGTTGTTTTATCTCAACACATTTTTCAATGTTTATTGCAAGCGAACTTTTTGAATAACTTAAATGCGTTCAGTTGCACTATCATAAAATTTTGGTGAATTCTTTTGACAAGTACATTTTATGCAAAGGATTAACTAGGCATGAATGCTTCAAATCATGGATTTATTTCGTTGACAGTAAGTTGACAAATTGTGTTAAAGATCCAAGTACTTGTTGTGACTTTAGAGAAGTGTATGAATATGTGCTGATTTGATGTTCTTCAAATGAAGTTTTAAGTTGATATGAGAGCTTGGATTAGCCTTGTCATTCTGCTGTTCGGCTGTTTCGATACAAGGATAAAAGGTGAGATCTTATTTTTTCTGTTCGTAAATGTATAAATCTGATTTCATTCATCAAATTTAAACAAAAGATGTGTCGATAAAACACACAAAATGAATAGTAAATACTCTCAAAGAAAAAAGTGCAACAGTTGAAGGAATCATGAATGTGTGCACACGTTTCTACATGCTTACTTTGATTTGCATTGATCTGTTACTGTTTGACGTTGCCTTTCACAGAATCCACAGTGCCACAGGAATAAAAAAGAAATTTAACGACTTTCGAGCAAAGTACATATCTTTCAACTAAGCGAATAATTGTATGGTATTTCAAAGTCATATAAGCTTTAAAAGGGTCAAGCTGCATTACGGTCATGTAATAAGCTAACAATGAATGCTTCGGTAACATATAAGACTACTAAAAACAAAAGTAATATCAAACAGGGAATGCCACGTACCAAAAACGCAGCCTCCCCAAAACGAGCCCCACAGCACCTAAGTTTTATCTCCTAGTAGATCAGGTAGAAATTAAAATACAAAGAAGAACGCTCGTCAATTATTGACAAACGATAGTAGAAAATGGTTTTCAGGTGTTGAATAGATAAAAATAGATTTATATAATGCCGTTTGTGTAAAGCATAGCAAATTGTCATTCTTATAATAATCATGATAGTCAATTTGAAAGATTACATTGTATTATAATTATATAGCCGCGATCTTAGTATGATTCACATTTTAAAAGTAACAAGTAACAAGCAGCATCTTTAAAAAAGATACACGGCCGTTGTAGAGTATGGTGTTTTAATGATATTTGGTGAAAAAGCACTGGGCACTATAAAATAAACACGGAATAGTTTCTTACTTTCTTTTATGTATAGGAACTTTTTAATTGTGTAAACATAAGGTGTACTATTCAAATGTGTTAAGTATTGTAGGAAAATACTTTCTACTCGTATCTTAGTTTTTGCAAACATCATCAAATATTAATTTGCGCGTTTATTTCAGTAGCGAATAAACTACTTTCAATGAAGTGTCTTATGGCAGAATTTTTGTAAATAATTAAGTTAAAATGGTCTTAGCCTAATGATCCCTTTGCTGGAGATGTAAAAATTGATCAAGGATCGTATATAACTGTTATGTACGGGCACCAATAAAGTAGAAAGACTACGCGATACAAACTTACGTCGGTCGGTGGGCATTACCAGGTATAATTTTAAATGTGTATACAATATCTACCAAATAAAGTTAACTTAAATGAATATCCCGTTCATTTACCTGTATTACATTTTTGTTTCGTGCTCTCTGACTTGTGAGA
This sequence comes from Saxidomus purpurata, assembly GCA_022818135.1. NCBI lineage: Eukaryota > Metazoa > Mollusca > Bivalvia > Venerida > Veneridae > Saxidomus > Saxidomus purpurata. Next base: position 47,406,548 of record JAFMSR010000013.1, read on the forward strand.
CAGGAGCACATCGTATTTTATTTTTACAATTTCATTACTTTATTTATAACTTGGAAAATATTTAACGTTTTTATCGATTTCTTCCCTATTGTCAATATACTTTATGTTAAAGTTAACAGCTGGAAATGGCAACTCACAAAGTAATCTGATTCCGATATAGTTTTATTCTTAGCGAAATGAAACGTAGCCGGCAATATATGAAAAATAAAAATTATATAGCGAAATGCCATACGAAGCGTAAATTATTTGTCCGAAAATTCAATCAGATAAAAACACATACAGATTTTCAATTGACCAATCAAAAGTTGCAGTATCGATCAGCTGTTCAATAATCTTCATCCTAAAATAGGTCTAAAGTGAAAATAAACGACCGATGGTCGAACAAATCTGCGTCATAATTTACAGGTGTCTATGTTGTTGTACAAGAAGCTGCCTGTATAAATAAAGCAATAAAGCATATAATACAGGAAATTTCAAATTATTATGTTCTGTATTTAACCTGTATTTTTTTTTTTTTTATTATTTTTTTTTTTTAATTTTTTTTATTTTTTTTTTATATAAAAAAAAAATTTTTTTTTTTGGGGATTTTTTTTTTTTTTAGTTTTTTATTTTATGTTATTAACGGTCATTCCAACTGGACTACTTAATTTTAAATATTCAGTGCGCAAATGTTAACAATGAAAACATGTCTATTCCAACAAATAAATGTAATACCGTGCATCAGTTTTGCACAATATGACACAGTGTAGAGGTAATGAGCACACATTTGTGCCACGTGTCCTCTAAACAGTAACATTTTGATATAGTTTGTACATCGAGAAAACCATTATGTTTACAGCAAGTGCCTTAAATTGCTGGAAGTGTATTGCCCACGACTGTGATTCTGACCCAGAAGACAACTACAAGGCATCAAAGATCAAATGTCAGGAGGGTCAAAGATGTATGGTAAGTAAGGGCAGCTTTGAACTTAAGTACAACACTTAATCACACATTTCTTGCACGAAAATACGTGGAGAGCTCTGCAGTTATGTTAAAAAGGGACTTGTTAGCAGACTTTAGTGAAACTATTTTCCGATATATACATTATAGATTAATTCGAATTAGCAAATAATGTATATTTTGCAAGGGATCGATAAAACTAAAATCACTTTATATGTCATTTCTGTACAAATGTATACAAATTACGTTTAGGTCGAGGTCATGTAAATTCATGTTAAATTATTTCAGTAGACTTTAAAAAAAGCTTTATTCTGACATCTTAATGATTTCAAATATAGAGAAGTTTGCTCTTATCAATTTGGCAATAACGGATTTGTTGAAACTACTTTTTAATCTGAGCTGTCCATTTTAAAGTATTCACATGAATGTCAACTATTTTACCTTTTTTGTGATAAACCTTTCTCTTTTCAGAAAGTACGCTACAGAATGTTTGACAATGTTACCCACTATGATTCTGTGATACGCACATGTACAGACAACGCCTGTGAAACTTCTTCTCAAGACGAGTTTTACTCTTGTGTAGCTACGCCAACTAAATACTTAATCAGCGGATGTAAATTGCGCTCGTGTTGTGACGACCGTGATCTTTGTAACTACAGTGGTTCTGTACATTTGCTGACATACTCTCTGACATATGCTCTACTTATATGTTCAAGCCTTACTGATGCAGTTTTTCTGGATGTAATGTAGGAAACTGCTAATGAGCTAAAACGTCGAAGTTGTCTGAAGAGATATACAATACATATAAAAATATTGGTGAACAGTTTATGTCTGATTCTCAAATAGAACTTAATGACAGAACTATTCACTCGCATAAAAGCATCAAAATGTTATACACAAACACCACATCTACAAACTGGATCGTATGTCATGCATCGGAATTGACAATACGAAGTCCACTAAGTTGTTATGTTGGCACAAGATTAGTCCGCAAAAATTTCAAAAGTATTCCTTAAACTTAATTCAAGAGTAATTAACACAAAAACATGTATTAGTATTTCAAGCTCATTCACGCTTTCAGTAATGTAAATAAACAAATCTCTATCGATCTGTCAATATCATCTGCACGAAAGAATACAGGGTTAGTTTTAGGTTTTTTTAGCCGTATAATCTCTTTTGAAATATTTAAAAAAAGCAAGGATCAATTCTTGTATATATCCAGGATTAATATCAGTATTGTAGTAAAAGTCCTTTTTAGATCTCCGTTAAGTCAAAATAAATACTGAAAATGGATATAGTGATGTTCATACTGTTTTAAACGAAAATGTGTGTGTTGGGCATTTCCACCATGCCCACACTTACAGAATTTCTAAATAATTGTGGGAAAGCTTACGTAATTACTTTGTTCCGCCTTGTAGGTAATGAGTATGAGTAACTATTCCAAAAATATTAAATTTCCGTTATATTTTTCTTTCGTGACGTCCCGAACGTCTGAGTCATATACATAGGACTGGTCTGACATAGTTTTTTTAGTAACTGTATTTGCAAGTCTGAAACACAACAGTAAGGACTAAGCTTGATTTGTTTGTTGTCTGTCTGTTTTTCTTTTCTTACAAGACTTGGTCTATAGTAAATTTGTAAAATTAAGACAAAATTGTTTTAAAGAACATTAATGTCAGGATAGATTATCGAAATCAACTTTTTAAAAATAAAAAGTACCATTAAATACTCGATTTTAATTGTTTGTTCAACTGAACTGCCGTATAATAGTATTTCTAATTTTTTGTTCAAGATAGAAAATGTATGTGTTTAGTTTACAACATCATGGTCTCTGACCTTCTGGCTGAAAAAAGTCTCGTCACTCTTGTATAAAAACCCAGCTCTCTATTCCATCATTAATAAAGTTATGTTGAGTGATCATTTAAAATATATGAAAAAGAATGTAATCCGTGACAGCAGCCCTCTGGCAAACAGACTACGGCAAAACTGTAAGATTATGTTAGGCTTTTCGGGTGATATTGTTGAACAATAAACGGGTGCCATTTGACCCTAAATAAAAAAACAAATTGAAGAATGGAACTGTAGAGGGCATAGGAAGATTTCAGGTGGCGAATTAGAGTAAAATATGCAATGTTGAGTCTTCAGATGACATCCATACTTTATACGTTCAGTAGCAGAGTAAACCTTCACTGTGCCTGGGCGAACACCCTGACCCTGACTATTCTGCTTCAGATGAACCTCGGATCTTTTTAAAGACAATCTACTTTCATTTGCAGTGCAAAACGGTTTGCAGTTCGTGCAGAGGGTTGCTGACATGATTTACAGCATTTTTACCTTCGTTTATTTGAAGGTGATTGCATGATACCATTTTTCGAAGTCACTATATAACTTCCAGGGGGTGTTTAACTCTTTTCGGTTGTTATTAACGATTGTATTTACATTCAACACTGTTTTGGGATACTGCTCAGAATTTAAATGAAATGTTTCTGGGCAAACATATTCAAGACAGCAAGTAATATATATTCTCAATATTCATTGAAAGATTTTGGTTTCCAACAGTACGTTCTTATCAGCTATACTGCAGTGATTAATTGCTATTACTGATTAAAATAGCAAATGTCAGTGCTCTTAAGTAAAAAAGCATACACATGAAAACTGTAAGATGGCTAGAGTCAATAAAATATATGTAGGATTTTATCTAGCTGTTTTCCTGTGATGCCCATGTATTTGACTTAATTGATGTCTGAGGTCTAATATACCAAATGGATATCTTACTTTATGTCCAGGGTTAAGTGGTGTAAGTGGATAGGATTTTCTTGTGTTCTTAAAATGCATGAGGTCAAAGTATCTTGGGGTCGGATAGTCTTGATTATAAGGTCTACTATATATTCCTAAAATCTTTTCGGATCCATGGTCTAGTGGTAACCCGGATGAGACCTTAAATCAATTCTCCGTGTATCAGTACTATAAACCGGGCATGTAAAAGAATCAGGGGTACCTCTGGAACTGTGACACGTTCTGCATCTTGCACTGTCCCTCGAAATCTAAAATAACTATTAACCTCTTCTAGTAGCATTGATCATATGGATTATCAAGTACCAACAATAAAACTCTAAAATACATTGGTGTTTTAGTTTCAACAAACTAGTTACGATCAGTCTCTGTATAGACGTCATCCTTTTAAGACATTATACACCTTTGCCATGTTTGTATCGACTTTTTAAAATTTTTATCATTGTTCATGCAAAATGTATTTGATTTTGATCAAGAAAAAAACTAAAATGAAATAAATCATTCCTGAGTTACTTCTTTGATTGAAAGAATGATAGAGAAATGAACATATACTAAACAAGTACGTTAGACTTTCCTTATTTTGATTTGGAAAGTCAAAGTTTAAAGATTTTACACTATGCTTAATAGGAATGACACTCTGATACAGCTTAATATATTTTGCATGTAACTGTTATTGTATTGTTTTTCAGGAGTAACAGTCTAACACCCAGACCCTTTCACCCAGATTTAACTATGAATAATGTCCCCATTCAGAACGTGTACGCACATTAACATCTTGGTATAATCTTTGGTTAAGATGGTAAATGGCATTCTCACATATCTTCTATAAGAGCTAAAGCTTGGCAGCGTATAGGAATATTAAGATCTTTGAAATATGTGCCTAATAGTTAATCTCTTGAACGTCTCTATGTTTTCTTCATACGGCCTCGTCAGGAATATAGCGACTCAGTTTGGGAAAATTGTACTTTAGAAAAAAAGCGAAATATTGAATCAATTCAAGTTGAGGCAGCTAGAATTATTCGTGACTGGAATGCGCTTCTTGACTTAATTAAATCATCAACATCTCTCTCAGACTTTAAAAACAAAATCAATTATAATTGTAGGAAACCTCCATTACACTTTTATCAAGGTGTAAGACCTTGGCAAGTTCTCCGCACCAGACGCCGTTTAGGATGTAGCTCTTTAAATCATGACCTATTTAGCAAGTCAGTTTTCGAATCACCACAATGCTCTTGTAGCGAAATCGGGACAGTTAATCGCTTTCTACTTTCTTGTCACAATTATACATCTCAAAGACAAAGCTTTTTAATAGACCTGCCTTGTCCGGCAACATGCAAAACTCTTTTGTATGGATGGGAATAACTTAATTTTAACCAGAACACTTTAGTTTTCTAACGAGTTCAGAAATACATCCTAGCGAAGGATCGATTCTAATTGCGGGCTTGGGACCTGGACTTGCAATTTATAAATTAATAACTTTCACTAAACAGAAGTAGCAACAATATTATTATTTCTTAATAATTATTTCATGATTGATTTTCTTTTTCACTCTTTCTTACATGCTTCCGTTACATCTCTCTGTTTCATTTCTCTGTATCTTTAAAATTTGCTATAAAGCACACAAAGCATCCCATCGTACCAAAATTCATAGGAGCTATATTCATATAAGCCTTGAAAGGGCTTTTTTACAAATCCTAATACAACTAATAACTTATTTGTATATTATTGTTAAAATGTTTGTTTACAAATTGTCATACATGATGTATTATCTTTCTAGAAATAAATACTGTTTAAACTAAACTATAATAATCTCCTTAACCTTTTAATTGTTACTTTGAACAGTAAAACAATTTCAAAATGAAAGGAAAAGAAAAATATCTTACACTGAGTAATTTCCAATGTTATGGTGATCAGGTTAAAACGTTTGTGTCTCAAATAAAACAAGAAAAGCATTGATGCAAAGCATCAAAGGTCGCCGGTAACTAATTTATTTACAGACTGTAAGTAGTGATGTCAAATGCAACCATTTCTTAAAATTATGCCTGTTAAATTACAGGAAATGCTGGAAATGTAACCGCAGTGGTCAATAAAGTACAATTTATTTTCAAATGTGACTACTGCTAGATGTTGATACTGCGGTACTAGCTTATTAAGGATAAGTTATTCATGCAGTTTTTTACCAGTGCTGGAAAATCCCATCTTACACCCCCTGGTATAAGATGACTTGATGATGTCAGAAAGAACTACTTTTATGAATGAATGTGTAAATTTATACATTACTAAAAGAAAATAGACCGTAAATATAAGTCATTACTTTTATTTTATTTCTGCTACTATTAATCGAATATGGTATCTATCACTGGCTGCACTTACAGATGAGAATATCCGGCTCTCGGGTAACTACACTTACACTATATATAATACATATCCTATATGTAAAATATATACATTATCATTGGTAAAAAATAAATAATATTAAAGTACAGGTGTATTGTGACCCATTAAACAGGCCTGTTAAACTGTTAAATTAACCAGACCCTAGTGGTGGGGTGCAGTCCATCTGTTTACTATTTAATTTATAAAACTTGACCTGTGAATTACAAAAATGGGTCTTTCGTGTCAGTATTAAATAAGAAGCAAATTAAACTCAAAGGTACCATTTAATTTTTTCCAGTGCATTGACACGTGAGTGAAGTATCCGAACAAACGATAATCCGAAATTACTGCTAAATCTAACAAAACAAGCTGAAATCGATATCTATTTTGGCTATGGAAATATTAACTTATGCATACCTACTTCGTTTCTGAAAGAGTGTTCATGTTCATCGTTGTTGTTATTTTCCTGCGACGCTGTTACACCTCCACGCCAACCTTTAAAAAGTCGATTTGGTCTGGTCTAGGCGGATCTTTTCTCTTGGTATAAGATATTGTAAACACCGGTCTGGGGAGCGTCAATATTTTCACATTTTAAACAGTTATTCCCCTATAACTAAAAGAGCCAATTTTAGCGCGAACTTCAACTTCCTTTGCGATTTTTATAATAGTTTTCTTTTAATTTCAAACAACAATGTAAGATGTCAGAACAAAATTGTAACAAGTTCATACATTTTAATAACTTCTCCTACCAGCTGAAGAATCCTTAAGCATATCAAATATAGTCGCCGGTTTCGATCGGCGACTAATAATTGAAGATTGATATAAACTCGTTGGGCTAAATAAGAATACAGTCTCTGGGATTTTCTTTTATCTATACAGTAGAGAATGTTTGTCGAGAATGATATTTGAGTGAACTATCTGCCTTCATGTAGACAAGCGAAATATCATTCATCTTTTGATTCATAACTATTTCTACTTGGCATAATCTTCCTGTTGTAATTGTAATCGATTATAGCGATACTATAACTTCATTTGGCAAAATTAATAAAAGTATTTCATATAACAAATGACTAATACATAGTTTTTATAAACTGAAACCTTAAAGTCCCCGGATCACATTGATTTTATTTATTTAGAAAAATTAATTTACTGATAGGATAGTGATATATCCATGTTCTATTCACTATAAACAGTGATGACCGTTGTATTCAAGTCATTTATTCATGAAAAAGAGTTGACAGAAAACCTTTCTTATTCTTTGCAATATCATAAAAATAGAAAAAACAGCACTGCACTACATTTCTAACCTGTGCATCGGTTAAAAAGGTAAAATTAGGAATGATACTGGTACAAATAAAGATCATTTTCGCTGGTGAGGCATCTTTCTTGGTAAAATAAGAGTTATTATTTTTATAATATTGATATTATTTTTGTTTTTTACTTTTAAATGCGATCCTGGAACTTTAAAAAAACTCTTTATTTCCGTTGTTTCTGTTATGATCTATGACCGAAAATCATTGTTCAGACTAATGTTAACCTCGAAAAAAAGCTCTCATACACCTGTAAATTATTTAATCTGTTGTAACTGAAAATTGTAAAATTTCAATGAAAAGTGGTCATCTTATGGAACGTACATATGTACTTCGAACAAATGGCAAGACAATATCGGGGATGTCAGGAAACCTTGTCTCCGTGAAACATGAGATTATTTGTCGAGACAGATATGATTTACAACATCATAAAATGGTATTTAGGTGATTAAATCTGTGGTAGCCAGGATACACAGAAACCTTACTAGTTTTATCATTTTGTAGATAAACATTCAAGCAATATCAAAAGTAAATTTCGAACAAGCTATCATAAAATCAATATAAGCTTCCTTATTTTCATCTTTTGGTTCTCCCTAAAATATTGAGGACTCATTCTCTTCACTTAACCTTTTAAATGTCTAATTACAAGTACATAGATGTTGGAACTCTAGAATATTGTTCAGTTTCAGCTATTTACTTTGATACAATTCGTGAACGAACAACAAAAACTGAAATAATCTTAAAACGTTCTTGTAATGTGTAAGCAAATAACAATAAGGCAAAACAAACCTGTTAATTAAACATGTATGGTTTTTGTCACAGGATATATAAAACTTTAAAATGCGTAAAAATTGGGTCTGTATGATCTTTATTTTACTACTGACTTAGGGTTTATTATTGATTTATCCTACGTTTCATGTAAGCTCTAAACGTGCATACTTTCAATAAGCCTAAAATAATTACAATGAGAAATGTAATTCGCCAAGGAACTGATCTTGTCAAGTCTTATAAGTGATCCGATGTAAAACAGTTCTGAAACTGAAATCATCACTTGGAAATAGTTATTTTGCAATAAACTGTACGTATTTACACGAAAGGCTCCGTGAGAAAGATGAATTTCAAGTAAGATTTATTAGTATTTAAGGTATATTTTGAACCGCCACACACTTGAATACTCCTGAAAGTCAACTGGAATCAGTACCGTAATGTTACATTTAATTTTAACATACGTTTTTGCAGATATTTTTAACTTAACTGGTATGCGGCTTATTACAACAATTTCTTGACCAGGACGCACCTGTCATAAACATAACAGCCAACGTTTCCAATACAAAATGTAAAAAGATGCAACACAAATATACTTCCTCTAGGGTTTGTCATGGAATATTGTTTTCCCTGTATTGTTATATTTTGAGAATATTTGTGAGCTTAACTTAGTCTGTTCACTGACAACCGTCCAACCGTTCGTTTTTATATACTGTTTGTTTGGTCCATATTATTTTGAAGAGCAGTGAACAGTTAAGTCACATGAGTAGACAGTACGTATGTATGATAGGTTTAATCTTCAACGTTTAACGTAACCATGACCTAAAAGCAATTTGTTGAAATAGAAAAACGTATACAATTAAGATAAGGCCATTTATAGAATCCCTACATGTGAAAGTAGGCACCGATGTTCACTTACAATTTCACACATGTAACATGTAGACTTTTAGAAATTGCTTAACGTATGCATTGGGTAAAATTTATTTAACTGTCGTGGCAGTATTGACATTTGTGAACAACTTGGCATTTTTTGGATCTTGCACCCATTTTAAAGGATGTCTATATCAAGGTAATATCTAGAACTAAGAAGCCCTACCTTTATATATAAGACGATTTTGGCTCGATTAAAAGTCGAAACCAGTGACTATATTCTAACTAAAAGTTTGACACAAACAAATTGACGTGATATCATAAATTTAAAACTCACTTAGTCGCTGATATACTTAAATAACAAAGCACTTGTGTTATTACTGAAATAAGTTGGTGGTCATAAATTACAAGTAAAACCAATAGATTAAAACCAAGTTTGTGGAGGCATACGCTATTTAGTTGTGGGTAATCAGCTAGTTCCTGCGACTGTCTGGCATGACTGTAGTTGTTATTTTGGTATCCTAGACCTATCAGTTGTAAGTCTGTTTTTACCTTGCCAACTACTTGACGTCCAATGACTGCTTGGCCTGCTACCCGAAACAGACAGTGTTTATTGCATATTTGTTGGAATTTATGGAACGAATAGCCCTAAAATGATCCTTTGCGCAGGCGCAAACATGTAAACAGCATAGAGTGCGTAATATTAAATACTGAATTTTTATGTGTGTTAATGCTTTTGCTCAAATAAATGTTACTCAGCACTGGCATATCTGATAGTATTATGCTAACAGTCACAACTTCCTTGTTGAGAGTTACATGAAAGGTGAAATAATACGACGACGGTGTTTGTGCGTCCTGACTCTTTTCCTATTTTTTGTCTTTGTCTTCATACTTTTTATCTAAGGAGTAAAATGTAATTCCAAAACATAGTTAGATACCTGGAACGCTTTTAGCTTTTTAAAATTACCTCTGAACTTGAGAGACGTCTGCTGTAAACAAGAGATTCATGTTTTAAATTAACCGACAAAACATTTTTCTGTCGTGACAGCTAATACGTCTTATACGCAACTAAACTTGCTGTCTTGCAGTCGAGTTTAAGAAAACGCATATGTGTATTTATCTTTTATAATAAATGTTGCTGTCTCTGTAATTTGTTCCAATGCAAATCATATCGTGTTTACTGCAATAAGTCTGCACATTTTCCGGGAAGTAACGGAATCTGTCAGGAATGTTACATATTTGTTTAAATATAATGTATATTTCTCACGCAGCTTTTGTCCTAAATTATTATGTTTATAAGATAGAGAAACGAATTTGCAATATATCTCATTTACATTATTAAGGTAACATCACCCATGTCATGTTATCATTATTCATTCTGACTGACTTTATAATGATGTGCATACAATGGCAGCTTTTGTGCCGGTTAGCAAAGTTCCTCCGTTAATAAATGTTTGAACCGCAGTTACTTAGTAGCATCAATGCATTAATAGCTTACAGCTTGGTAGTTGACAGAATAGTCTCCTGACACGAGTTTGATTCAGATTATAATGGTTAAAACGAATATCAGGGCATTCATCGGCGTCATTTACGTCTACTAGATCGCATGTACGCACATTGTTCAGACATTTATGCAAGTGCGATATTAATTTAGGTTGATGCTTGGTCGACTTATTGACAATAAATGATACACAGAAATATTAATTAATTAAAGTACAAGTAATCATGTGTTTTCGTATCATAAACTGAAAATCTGTATGGATTCATGCTTAATTAATCACGTTACTGTGATCTTGGCTTGTAAAAACTAAAAACCAAACACGAACTTTATAATGAACGTATATGGTATTTCTTTAATTATCTTCGAATTGTGTTGAAATATGAACAAGCCTATGAATTTAGACACATATATTTAGTACACGTTGTCTACAACGCTTTAGATGCGGGTATAATCAGCACTTTAAGATGGCTCATTTTTGTAATTTTGTCGGAACTTATAAACGCCACATTGGGTGGCATTTAACAGTTCGTTCGATCGATCAACAATAGTGCTAGTACCCTATTGTTTCTTTGAGAAAACATCTAAGTTTTGTTATAGGTTGCGTGTCCTGAAAATTATTATTATTGATCAATACAATTCATGAATAATAAAACAGCAATGGATCTATTGTTCAGCTTTTAATCTTTAATAATTTTAACGCTTTCGTGCCAGTCAGTTTATCCTCTAATCCATAAGAACCACGAACGAACGTGTCGCTAATACCATCAAACAAGTGGATATTTTCTGTATTAAGATAAATGTATTAATCCATATTGACCCTACATTTCTTGTCCAATAGCATAAGAAGTCTCACTCTCGCCCAAACCAATTATTGGAGTTTTTCATCTCCAGAAAGATAAATACCGCAACGTGAGGATAGAGCATAGATTCGATGATATTTGACAAAACGGATGTTAAATAATGAAACAACTGGATTATGTGAATTTCACAAAATTCAATACATTGTTCTCAATGGAAATTAAAAAGTTAATCCTAAACGTTTATTGTTCTTCAACAGTGATTATTACTCCATAAATATCACAACTGGCAACTCTTTTAAAATGTTAAGGGTGAATGCAACCTATTTGACGATAATTTAGAAATCATTGTGTTCAACCGAAAAAACAAACACTGAAAGTGATAGCACGAAATGCACGTCTTGATCCGATTATTGTGAGTTTCATGGAAAACCAGTTTTAAACGTACTGTAAAATAAATGAAGTAACAACAGACCCTGTGTATAAGACTCGCCATATCTTTGGTATATTGAAATTGAAAAATTGACATTTAAAATGCAAGGCAACATTGACTTTTTACTTAGATTCATTTGTTTCTCCGACATAATTTTTAAAGGTAGGTATTTGATACCGCTGCTTTGTTAACTTCATGTTTTTCCTTATAGACATATGTATATTACATAATGTATTTTTCATTATATATTTATTTTGAAAGTAAGTTCTCTAACTGAGCATATTTCATATTCAAGTATAAAATAGTATCTTTACATCGGTGTCAATAATAGAAAATAGCGACAGTGCATGTCAAATACTGAACCCTTAATCCATGATTTTTTTAATAATGGAAATTAAGCACTTGCAACGTATTCACAGGGTACATATTCTGTAGAAATGATAATTTATTCATATTGTGTAAAAATGATAATTTATTAACGTTGCTTTAGGCATGGGTTTACAGTGTTGGAAGTGCGTCGCACATGACTGTGAAATGGATCCGGAAGTCAACTATAAAGCCACAAAAGTCAACTGTAAAGATGGAGAACAGTGTATGGTAAGTATTGTGGCGTGTCTACAAAAGAACATATTAATAACATTTATAGGTTTTTGGACATGCACTTTTGAATTTGAAATAGTACGTAAAAAGATACATTGTACATAGGTCATTACATTACAAAAAATGTACTACATGTGTACATAAACGAATCAACAGAAAGATCAGTTAATGGTCTAACTGCATGCGGTACCAATCCCATATTTCCGGTTAAGAGTTTCATCTCCAGTTAGGCATGTATTGCCTTAAAGTTTTCATAATCTGACGGCTTTAACTCACATCAGTGTCGTCCTAGTGTTGCAGCATTAAGTAATGGATATGTTTTGAGTTTTTTTACTTATTCAATCAAAATTCACACACTTTAAGGTATCATGAATTATTGTAGAGAACATATAACATATTAATTCAATATCATAAAAGCGATAGAAACTGGCCAAAAAGTAGATACAAATCTACTTACACATCTTTAATACAACGTAGGCTTATATTTGTAATTGTAGTATGCTTATTTCTCCTTTGACATACTAATACTTGGTTATTAACAACAATAATTCAACGCCTGTGCGTTTTGACAGACTTTTTATTATGGAACACTAAAACAATAACATTATTATTGTGCCGTTATTGAGTATTCAACATTTTAATCTACAAATGTAAACGATTAATTACATATTAGAGACATACAAATGTGCATGTACTTTATAGTAATGGACACCGTGACTTAGGCTATGCACTGCATAAGTTTACAAATTTACAAATTTACAATTATACTTGCAAACTAATTACATGTCTGTGCGAAAACTTGTGATATCATTAGCTTTGTCAATATACAAATTGCAAGTGAAACATACATGGATTTCATTGGTATACTACACCGGGACAATTTACTATATAAATGATGAAGACTGGGCACTAATGAATGCAGTAGATAGCCACGATTCTGACCAGCCTTTATCATTATTCTTTGTTTACAGAATAAATGTTCAACATTGATCGCTTTTTGATCAAATATGCTCTCTGTCTTCTTTGAATGATTTCAAATTATTCACTTCCTGTCTCGATGTGTAATTTTTTTTTTCAGAAAGTGCGTTACAAAATGTTTGACAACGTTACACATTATGATTCAGTAATACGGACTTGTACAAACAATCCGTGCACTACGCCATCAATTGAAGAGTTCTTACGATGTGTGGCGACACCAAAGCTATATATGATTGGAGGATGTTCCTTACGTTCTTGTTGTAAGAATCGCGATCTGTGTAATTCGGGAAGAAGTGGAAATGTGAAGCCATACACGATCATTTTGATTATATTGTTGCTGAACATTTAGCTCTAAGTTAAACCAAGGAATTAATTATTTTGTGATAAATTGTCGCTTCATTGGCTTGGCTGGAGCTTTTGCAAGAAGTATTCCGTACACAACACTTAGTTATTGGAAACGTTTGGACAATTTCTGCTTATTCCGTCCTACCGCATCAAATATGAGGCATTCTTCTGGAAAGCATAACTATTCATAGTTTTTACGCTCGACTGTCGAGAGGTATTTTATCTTGCAAGTCTAAGCGTTTATACAGAACCGTAAAACCATTTGATATCCAACGGTGATGTTTCTCCCTTCTCAGAGCAGTAGAAGAATTGATTTAACTAGTATTTAATGAAAATCTAACGAATAATTAAGTCAATCCTAAACATTTATTCATCTTCAACAGTGAAAACAAAAACAACAAATGATAAAAATATATAATATTTGTAAAACATTGAGCGTATGCAAGAATTTGAGCAAGTATTATTTTAAGAGCAGAATAAAAATTTAATTTCTTCAATGGATTCACTCGTGTTTTATCGGAACGATCAACACTTTCTGTTAGCGCAATTTAAGCTTCAAGTAGACCTTCATATAAAAAGTTAAAATGAACGTTTTTTGGCGCAGCCGTATTAAATCTCTTTTGACCGGAAGTTTGTAACCTTTCAACTGCCAGTGAAATGACAAATAGAATGTATAATATGTTTTGGATTGAAAAGTTTACTCTGTAAGGAACCCTGTAATTGGAAGATACCGAATGATAAAGTTATGTTCTTGTGTTTTCAGTCTTTCATGGTTTTATATTTTTAGTACGTAAATAATTCATATACACATCTATCTACATAATAATTTTGTTATTACATCCAAACTTATATCTATTATGAGTGTAAAGTAACTACTACTTACTCAACCAGTGAAAAAAGGTCAATTTTTCGAGTAACATTAAATTGTATTTGTTTACTATTTTACATTCATTAACCACATTATTCATGTTTGGAGAATATGATGTAGGAAGTCTGGTGTTACCTGCCCCCTACCCATACGGTACGGGTATTGCAAAGTTCAATAATGGCGGCGCCCATACTATCAAATTTGTACATTGAGTTAATAGGGGGTTTTATGTAGGAGCTGAGCATTCAAAAAACCTTGCAGTATGTGATTTGTCAATACAAACCCAATGTAAATTGCTATTAATATTTGATTGACCAGTAAAAAATAACGAGAAATAAACAACAGGACAAATAGCCGTGTTTTTGGACGTGGTAGATATTCGTTGGCATTTCGGCTATTTAGTTTGTATACTATTATCTTCGCAGCTGTGTTATATATAGGAATTGAATATTCATGTCTTATTTAAGCAATCTCTTATAGATCATTCCCCGTGGCCCAGTGGGTAAGTCACTGACGCATTAATTTAACGTTCCGAGGTCTCTAAAGCTATGTCAACTAAGTATTTCAAATTAACATATCAATTTTGTTTACATTTATTAATATTTTTATCAGCTTCACTATGTCGAAACAGTAATACCATTAAGCAGTTCCACTATGCGAAATGTCATTATTGAAGCAATTTGCCGACATATAGTAGACTTACTGGTCCAGTACGTTTTCAACCAGTTACCAAGATGTACGGATTGAGCATTTAAAAACCTTACTTCTCTATAAGCCTATTTCAAAAAATACATCAAATTAACAGTATCAAAATTAGCATTTGATGTCAAATACTTTTAGCATATTCACTATCAGTTCGATAGTATAATATTTAGCATCCACTAGGCGCCGCATTGTTGAGCTTTGCCTTACTGTAGCAAGCCAGTACACAGGGAACCAGACTAATCATTTAGGGGTGCCCTTTAATATAAATATGTCATAGGTAGAGATCCTATCTTAATAAATACATTTCACAGAAACATATATGTAAAAAATAGCATTTGTTGCTACATGGGAATAACTTTTCGAATATGAATACTTCAGCTCGATGTCCTTGGATCCTGTCACTATTTTCTTTATATTTATTTACATGTATATCAAATAACATGTTTGTTACTACATAGTCCATTACTAGGGGATTTAGACATGTCAAATAAACATTAAAATGTTTTTAATTAATACATTTTACAGAAGCAATTTATTACTTAGTTATCAAAACTACATAGGAATACAATTTATTTATATTAAGGCAGCTGTGTCCTTGGAATCAAATCAGAAATTTTATTGATCCTTTTGCTTATATAACAAGACTAATATGTTTTTAACTAAATTAATTACTAATCAGTTGGTCATACAAACTAAACACTTTCGCAATTGTCTTTAATGCTACACCATTTTAAAGTTTAAGGTGCTAAATGCATAATTAGCTAGCATTCGGGTATATAAACTTTTATGTATGTGGTGTTTTTTAGAATACATATACATTTTCAGTCTTTTTAATGTAATATGTCATATTTTAGGATGAACAGTTTAGGATAGTGGCAGTTTATCATCACCTGAATAAATGTTACGCTCCTTATCATTACCCTACCACTTTACATAAATTAATTTTTTCAAATTTCAGATATATGATTTTTTTATGATAACGGAATAACATTTTAGTTTTAGATATTTTGCCTACTGTATGATTAAGACCTATGTTTTAGAACGCAACAATAAAAAATGGGGGTTGATGTGCATATAAGGAAGAAATTCAATATAAACTGACAAACAAGTGTTTTTAGACTTCGACGAGCTTTGAGATATGACGACATAGGTCTGTAACAGAGAACAATACCAAGAACTTGTTATTGCTATGACTTGATATCCTGCCATTTCATCTTTTAATAAAGTTGGAATTTAGTTTATATCTTCAACACTTTTAGCGAAATGACTATTTTTGTACACCTTAGCGTATGGCGAAATTTAATTTGTCAATTTAGTCACGAAATGTTAGGGAAAAAAAGTTTTCTAAAAAATTTAAATCTTTTTGCACAAAAATATTCCTATTGTGCCTACATTCATTACAGCATAAATGTATTCTTTCTGATAAATTAAAATTTTTGAAATATAACAAATGTAAATTTCCGGACGTGCAAAAATTGCTTAAATTAAAAACGCACAGTGATCTCAATTCTGTAAAACCTATTTCTTGTTCCGCGATATAGAAAATTTGCAGAAGATATACAAAACGTAATTCCACTGAGGGTAATGCAGTAAGTTTTTCTAGTTATCATCTCAGACAAGACTCATTACAGAACTTACTTTGCTGAAGTCATTTCTTGCTCTAGGATAGAGATAAGACAAATGCAATCTAAAAGAGTTTTTTTAGCCGGTTAAGAGTTTTAAGATAGACACAATGACTGTCATCCATTGCATCTTGTCCATCTTTCATGTTTAAAAGGTCACTTTTTTGTTTTTAACTTAGTATAAATGGATTATATTGTTTGATTTTTCCTTGAAATTACGACAAAAGTTTTCGCCTTTTAATGTTTTATTAGAACGAGTTATTTTCACTTCCACATAAATTCTTTCTCGGGACATTTCAATACATTGCTTTATTGTGATTTTTATCTTACTAAGTTATTTACTTCTGGTCAGAATTTAATGATACTCGGGTCACTAGGTCAAAGGTCAAGGTCACAGGGGCCCGATGTAGTAAAATCTTGTCCGCTTTCAATCTACAAAATCCCTGGTCAAAATTTAATGATACCCCCAAGAAGTGATAAATGCCATGCCTAGTTGTGCATTGTCCAGGTTTTGGATCACCAGGTCAAGGTTACAGAGGAACGAGATAATAAAATCTTGTACGCTCTGATTCTACAAAACCTATGGTTAAAATTTAATGATACTTCACAGAAATGATACAAGTAAGTACCATGTCTAGTTGTGCATGGTTCAATAATCAAATCATCAAATGTTACATAAAATTTATATACTGTGTCAGTGTGGTGTTCGGGAGTGGTGGGAAGGGTGGGGATGGTGTGGGGGTTGGGGTGATTGTTATAATTTACATTTGGTATTAGGCATGTTTCAATGATTATGCCAGTACAATGTCATTTGAACATGTTTAACATTATATCGCTTTTCCTGAACGGAATATAAATTTTCTAGATAGCACTTACTGAACTAAAATGAATCAACTACACGTATACAAATGTATAGTATTGTAGTCTACTTGAAGTTCAGATTATGTTATTATGTTAACATAATGTTCTATCTGAACTGATTTTCTTACACGGTTGTTGAAGATCCATTGTTCTGCTGAATCTTTTGGATTTGATAAAATCAGCTTCCTGGGATTTCAGATCTAAATACTTTCAAAATGGTTTATCTAATTACAATTTTATGTATTCATCATATACTCGATAATACACTTACAATTCGGAAGTGACGTAAATGTTTCTAACAACAATGACACTTTTCTGTCCTACCAGAATTGTTAAGTCGGTTCGCGAATACATTTGGCTTTCACAATAGAAAACATTTTCTGTTCAACTATGGAAATAAAAGAGAATGTTTATGTATGTCATGTTAGTTCATGTTAGCGAACTTTCGTGTCATTAATAGATGCATATAATTTAGAAGCACACACATGTCATATACTTTCTGCAGTCTTCAAACCTTACGACAAGCATGATTATATATTATCTTTAATTCTCCAAAGAAAAACTAGAATGTAATTAATAAAGATGACGTCAGTTGGAAATTTTATACTGCAGAATGTGATATTGTACTAGAATGTAATTAATTTCTCTTTGAATTCACTGGCGCAATTAAAAGCTATCAAAATGAAAGGCTGATATAAGAGATATTTACTGTCAGTCAGAAAACATATTAAAATGCAGAATCTTTCGTATCGTCAGACAACCTTATTGAATTTCTCAAACAACTTTTATCGTTACGTGTTCTTCATGTCAGTGAATCTACAGTTCAAACTGACAGGAAAGTGTCTGCTGTGGCGTTTTTTATATAACTGCTGTAAATGTTCTCTTAACCGATTATCTATGCATTAGATATAGCAAGCATGCAGAGTGTCCTTAAGACGTACAAATAGTATTTATTTCTACAATACCATCCCTTCGCAGATGAAACACATAAAACCCATGTATACATTAATTCTCTTGATGTGGTATGAACTAGTTCCAACAAGTATTCAGAAATCATAGACGTCTTGTAAGTTTCTACATTGTTCACATCAAGAATGCTGAAAGATTGTTTTAGTTCTGAATCCGTCTTCGTGTAATTCAAAGTTTTTGGCAGTTTCACAGAGATACAGCTAATTGAAACGAGACAGATTTTTTAATGAACATTGAATGTCTACCATAACGATTGAAGTAGCAGACGTTGAAATGGCAATCGTTTATTTGACATCACGTAGCAAAAATACATTCAACGAACAGATTCGTTGTGTTATCAAAAAAGTAATCGTCATCGTTGATTGATAGCCTGAGGTTATATGTTTGTTAACAGAAAATGTTATTTGATGGATTAACACAGCCTCTGTCCGTGTCCGTTAGAAAAAAGGACTTCATTTTAAATTAAGACAATCTGCTGCTAAAAATTGTTTCACAACATTTATCATGTAGTGTATAATAAAGGAAATTATTCATTGACTTGTCTCTTGGAAGAAAGCGAATACATTTGTGTAGAAGAGACATTAAACATTTCAATCAAGTATTTTCAACCTGATTATCAGGCTAAGTGGATAAGTGCCGCAAATATGAACGTAAATACAACTTCTACATATGCATAACACATATGCCGGAGTCAAACAAATACCGATACAGATACATTTATGATTATATTTAATCACAATAATAATCATATATAATTGAGAATGCTTCAATTACCTAACTGCTTATAGAAATTCAGAACAGTAATTAAATCATCAAATTTATATTGTCTCCGGTATTATATAATAATTATATGGATTTTGAAGTGGTATATGGGGATAAATTACCCGCCTAGACCTATATTACTCGAGCCGTTCATTTTCTTTCTTAAAACTTCCTTATGATACCTCAATGTCACTTCGTCACGTCACACATCAGCACGGACTAATACATTGACGTACCGTACGCGAACACTCTCGCGTTCAGTATGTGTTACATTAACGGGGTTATGTCAAGTGTATATCACCGGCCTGCCCGTAAATACGGATCGTTGACCAATCAGAAGACAGCAAATTTTATGGAAGGGTAATAAAATATGATATTTATCTTGATGTCATTTATTAATACGAGCCTACAGGTGTTATTAAAAAAAAGAATTTGTCCTGTAAACACTGTTTCCTTAACAAACATCGATAGTCAGAATTTGTATTAATCGTAAACAGTAATAAAACGATTAATCATTTAAAGTCAGGATTAAAATGTAAACACTTGTTCTGTTTCCACCTGACAACACTACAAGTTATTATATCTCCGCGTTACGTAGTAAAGTGTCACTATGCAGGAATGACGCATGTATGTCCTGTTCGTCCCGTTCCGTCCCGTCGTAAAGTCTGTGCTACTCATAATGCTCATCGACACATGATAATACACCTTATATAACTGTGTTTTACATTTTATAGAGTTATTGTCCTTTTATACTTAACAAGTTGTTAATAGCTCATGTATCGATAGTGGTACTGAATCGGAACTTCAAGGTTGGTACACCCTATAATATCGATGCATGCAAAACTAATGTGACAAGTCATTTAAGCGTATTTCACAAATTATGGCGGTATTTGCCCTTTTGTATTTAATATCAATAAAACGTGTATAAATGACACCATTCAAGCTATCTTTAATATGTATAGTAAAACTTGCTTGTCTCTTTATGTTCTTTCGCACTGATATTTCGTTTGTTTTATGACAAGCGTATAAGCGGGGCTATACATCACCTCAAATGATAGCTCTAGTAAGAATTTCATCGCTTTCTTAAAGTAAATTTGAATATTAACTAATTGAGCGTAAGGAAGTATTCTATAAATTAGGTTATTTTGAAAACAGTGTCGAAATAAATCCCCCTTTTGCCAAGATCCTTTGTGACGCAACATTTTGTCTGTAGTTCTTGCATACATGCAACAATGACTACAATATTTCTTACACAGAAAAAGCACGAAGGCGCTGCTGATACCATCATACAAGTTGTTATATTCCTTTAACTCAGGAATGAAAGATCCTGATTGAATTTACACTCTTGTTAAAACCAATAATTGGATTCCGTCTCGCCAGGACAAAGATAAATACTTTATCTGGATAAAACACTTTAGACTTGCTGATGATATCTGAGCTAAGGTAGGGCAATATATAAAATGTTGACGTGTGAATTGATTTTAATCATAATTAAACATTGAGACTTGTGATTGAGTCAGCTAGAATTGCTGTCATAGTGGTGGAGGGTTATACCCCCTAACGCTACAATAATGGTTAAGGACATTTAGTGACCTATTTCCACTGGTAGAGTACTGAAATGCCCGGTAATTTTAACAAAAAATACCCAAAAAATACCTAAAAACACACTATTATGAAAAATACACAAAAATGGAAAAGTCATTTTCTGACAAACCCCGTTACACAGTTCTATATTATTCACATGGTTGAACGTTTTCGACAGGGGTCCGGCCCCGCTCTTTTGTACTGTTCAAGCAAGCGATTGAAATTAACAGCGGTCGCGTTTAACAGACAATATATTTATCTACCAAACTGGTAGAACACTTTTAAACAGCTACCGTTTCTATAAAATTCTTCAAGAATATTGCGCTATTTCGCTCTCTCCGTTTTCCTGGTGTTTTCTGTCACTGCCGACTTCCGGTTCACCTTTCAATTTTGAAACCATAAGTTTTCATTGGTTGAAAATATTCCGCTTTATATTTCGCGCACTGTGTCAAATTAGTGTATTTCGTATGTAAACAATGCTGAATGCCGTTGAAAGCGGCCGTAACCTGTTAACTTGTGGACAAGCAGGTACAGGAAATTTATTTACTGTAAAAGCAATTTGTAAAACGTTACGTAGCCAGTGCCTATTTCCTATTTAGGAGGAACGTCGTTTATTTAGGTACGCCTTACGTACGTCTGTTCACCATTTCCTTCATTAACCTGTTGATGAAACGTTGCAGGAGTGTTCCTTGTATGAAGCTCTATCAAAGGTGTTTAACGAGTTACATTCAGTCCATGCAGAACTTTTGTTGCTATGATAACAAGCAAATTAAGAGAATTTATATCCACCGCCAAATGAAGCAAATATCTGAAAAAGTACAACTGAAAATACTATAAGTTTGTATGTTTCAGGGGAAAAAACATTTTTAAAATTGCACCACCCGACTTAATAAATATACAGGAGGGGGATGAAAAAATGAAAATCAACCTTTTCTCGAATTTTACTTCAAAACTGTTATGGATGGATAGAAAATGATCTAACTAAGAAAATGAATACCCATAACCCTATGTTTATTTAAAAAATAACAATTTTACAGTCATTTTTTGATATCAGCATGAGTCTCAAAACAAAATGGCGTCGTTTTAAAATCTAACGGAAGTTCTCCGTATTGACCCTCTCTTTTAAACCAATCAGAATGCTTGAATTCCATATTGGCCCTGTTTTCTCGTATTGGCCCTGCTTTTCTCATATTGGCTCAGTTATGCTTTGTATTAGCTCTCCTTGTTTCATATCATGTGTGCAATTGATCTAATACAGTGTGTAGTATTGTAAAGTTGAATAATAATGTAAAATACACTATGTCACCTTAATGGCATAATTTCTGTAAAAACCCAGTTTCTACATTTTCCGTTTTAGAGAATACAAAGGTGATTATTTGTGCCAAACAAATTCAAATTCTGACAAGCTTTTTAAGAAAAAAACATTTTTAAAACTTTCACCACCCCAGTTGGGCCTTATCTCTGAGAGGTAATCTGATAGTGATACAGAACTCAGTGGTTGTAATTTGAATTAAATCTGTAGTATTAGTTTCAGAAAATAAGAGTTTCTAAATAGAATATTTTTACAAAGCGCTACACCCCCTTGAGGGGCCTCATTTCTTAAACAATCAGGAATTGTAAGTGGTGGATATTAGAATGAGTAATCAATAATTGTTTGAGCCAAACAAAGTTTAATTTTGATAACCGGTTTCAGAGATATATAATTTGTATGTTTTATATTGAATATAGAAGAAAATAACAATTAAAGGGCAGTAACTCTGGAGATACTAATCAAATCTTTATAAAAGTTGTGTGTGCGCTGCGACATTATGCTACTATACACTTATTTCAAGTTTCAGAAAATTCTATCCATTGGTTCTTGAGTTATGACTCCGGAAGGACGGACAATACCTAAACAATATCCCTCCGCCTTTGGTTCATTAAATGACATAACTTCGAGGTGGCGGGATGATTAAGACTTATGTTCGTTTAGATTAATCTATGAAGCTTGCCTCGTGGTCTTCTACCACGAATGGGAATCTTATGTCCCTGTTCGATCATTTGTTTTATATAGAATTATCAAAGGAAATAGTTTGATAGTCTTCGTGTCCAAAACTATCAGCGACCCCCGTACCGAGCTGAGATATTTTTGCGCAGCGTTGTTTAATTAATTCTTTTTAACATAATGCAATTGAACAAAACATGAATACTATTTATAATGGCATTGTCATGTTCAAGGAAAAGGAGTAATTTTAGTGAATATTATTGTATTTGCTTAGGGATGGAACTTGCAATGGTAAAAGTCATTGTATGATTTGTAGATTTTTAATATTAAATGTAAGAGTAATTGAAATCGGTTATTAAACTTAGTTGATTTTTGATTTTAATAGAAAACAAAATTATAATAATGTAATGGTATAATTGTTTCAGTTCAGACCAAAGCATTCGGCGGGCACTCATTGGAAATTCGATTATTTTGTCTTCATATCTTTGACTTTAACCAAACGTTTTGAAGTTTGGTTCACTGCTTTAACTCGGTTTAAAACCTGCTATACAACAAATGAGTTTATGTTATATTGTTTCTTAATATCATGCACGGTTTAAAAGTCCAATTGCACCATTGCTTTATATATTATTTTATATAACAGCTCGATAAGTCAATATAAAGGAAATTGTGCGGGCATCAAAACGTCTCGGCAACAATACACCATGCTCTTCTGATGATATATATTGATACTTTAAAGTAAATATAAAATTATATAATTAAGTCATTACAGTAATTGTTTAACTACAAATTAGATTGCAAAACAAGTTGTTTTTGCAAAATGTTGCAAAACTGAAAGGTGAAGAAAAAGGGCCATAAACATGATAAGATTACAGAAACTCAGCTTGGTTTTGAAAAGAGTTAAAGTACTGTTGATGCAATATGTCTATACTAAACTCAGAAGTTGAAAAATATATTAAGGACAGGAAACACCTATACTGTTGTTTTATTGATTTTCGAAAGGCACATGACTTTATGGACCGTAATTTTGTATGGTATAACGTATCAAGTGCGGGGTAGACGATTAATTATTTGATGCATGAAGAGATTAAAGTAGACTTTTAAAAGTCTGTTGAGATTGAGGTATTTTTTCTCTTCAAGTCTTTTTTCATTTGATTCTTCGATTCATATATATCATTCTTTTTGAATTACAGGTATGAAAGTTAGAATGTATGAAAGCCAAACTAACTCAGGAAATTGTTTATAGAATATTTTGTTAATAGCTGCGCAATGTCAAAAAGGTAACCAATTCCCTGTCGTTATATTTAGATGTAGGCTGATTATACTATACATTATATATTATTATAACACTGTTATAACTATATGATAATGCTATATTCAAACGGTTAAGTATTTCATAAAATTGTACGCATTTAAGAGCGAAATTTGTTTATTAAAGTGTATAGCAAAACAACAGAGTTCCGAAGCTGAGTCAACCCCTAATATATATATTGTTCTTGGCTATGTGACAGGCAATTCTATACCATAATTAAAATATAGAATGAGAGATATTCTATATCAGTACAAAGAAATAAAAACAGATTTCGAAAGAGCTGAATATTTAAAAGAAAGTGTTCTTTATGTCACGTGATGAATATCACTTTGTATTAATTTGTCGTTTGTACATCGAAATTAGAAGTCTATACATTTACAGTCATATCAAATAACTATGAAAGAAATTCCAGTAGATAAACCAGTATGTATACGTTTATGGAACTTCTTTCTTTCGCTAGAAATTCCTCCGTCTTAACATTAGCGCAGTACTACAAAATTCTACTCAACTGTATGTTCTGTACGATCAGACAAAATTTGATTGAATGGACGAGTTGCTAATCCATGCATAAGTTTGCTATTGATGAAGCATGCCCGAAGGCTATTATTTCTCTCCTTCTCTTCTTGTTCAATTTACAAAAAAATGAACTATTTTATGCTATTTCAATTATTTTGAGAGCCATGCACAAGGAGTGTTTTGTAAAATATGAGGGAATTTCTCTGTCTGTTGTTTTCATATACATATATAAGACGTACTGATAGTTAAAACGTGTTTGTGAATGAAATACTGGTCAAAGGCTACAAAGTTCACTTATCACTCAACAACAATGAGTCCGTCAGTGTTGTATCTGGGCGTAAAATATCTGTCTAAATATACACGTTTCGTCTTCAACAACACGGTTACAATACACAAACTATAAAATAAAAACAAAAATAATATCAAACAGGGAATCAAACAGGGAACAGGGACAAGACTACAATCGAAAGATTATGCGACAAAAATGTTAACAATCAATTTCTATTTTGTCGCAAACGAACAATTCTGTTCTTTAAAATATGAACACAGGTGCAGTGTCACACTAATGCAGCTTAACTGTTACTAATTTACAGTATCTCATGCCATGATTATAACTTAACTGTTAGTTCTTCTATCATATGACAAAAACACTTGTCCTTCTACTGCCAAGTCTTCATTATCAGCGGCACAAATTGGCAAGAAAACAGTCATGTTAAATGGGATCTCCTTTTAAAGTATGTAAGCAGTTTTCGTAAATCCCTAGGACATTTTATGAGTGTCATTAATTGAAGCAGTCCAGTTGTGTTTCGAAGGACAAATACAAGAAGCAAATATATCATTGTAAACACTTATAAACGAAAGTTATTGTAACAGAAACACATTGACTCAACATGAACAATTAAAACTATACACACATTTGAATTATCGCAAATAAAAAGGTTACAATATTCTCTAAAACAGTTCGATTTATTCAGCGAGACATTTTCGAAAACCTGAATACAATGTTTTCATATCAGTAAATTACCACTTTGAGGGATGTATATGTGTGCGCTAAACGGTGGGAGGAAGAGTTCATGTATAATGCTGGTTAGCTATCTACATGCGGTAACCTATCACTAAAATTTGCATCAGAGTAAAACAAATCATGTGAAATAACAAACCCATACAATGTTTTAATAACTGCACTTATTGTGAACTTATCGTAAAAATAACTTGTTGGTGTCATGACTGATGGAGTTAATCATTCATGTGTTTTCAGTACAAATATTATTGTAATCCGACGATTTTCTTATCTGTGTTCAATACGATATAATGTCCCAGACCAACTGACACTCAATAATAAAAGTTGAAGCGCTATTTCACTTGATGCATATCCTGGATCTTCGAATGGTTATTTCTCGGGAGAGAAAGATCACGCGAGTAGTTCTCATTATTCTGAAGAAAGAGTAAAAACTATCTGACAAACTTGTTACTGCGCTGACAATTCTTACATCAATTCACCACAAATTGATTGAAGCAATCACGCTATTAAATGTCACGCGCTATTACTTCTGAATCATTTAAATGGAAAAGAGACATTTATAGATTCTCTGAGCTTCTGTCATTTGCAGTACAGTATAATATATCAGTTTCTTGAACCAAATTGTGTATTATAAAGGTGTGTGTGTGTGTGTGTGTGTGTGTGTGTGTGTGTGTGTGTGTGTGTGTTTGGTGCTATGGGGCTCGTTTTGGGGGGAGGCTGTGTGTGTGTGTGTGTGTGTGTGTGTGTGTGTGTGTGTGTGTGTGTGTGTGTGTGTGTGTGTGTGTGTGTGTGTGTGTGTGTGGGTTGGGGGGGGGTGGTGTGTTGTGGTGTGCACTTCTGGGTGCTATGGGGCTCGTTTTGGGGAGGCTGCGTTTGTGTGTGTGTGTGTGCACTTCGGGGGGCGTTGGGGGGGTTTTGGTATGGATTCGATATTTTTTTTTTTTTCACTGAAGCCGTCAGAACTTGTTTCTACAGTCTCATGATGAAAGTTGAAGCATTTATGGATTTTTTGAATTCATACAAGAACTCTGTTATTCTATAAACATTATAATTATCATGATTATATTTTTGTATAACATTTTTAAAATAAATTGAATAATAATCGGTGAATAAGTAAATTCCCTGAATTTGGTAATGTTACACTTAAAAAAAACAGCTTCAAAACTGTATCATTCTTACTTTGTACATTTATAAAACATTTGATATCACTAATTTCTTCGCTTTGATAGTATTTTACTGGTTGTGACAGCGTTTTGTTGAAACGAATGACTGTTATTTATATTATTTGGTTTTATTTTAAACAACTGATCGTGTTTAGATTTTGTTGGACTCTATACAGTGCACGCCAGTGCATTCAAGCGTATGTAATTACTAGTATAGCGCCAATACCTAAACATGAATTGCCTTTCTCTAGAGAACTGAGATTTAACGGGCGTCCAATTTACCAGAATTACTTTCAGAATACTGAACACTGTTATTTGTTTATGCTTGGATTGGTTCTCTCCAATTACTCTATTACACAATAAGCGGTTCGGAAGTAAAACTAAGAAGTAAAAGAGGCAAGGGAAACACAGAACACACATATCCAGAATCTAACAATATAGCAAATAGGGAATGAATACTGTACGGACATTTTTAGTTTGACAACAGTTTAACATATTCACTGCCGTTCATTTGATCGTTATGATGGCATGCATTATTTGTTTATGGCTTGACATGGCAAACAGTTTGCAATCGTTTGTCAAGCCGCACAACCAACGCAAAAGTTTCAGTGGAAGCAGGCAATCTTTCATTAAAAAAAAAAGTTAAAAAGCATAATCAGAAGTATTACAGTTCATTTGTTTGTTTGTTTGTTTGTTTGTTATCGAAATCATTTCACCACCGTTTGATCTGGTGTATGCTAGCCTAACGTATTTTGTTTATTCCAAACGTATTAATGACTTCATATCTTAAAACAATCCCCTGAATTTACTATTATTAGACACTCTGTTACGCCAACCTTGACATAGAATGTTGTAAATTTATAACTGCATAGTATTTAGGGTTTTGCAATATATTTTTAACGTTATTTCGCACAGGCTGTAAATTTTAGACCGTTTACAATTAAACCACACCACAACTCATACAATCAATAGTAAATCAGATTTATTTCGTACTTGGTGCGTAATTCAATGCTTAACGCGCTATTAACTCTATATGGTGCCACAATACTATGATGGGAACTAATAGTTACTTGTGTCGTGATGGGTATAATTACTGTTCTCCGTAGTCATAATGAGAGAAATCTTATACATGTGGATGCTATCCGTTTTCAAGTTTTTTACTTGCATAGTTTTCAAAAGACTGAAAAGGTTTGAAAAGGACAAAAATCAGAAAATCGTACAATTTTACTTCAGTCGTGTAATCAACAATTATTTCAATTAAACAAGAAGCTCCGTTCGCAATGTTTTATTGCAGTTTGTAAAAATGGTTAATTGAAAGTACTTTTTATGTTAATATTATATGAATTCCCTGGTCTAACTAGACCACCCTAAAAAGTCGAAAGTTTGTTTGACTTTTCACATGGGGTACTTCTTTAAAGCTGCTTGCTCTCAGATTTTGGTACAACAATAATGTTCTTCGAACTGTATCTAAATAACGTATTTTAGAACATATAGTCATATAAAAAGGCTCAAGTAAAATTTCCTGTCACGTATATCTCTAAATTTCGAAAAATACGCTACCAAATTCAAAAGTGTTGCAAACGCTTTTGAAATTTAAATATAAAATATAGTGTAGCGTTGCCGTGTAACCGACATTTTCAATCGATTTCTGCAAATTCATACCTAGATTTCTGCTTATATTTTCATTCTAGCCTTTAGTTTTATATTTATGAATAAGTATGTCAATTTAAAAAAAAATTCTTTCAACGGTAACTGAGATCGAGCAGTTTAAATACTATTAAGAAATAATACAACACACTGCTAGAAAAACAATTTAGTTTAGAATAAGTTTAGACAGGACAAACTTTTTTATCTTATATTAGTTAGAACTTTAACGTTAAAACTTTAATTCATGCAAGAGGTGACGTCGTTGAATAGGTCAACAAGTTTTTACACTGCTTCAATTTTTGTTGAGATTTTATTTTATGTATTTCGTTCGTTGAGACGAAAGTTATACCTTTCCTTCGACATTTTATCTTCAAGTTTGTTTAATTACAACTTCATACGGTTTCAGAGAAGGCTTAGAAATTGTAGCCGTGAGGTGTTTTGTACCATTAAAAGATCATATAGCAATAATCGATGTCTTCGGTTTCGTCCTTGGTAGTCAGCATTATCTGCATTAGGGCGATGATAGTAGAGATGATGACGTCATTGTTTTATATAAAAGAACATCTCAGTTGCAAGCGAATATGTACATAGTTGTTTTGGTCGTAATATTATATCGTTATTTATTTTGTAAAATAATTAGAAAAAAAACATTTTTTATTTGCTTTTGTTGTTTATTATAGGTGGAAATTATCTCAAGGCGAAATAATCAGCTGGTCACGATGACATCGTAAATTAGAGGCTTATTTGATATTATTTTTGTTTTTATCCAAATTCAGAATAGTCATGTACAACACTGTTCACACTGTCACTTAAGCAGAGGCTGTTACCATCATGAAAAGCTGTATTTCTCTAACTGAAGTCAAAGAGGCTACATATTTTAATCCAGAATTGTAACATATTTTTACAACAAAAAACTTCTGTATATAAATAAACCAGACTCTAAACGAAATCAGAGTAACGAAAAGTAATAGATAGCTTTTTATAGTTTCTTTCTTTTCTTTGGAAAGTTCAAAACAACCAGTAACAGTAAAATTCCGAAAATGTTATAATAGACGAAATGAAGTACGCTTCATTTATTTGGTCATAATGAAGATGAATTTGCGACCCTTGTAATCATAGTGTTTTTTATGTGTATCAAAACAGAAAATCAACGGGATACGAATGCTTCTTAAACCAACTAGCTATCAGCTCTGATTGGTAACAACTTGGCAATTCGTTGAAGGGCTCTAATGACGGTTTGGTACTATTCTGTGCAATAGACTTTTAATGCAAACAGATTTGTATGCGAGTAATTTAAACAAAAATGAAGTAACGATAAAAAAACACTTAAATCCGACTTTCTTTGACTTATTATTATTCGACAAAACATACAATATTTGAATTAAGAACACTAGTACAAAAGCCTTAAACAAGAAAACATGTAATAAACATGTACTTAAAATGTGAAACAAATATAAAAGCATTTGAATAAGTGTATAATTATGTTAAACAGGTACTCACTGCTTATGGGCGACTTCAGTTGTCTCAATGATTGAGCAAATACCTGCCTACTGGTATCCAGATTTCCTTCCCTATATCATGGCTAGTGATAAGGAAATGTTTGGAGACTACATTTTGTAATTAATATAACATTGCTTAGCTCAAACATCAGTTAAAACAAAGAAAGCGTGACAAAGATAAAATGGCGTCATGGCAAAAGTTTATTGATAACACTTGGAGGCTATCTTTTACAAATGTAGCGCAATCTAGTAGTTAGAATGGTCGGACACGTCCTCGATCAGACATGTCCTTGATCAAAATTTTGTTTATCTATTTTCTATCTTTTTTCAACTAAACTTGAGATAAAACAAATTTTTGTTGGTATTCAATTATTTCTCCCATGAAAACAATGCGCAGTGTCCATTGATGAGTATTCAGATAAGGTCAAGGTATTGATGCAAACAATCTCCAAAAGAGAAACCGAAAGTTAAAATACGGACTGGCTAGAAAAGTAAGGGTGTTGCACTACCCGAGAATTCAGTTATGAAACAGATTATCATTAAAACGAAATGGCACGCTGCATGTGATTTTGAAACGAAAAGAGGTGTGATTATTTTAACGAACTATATGAAGACCAAGGATAAGGTTAACCTGAAAGTTTCATTTTATTGCTTTCTGTCTATATTTAGGTTTCCATGAGATCATTTAGTTCATATTTAGGATCTTGCCGTATCAAGAACATTACTAAAGCTTCTTTTAAAATACTGATATGCAGGCAAAAACCAGAACCAAAGTGCAGAGACCAGCTACGTTTACCATTGGAGAACATTAAGTACTTCAAGCCCTCCATTGCCAATACCTGTTAAATGATTTATTCTTCATTTCTTCAATATTTTTCTATTTGTAACATTTCAAATTTCATTTTTCATCTAGACATTGTCATGCTTTATGTTTGTGTAAAGAAAAAATCACATGATCAAGGACGTGTCAGTTGTCCTGATTGAATTTCAAGATTTGGTGCTGTGTAACCTGTCTCATTTTTTTTTCTTTTTATTAATGGCCCCTAGCTGTCGAAAAAATCGGTTTAGAGAAAGTAGGTCAAGCTATTACTTTACAAAATTAATAGGCAACACTATGTATCAAGCATGTTTTAAATGTGAATTAAAAAGTATATGTCCAATGAATCTCTCTGTATCAATTCTATATGACGATGATGTCTAATTTTGCTCACCATTAATAATTATAGATTTTTTTCTGTTTGACGATGGTTAATTGTAATTGTAAACTAAACTGCTCTTCAATTTTAAATTACGTAATTCATTTATAGTAATATTTCGTTAGCATTAATGCAATTTTGTTGTACTATATGAGCAGAATTTACACTAATGTTGATTAAGTGAATGATTTTTTAAAAACAGTGTCATTTAATATAGTAATATTTCGTTAGCATTAATGCAATTTTGTTGTACTATATGAGCAGAATTTACACTAATGTTGATTAAGTGAATGATTTTTTAAAAACAGTGTCATTTAATAATTATTCATTTCTATTGGTTTTATTCACAGTTTTGCAAGCGTCAATACATACAGTTGAAACATGGACAATCTTAGGAAATATATACAGCTACGACTCCCCATGTTCCGACAAGGAAGCTACATCTTAATTATTTTCTCGTGGTCGATCGATAAAATATTTGTAATGAGCGGCATTTGGAACATATTCTCGGTAAAATGTGAATAAGCTTCATAAGCTTTGGGCAATTATCAACCGGTCCTTCAACACTTCTTTCGTAATTGTGTCTAGAAATACATTTTCCAAATGTATAATGTGACAATGGAGTCTTTAATAAGGTCTATATTACTATTATTCTCAACATTACCGCCATTTGACTCGGAGCTGTGGAGGAATTATCTTCTCTAAATTGCCTACTTAATGTGCAATTACCTAGAAATTGCAACCCTTCGAAGAGTTCGAAGAGTATAACTTTAAATACGAATGTATTAACTGTGATATATCTTGAGCATTAGGAACATACTGATTAATATAAAAAGCGTCTTAGATATCAATAAACGATCAGGCACTTTCATGGCGGGAGGGTTTAACATTAGAAATAAAACATTGTTTTTGAACATTTGTTCAGTTTGTTTTCACACACCCTTTGTCTTTGTTAACGAGTGTCTTATGAATATAACAAATATCGACATTGCAAGGTTAGTCTGCGACGTCTTTAATAACTTAAGTTAATAGTACTCGCTGAAATTCGATGACGAATTTCAACATGGCGGGGACGAATGTTGCAGTTATGGACTTAATTATGAAAATGTGTAAGAAACCTGATAGCTCAGTCGGTAGAGCATTCGCCCACATTTGTCTCGACCTGCGACATTAAAATGTTATTTTCAACCCATAAACCATAGAAAATAAACATAGCAAACCGATATGATCGCAGCCGATATGATCTCTTTAACTTTCTTGCGACGGCATGCTTTCGATATATATGTCAATACGATGTCTGTCAACACGGATTACATTTTGGACATAGGTTTAGCTTGATCTTGCATACGTAATTTCATCCTTTATTTAGTTGAACAGATGAAACATGTATCACCAAAGAAGACCAACAAATGAAAAATGACCAAGTCACAACGCCTTTTTGCTAAAGCGTTACTGGTTGGGGACCACCAAACCCGGACGACCATCAAACCGGACACTTGTTAAAACTCGTGAATATTTTGTTAATATTTACAATCATATGGTGTTGATCAAACAGACACTTGATTTCCATCAACAAAGTGCAACAACAACAGTTTAATGTAACTATTTGACCAGAAATCTCACCATTTAATTTGTCAGTCAGTGAAAGCATGCTTACATTGTCGGGGGGAAAGTGAAAAGTGACAGACTGTGCATGCGCAATATTTCTGTGAAGCCCAGCAAAATAAATCACATGTTAAACCTTTTATCATGATATTTCATTAATGTGTTGAATGATTGAAACAGTTTACACAATTTAAAAGCTAACATCACAATTAAATAAATCTATTTAAACTACCTGTCCGGAAACATGGTACAGTTGGTCAATAAAATATAGCAATTTGGTAACCCCACAGCCGGGCCTCAAAAATGTGATTGATTTAGTCTTATGAGTTAACATGTTAGCTTTTAGTTTAGGAGAAGAACCTAACTTTCTACTGGTAAATGTTTGATTGCTAAATACAAAAATTGTCAGAGTTATCGCAAAATATGTTTGAAAAGTGTCCGGTTGTAGGACTCTAGCCAGTACAGGTAAGATTTCTTTATAAAGGAACTTAACAGTCTAATTTAGGACAGTCTTAGTTTGTGCATATCTTATGAAGACTAACATCTTATTCTAGTTGTCCTTAAAAAGCTTCAGCTACACCAAACTTGATTATGTTTAAAATGGTATGTTCGCGATATGTTCAAAGTAATGCTTATCGGTGGCAGATGTTCTAACCACGAGCGCATGGAGTAAAACGACATAACAAGGTTAAGCTTGTGAATTAATTTCTTCCAGGGATTGTAGTAAGGTTCTTTGGATATACCCCAAAAATACTTAAATATATAAAAAGTCCAGGTGCATATATATAAATGTAACAGCTTACGCGAGGAACATTTCAAAGAAGACGGACATGTGCATGGACACCATTGTATGGACAGCTTGCACCTCTTTTTAGGTTTTCAATATCATATCATGGAAATACATTCCTGTCAATCTCATCTACTTTTTTCATTGACGTGTAAGCTTATATACCATCACATGTAATATAAGACAGCATTCACAAACCTATTTCCACATACCTTTTAGCCGAGATCTTCAATTCATTCGTGGTCCATACTTAAAGTTCTACTCTTCGAACGGGTTCGAAATGATAAAAACCTGTCTCATCATCAGTGACAGCATTTGTACATGTCTTTTGGTCAAATGTGGGAATCACATTGTTCACTGTAACACGAATATTTTCAGCTCATCAGTTGAAAGACGCAGAATCTGTCATGTTTAGTGTAGGATAGGGGCTTCGAAAATCGTCCTTGTTCTTCATGCTGGTGGTGATTTAGATCATTCGGGTCACACAGTTGATCTAACTTATAATTATAGATTTTAGTCAAATAAATTTGCTCTGGAGGGCGTGATTGATGTGTCATTTGACATTACTACCCATACACAGTCTAAAAACCCTGACTGCAATGTGCAATGTATATGTTGTTTAATATGTTAGGGTATTTTTCAATTTTTTATCAAACAAATCGAGAATATATCTCAATGGATACCCCGAAATCCTTTAAAATCAACAGGTTTTGATATCAAGCCGACATCGAGAATAAGCTTCCATTTCACTTAACATTGGCCGGGCTCAAATATTAGACGTCAGCTTTTTTAATTGCCCGGTGAAACATCAAATTGTCTGGTATAGCTCTCACAATTCTTTACTTTAAGCACTAAACACATTTAATAGGTGACTAGTTATACCCGCCGGGCATTTAACCATGGATGTAATTTACTGGCTACTTCTTGTGCCAGACAAAATAACTTGGACTTTTTTATTTTAGCGCCTGTTAATTATAACATAACAGGTGTGTCTAGCCTATCAAATTTTATTGGAATTACAGTATTGACTGGATAGTTAACATGTTTACGTCCGTATCGTAGGTAGATTCTCACACCACTGCCGACTAAATGAATTCGAAATTGTGCCGGACTCAAAAACATGGTGGTCTGGAACATAAGCCACTAAATCTTTACGAAAAATATAATTAGATTTATCAGAATATTTATGAACGAAGATTCTTTCTAAATTGATAAAAAAACTTTTTTTTCTCAATTCCCCAAAATCATAGCAGAATCTCCAGTTTCATAATTAAATTTGATTTGCAGGCAAAGTCACAACCGTCAAATGCATGTATAATTAAATTTAAGAATTGTTTTTAATATCATCAATACGCTGTTCTCTACTCTGTAGTAAATTTGGATGAGCCTTTTAAGACAAAAATATTTGGGCTATTATCTTTGTTAAGCAAGAATAATAGATGGGTATTATCTTATGAAGAGATACAATTCTAGGGAGTTTTAATATTGTGAAGGTGTTTAAGCGTAATTTTAAATTACTTTTTCAATGTGATTCAATACACGAAGGAAATTCAAAATATTTTGCATTTGTAAACCTAGTATCTTGAAATATGAATAACACTATTGAATAACTTGATATAAATATACTTGTTGTATAGATATATGTAAAGTTGACTTTACATCATTGTAATTTAGGCATTCACCGAACAATGTGAAGATTTGACAAAACGAGTCCCATATACAAATGAAATACATGAATACACAAAAGTTTGCTTAAAGAGGCACTCCCTACATCTAGCAGATTATATTCTCGAAACATAGATGATGTGTTAAATGAACGTAAAATGATAAACAACCACAATTTGAAAGGAGAACCTATGGCGAAAAATGCCTCATTTTACCACAATTAATCAATAAAGAGGCTTTCTGTAATAAATCGCATCCACCCAAGAACTCTACATAATTTTTTGAATGGTTTACGGTACTGCAGTATATTTTAAACCGCTGATTTTATCGATAACGAGTTACAATGCATAGCTGAAACTTTAAGGTTAAGTTATAATACTTCCAAAGATTTTATTATTTATGTTTTGGAGGTTATTTAACCGACATCAGGTATAGGGTATGTCCCTTTAATACTAGCGTTTGTCTGTAAATTTGTTTTAATGTCTTTTTTGCATGTACATTGAGAAATACACTGTATCACTCCATTCGACCGTGGAAAATGGAATTCAGGTTTACAGGCGGACAGTTAACAGTCGTTCCCGGTAGGAACCAGTGCTAGATCCCTTATCCTCCACAAAGAGACTTGGTCGATAGCATGGATTGAACCCATGACCCTCAATCTATGAGAGGTTACAGTGATGTCAAGTCAGCGACTCTAACCACTCGACCACGTACTGCCTTGCTGTCACAATATTAATTAATATGTGATCCAATGACTGGCATGCTGCTTTTGCATGCAATGTCATATGTCATATACATATATTAAAACAAAAGCATACACTCATATCAGTAGCATGTATCATGTATCATGACAGTCTTTAACAGAGTCATGATTGTAATGTGTATTGTCCTTAAAGTACGGTCAATTCTAATATGCCTATGGTATATTTCTATACTCAATTCGAGTGCTTTAATATGATTAAAGCACTCGGAAAATTAGGCGGAGTTTCGGACATGGAAGTAGATCCTTCCGACTTTTCTAATTTACTCCCACACAGAAAAATAAAGTATAGAAATAATATCTGTATAAATACATCAGTCGCTGAAATAGTTGTGATTAAGAACCTAAATATTATATTTGGTTGCGACAGTGAAGCATTAGAATACCTTCACCTTGTTTTCCGTTAAAAGGCCAAGAAAATTCAGGATTAACCGTCATGCATTGTTTTGAATCCGGGTGACAAAACAATCAATGAAAACGTTTACGTCATCACACTGACGTCATTCCTCCACGTTAAAACGTTGTGCAGCTCAATTTAGCGATACGCCTTTAAATCGATTGTCAATTGTAGCACAAGCCTGAGGCAAGTCAAAGCAAATCGCGAATCTTATTTTCTTTTCAAATTACAAACTGTCACAAAATAATATGGATAACGTGATTAAGGTTCTACATTTTTGAATTTAATTTCTTTCTACAGAATTGCTGGCATACTAAAATGTTAAAATAGCTAAAATACAATTTTGATTCCGTTTGTAAATGCAACTATTAGATCTAAAGACACTCTAAATGCAATCGATGTTACGATTTCTTGAAATGTCGTAATGTCTTTCATGTGTTACTAAGGTTTTACTTGGAAACACATCTCAATTTGTCATTTTAACATGTCATATCAAGTGTTTTGTTCTGACGCTAACAACGAAAGTACGGTGAAAGAAAATCTACTTATTTGAGACGATTTTATTTTCAATCATTTTAATCTCACAGTTTTGAGATACACGTTGATGTCTTCTTGCAGGTTATATATATCAACGAATTATTAGGACTGATTGAAATCAACCAATCAAGTAGAACCTAAGTGCAATCAGTTTCAACATGAGCGAACATGTATGATTACTGACTAAAAGACTTTGCCATGACGTCATAAATATTTGACAGTTCAAACTGTTCAGTTTATTTCATGCTCGTAAAGCAATTTATTGATAGTTTCCGGAAAAAATTATGCAGTTCCGGGGACAACTTGTAACAAATTGTTTTTATGCAAAATGTAGCGTGTAGTATTTTGTATTATTATACCTCACGTGCTTTTCCCTATATAAAATTCCCATACCGCATCGGTGAACAAAAAATGATGTTACCCATGTAACATCATGATGTTACACCCCTGTAAGTCTAAAAACAGATTATTGGGTTCCCAATAAAATTTCCTCTCAGGCGCTTATTAAATTAATAGCGCCTGGATCAATGAACGTTTTCAGATGTGCCAGATGACCAAAATGGCTGAATTTCAACAACATCAGCGTTATGCGGTGCCGGAGTCTGATTTGAATAGTTTGAGTAGTTTTTCGATATAACAAGATAAATATCACTTGCATTTGAGGGTGATAGTATATATTGTGAACCCTTGAAAAGTAATGCCAACCTCGCCTTCGCCTCAGTTGACATTACTTTTCTCGGGTTCGCAATATCTGCTATCATCCATGCATGTGATATTTATATAATAATTCTTAGCCTCCATGGTGTTGTCATAGTTCGTTTGCCTAAGGATGGATCCGAGGGGCCAGAGTCAAATCCCAATCAGTGCCATGCTGGTAGTGTCCTTAGGCAAGACACGTTTATTACACATTGTCTCTGTCTCTCTGTCTCTGTCTCGTTCCGTTTAGAGTGAGTATGTAGGCTGCAAGAACTTGTTTTGCAGTCAAATAGAACGTCAAAATGTCGACATATTGTACTCCTTGGCTTAATGTTGAGTCACCAGTTTTTAAGGGATGTGTGAATTTTGATTGTTTCTTTTTTTATATTAAAGTGATATTACAAATTAGTCATTACAATGTGTATATATGTGCACTATACCTTTTATCAGTTTAATAGAATATCTTCAAACTTGGCAATTTAATTAAGAATCAAGTTTGGGACTGAGATCGGAATAAACATCATAGGTCACCGACGTTAATTTTGAATTAAATGCCCTTGAACTCAGCATTTTGTTATATTTTCTGAGTTCATAGAAAAATGTCCTTAAATGTGTTTTGGCACTAAAACATTGCGTTACAAGATGTTCCCAGAATTTCAGAATAATTTCCGGAAACTAGCACTAAATAACTATTCGAAGATGAAATAAACTGAACAGTTTGAACTGTCAAAAATTCAATGAAAGCAACGGGTCAAAAAGGCGTATTTAACACAACTTATGTCAGAGCAATCGTGTCCGCGGTTACTCCAACCTTTTTTCGGTTCGTCAGTGCCGTTTAGTATCTTCTTTACATATTCATCGGCTTATGATGCATACGGCTGTTTAGACCCAGCATAAAATTATAAATACAATTTAATTGAAACGTATAATGCAGTATGAATGTTTGTTTTTCTTATTATGAAGAAGTAGCTTTCAAATCCTTCTCTAAAATTAGAGACATCGTGATTTGACATAACAAAATGTCTAATTGTTAAGTGTACTTTAGGTGATTCCGATTTTTTCTACGAAAGCAAATATCGGAACTTTGAAAGATTCAATTTTGAATACAAAAACAAATCAGATAAGACATAAAGACATGAGTCGATATTTCGGTACTATCATAGATCAGTCTTGAAGCATTTTATGATCATTTTCTTGACAGGGAATTACTGTGTTTTTATTTCAGTTGCCCCTGGAGTAATAAATACTCATTTTGATGTCAGTTTTTCTGTTGTGCCTCAGCATGACTAGGACGCATAAATAAACCAATTATATTCGATGTTTGGCTTATCTTATAAAACAATATTTATCACGCCAAATTTCCATTGAACAGTGTTTAGAATAAACCGTTATCGGAAATATACGAAAGTTTAGGCTGTGTGATTTGTACAGACCCACACTAAGCACTCGTTGTTATCGAAGACATAGGCGTTTAAAATTGTGTGTAATTTGTAACTTTCGATTTTTTATCATCATACTTTTACTGAACGATATTTGAGTGTTACAGAAGTACATTAATACCTTTACCTCTGAGTTCTTTTATAATGCAGTAAGAAATCCCGAACTATCTTATAGATCGTTGTTTTGCTGCATTGAACAAACAGCAAACTTAATTGTTCTAGATATATATCAAGGTGCCCGGTTAACTCGTCTATTCAAAACACGAAACAACTACCTTACCTTTTCTTGCCAGAGACCGATCAAAGTGAGAGGTCGTTGTGATTAATCTGTACAATTTCACGTCTTCTCAGTAGAATCTGAGTACCAAATCTGTCTGATCAGATCTCCTCCATGCACTGATATACTGAGCAAACAAATGTGATATCAGATACGAAACCGACGGCCCATCGATTTATTAAAAGAATCATTACACACCATAACATACACAACTGCTGCTGGTGCCTTCTTTCCCGCAGAATTATATATTACATAACTATTAAATTAAGCATAACATTTCTACAAAGAATTCTCAAATGAATATAACTTATATGACATAAATTGTCGATATCTGTTAAAGCAAGGAAAATGTTTTCCGTAAAACAAAATGTTTTCTCAGATAATTTTATTTCAATAATCGAAGATGTTTTAAAAATGACTATGACGCAAAGTCAGCTGTGAACCGTACATAAGCTGTTAAACAACAATTTTTCAAAAGACTCTTTATAGTTACTGACAAAATATGCCAATGTAAATATACATCTAATGACCCTATGGTAAATATCAGAGTCTCTCACAGTAAGTTTTGACCCTGTTCTGTACCTATCCCTGTCAAGCCAAATTACTATCTTTAGGAACAAAATAGTTACTGCATGAAAGGGGATATGACATAATGAGAGTTATTCTTTCACAAGTGTTAACTTAGAAGTAACTGTTTCGGGGGTACAAACTTATTCTTCTCGTTAAAAACAAAAATCAATTTATAAATAAATATACATAGAAAGGGGAGCGGTTATGTTGTCTGCCGCTCATCCCGGAGGTCGCGGGTTCGAGCCTCATTGGGGTCACGACCGTACCTCCTTACATGACACCATTACTGGTTTTCCAGGAAGCGGACCCGAGAGTGACTCGATAAGCTACAAGCTTTCTTCACATTTGAGCTAAAATAAATTAGTATAAACAAAACTAAATAAATAAATATGTTCTGAAATTACGTATTCATACTGGCATTGCTACAATAGTAACAGGTTAAGTTCGAAGAAACAGTAATTTTAGAAAGTACATGTGCTCTCCGTATTGACGTTTATTTAATGTTTTGGAGTGAATTATAGAGTTTTCTCAGTGAAATAAAAGTGATAATCCACAGTTTTGAAACAGTGGATTACCATTTTTATTTTTCACTGTTTTTGCAATCTTTAACCCGGATTTACGTCAAAAAGTATACAGAGCGTAATTAATGCTGGAAACCATGCGACGATGACGTCGTTAAAATGACGTCATTTGCGCTATGTTTTTTGATGACGTTTCCCGCGATTTTCGTTATTTTATAGAAACAAACTCAATAAAAGTATAGTTTTAACCATAAAATAAACAGAAAAATTGTTGGTATCGGTGTAATATCACGTTAATTTCCTCGTGAACACCAAAAGTTGTTATTTTCACTCGTGGCTGCGCCACTCGTGAAAATATCACTTTTGGTGCCCACTCGGTGAAATTATAACGTGATCTTACACCGAAACCAACAATTATCCTCTATATCATTATGCTAATAGAAATTTTAGGATCTCTCATAATATTCTCCGTCAGGAAAAGCAAAAACCTTTCATGTTATATAGTAGACTAACATGCAAGTTTGAATTGATTTTACATAGAACTTCAAATTGTTTTATCTGTATAATATTTTTTTAAATTTTAAATCTGTGGCCGCATCTGAAATAATACAATTGTCTTCCATCACTTTCATGTGAAAGAAGTCGGATTTTAAATATTTGTAGCGATTCTGTTTTGCATAAAATAACTCACGTACACATCTGATTGCATTAAAGGTCTCTACACATTATAATACCAAACATGTTGCCAATCACAGCTGAACTGAGGTTAGTTGGATTAAATAGCATTCGTATCTCGCTGATTTTCTATTTAGATACACACGAATACTCTGTGATTAAGAGGAGTGCCAATACTTCTAAATTACGACCAAATGAATTTAGTGTGCTGCATTTAGTCTAATATAATGTTTTCAGAATTCTAATATTACTTGTTGCTTCGAACTTTGCAGACAAAATGAGGAATCTTTTCAGAAGAAAGAACACTCTTAACTAACAAGTCGGCGTGATTTCGAGTATATGAAAGATTTGGTACGTGGCATTCCCTGTTTGATATTATTTTTGTTTTTAGAAAGCGGCACATGTCACGTGGTAAAATGTGTACCTTGATCGGCATTCGAACCCACGACCCTATGCATTGACAGATAAGAGGTTGACTGCTTTCCCGTCTGAACCAATCGACCTGTTACATATTTTCTCCATAATTTTGCTAATTACCGTGTCATGTGTATCAGGATAACAAACTTAATCAAATATGTTACTACATGTATAAATATTGACGGTTAATCACCGGTCGATAAAGTACAATTACTTTACGCTCATAATTAGCATTAGTATGGAGGTAACAAACATAATTATGTTTATAGATATGAACTATTTACGTACTAGAATTATAAAGCCATTCATGAAAGACTGAAAACACAAGATCATTGTATTGACCTTTTTCGTGTGGTATTATCCAATAAAAATGTGCCTTACAGAGTAAATTTTGCAATCCGAATATTGCTTTACATTCTACGTGTCTGTTTAAATTGCATTATTTTGTGACATTATTCTGTGACATTGTTTTAAGTTGTATCATGTGTGTTTGTTTATATATGTAATATCTTTACTTGAGATTAAATAATTAAAAAAAATCTGAAATATGTTGATTTGATAAGCTTGTTCCTGCAGTAAAGATTTATTTATAAAAATGAAATATAACATAAACTCTAGTAAGTCATTTATGAAAAAATAACAAAGAGTGATTATTTCATCTTCTGTGAAATATATAGACATGTTACTGTAAGGCATTCTATGTTTCGTAAACAAATAAACGCTAAATAGATTACTGGCACTCAGCTACCTAGAAAACTTTATACATGTACATAGCTATCAATATAGCTGATTTTTACGTTTTGCTTCAAGTCCTTATACAAGTTTAGAAAAATGTTTTCTTTCAAATTTAAACTGTGAAAATGCGATTCTTATGGGAGCCAAGAAGGCGATCGAACTGTCTTTAAATAAACAAAGATTTATATTCTGTCTGTCTAACGTGTTCTCTGTTCTTGTTTGATATTAACGAGGCGTCAGCGTCTCTGGTCGATTGAACGCCCACAAGGTGACAAGAACGTTTTTCTAAATGACTTATTTTTCTAAATGTTTCTTCTAAGCAGTTTGGTTATATTAATTGACCCATAGAATCGTTATTATTTGTAATTATAGATCTAATTTTTACTTTGTGAAAAGGTTAAATGTTATTACTTAATTGAATTTATAACAAGACAAATATGAACTCAGTTAATATATGACAAATTAATGAATTAACTATACAATATTTTTGCAAAATGTCTTTAAATCTTTCTAAACGGTACCTACGTTAAGACAAACGTTTCCATT
Organism: Saxidomus purpurata; assembly: GCA_022818135.1. Classification (NCBI taxonomy): domain Eukaryota; kingdom Metazoa; phylum Mollusca; class Bivalvia; order Venerida; family Veneridae; genus Saxidomus; species Saxidomus purpurata. Next base: position 47,449,591 of record JAFMSR010000013.1, read on the forward strand.
TCAGCGAAATGTTTGAAACAAAATCGAGATTTTATGCAATGTTTCACATGGCGTCCAGAACTGCAGAAACATGGTCTTGTATTGGCCAAGCAAATCGTCAAATGTAATTGGCCGCATCTCGTATTGGCCGAGATTTTTCCATATTTGTCGCGCTTTTCCGTACTGGCCGCGCTTTTTCATATTAACCGCGCTTTTCAGTACTGGCCGAGTTTTTCCCGTATTGGCAGAGTCAGGTTATCTATTAGCTAAGTGTCAATAAAAAAGAACATTATTATAGCATATTTCCCGTTAACGTCATCGATGTCATAAAGACAGGTTATTCCATAACGGTGTCCATATGATAATGTCCACGATTGTACAGCAGTCGTATGATCTATCCTTTCAATATTGCTCAGAAACCGTCAACTTTGAGTCCACATGTTAATTCTATGACGGCCTATCCTATGGCAAAATACTCTAAAAAGTATTCAATGAAAAATCATCCGTTGATAATGCAATCAGCTGATGGATTATTGCCAATCTGGCAAAACTGAAGATGAAATAATTACGGTACGAGGTAATATTTGATGATTTAAAAGAGCTCACCTGGCTACGCCAGGGTGAGCTTTTCTGATCGATGATTGTCCGTCGTCCGTCAACATTTTGATTCAAATGACATCTCCTCTGAAACCTCTAGGCCAATGTTGATAAAACTATGCAGGAATGTTCCTTGCATGAAGCTCTACCAAAATTGTTCAAAGAATTCCATTCCATGCAGAACTCTGGTTGCTATGGCAACAAATAGGAAAAAACTTTAAAAATCTTCTTCTCTGAAACCACAAGGCCTAGAGCTTAGATATTTGGCATGTAGCATTGTCTAGTGGACCTCTACCAAGATTGTTCAAATTATGACCCCCGGGTCAAAATTGACCCCGCGCGGGTGGGCACTTAGTTTTTGCATAGGCATATATAGGAAAAACTTTAAAAATCTTCTTCTCTGAAACCACAAGGCCTAGAGCTTAGATATTTGGCATGTAGCATTGTCTAGTGGACCTCTACCAAGATTGTTCAAATGACATCTCCTCTGAAACTTCTAGGCCAATGTTGATAAAACTATGCAGGATTGTTCCTTGCATGAAGCTCTACCAAAATTGTTCAAAGAATTCCATTCCATGCAGAACTCTGGTTGCTATGGCAACAAATAGGAAAAACTTTAAAAATCTTTTTCTCTGAAACCACAAGGCCTAGAGCTTAGATATTTGGCATGTAGCATTGGCTAGTAGACCTCTACCAAGATTGTTCAAATTATGAGCCCCGGATCAAAATTGACCCCGCACGGGGGTCACTTAGTTTTACATAGGCTTATGTAGGAAAAACTTTAAAAATTTTCTTCTCTGAAACCACAAGGCCTAGAGCTTAGATATTTGGCATGTAGCATTGGCTAGTGGACCTCTACCAAGATTGTTCAAATTATGACCCCCGGATCAAAATTGACCCCGCACGGGGGTCACTTAGTTTTACATAGGCTTATATAGTAAAAACTTTAAAAATCTTCTTCTTTGAAACCACAAGGCCTAGAACTTAGATATTTGGCATGTAGCATTGTCTAGTAGACCTCTACCAAGATTGTTCAAATTATGACCCCCGGGTCAAAATTGACCCCGCACCGGGGGTCACTTAGTTTTACATAGGCTTATATAGGGAAAACTTTAAAAATCTATTTCTCTGAAACCACAAGGCCTAGAACTTAGATATTTGGCATGTAGCATTGCCTAGTAGACCTCTTCAAAGTTTGTTCAAATTATGCCCCTGGGATCAAAATTAACCTTGCCCGGGGGGGGGGGATCATTTGTTTTACAAAGGCGTATATAGGAAAACTTATTTGGTATATAACATTATCTAGTGATCTTCCACCAGGCAAGTGGACTTGTACCAAGGTGAGCGATATAGGGCCATCTTGGCCCTCTTGTTTTATGATATAGTTAAAATATTTAAAGGGACATACCCAATAACTGATGTCAAACTAAATAACCTCAAAAACATAAATAATAGACTCGCTGGAAACATTATAACGTTACCTAAAAGTTTAAGCTATGTATTCCCAGTCATTATCGATAACATATAATGCAGTACCGCAAACCATTCAATAACCTATGTAGAGTTGTTGTTGTACAATTAATGGGTGGATGCGATTTATTACAGAAAGCCTCTGTATTGATTGATTGTGGTAAAATGAGGCATTTTTCGCCATAGGTTCTTCTTTGAAATTGTATTTATTCATCATTTTACGTTCATTGAACACATAATCTATGTTTCGAAAATATCTGCTAGATGCAAGGAGTGCCCCTTTAAGTACTAAAATGCGGTCGTGTGTGCAAACTGGCTTTAAAGAGAAAATATTTAGTCCATTCATTTTGGACTATAATGGACAAATTTGATTATTTATATTTTGGGCTAACTGTTTCGCATTTAGCACATAAGTTAACTCCAAAATAAGTTCGTTTATGAAATTCTATTTTCGCGAAAATAGCTATTTGCGTATTACAGCTACTCCGGTTAAACAATGCCCAACTCCGCGATGTTTAATTTGGATACGTGGGAGATATGGCTATATTGAATGTTTTTTCTATCATGACACGAAATACTGTAACTGCACTATCATGTTTGTATCATTTAAACAGGATTGCGCTTATCATCACAATAGCTCCCGTTTTATAAAGTGTTTGCGCTACAAATCTGCCGCTAGGTGTCTCTGGTGGTCAGATTCCTGTTTTTACGTGCTTATTAGGTCCACCACCCTCGGGCGAGGTATATATGCGGTACGACCCGGTCGGTCAGATTCCCGCCAAATCTTCTCGTTTTTATAAAGGCGCTCGCCAGCAGGCAATCGCCTTAAAAGCTATGTTGACGTGATAAAATTGAAATAAACTAAGATTCCATGAATTTGGCCATTTGATTTGCTTCGTGTATTATTAGAGGACATTTGAAATAATAATTGGTTTGAAATTATCCTTCAGGGAGAGCATGTTCCCTCCTGTTAAAACACATATACTCTATCTTAAACCTATGCCATTTACACAATTGTACTTAGACAAAGTTATGTAAATAGCAATCTAGCAAATGTATGTAGAGTGAAATATAGGGGGGATTTTTTTTTTTTTTTTTTTTTTTTTTTTTTTTTTTTTTTTTGGGGGGGGGGGTTTTTTTTTTTTTGGGGGGGGGGGGGGGGGGGTGTTTTTTTTTTTTTTTTGGGGGGGGGTTTTTTTTTTTTTTTTTTTTTTTTTTTTTTTTTTTTTTTTTTTTTTTTTTTTTTTTTTTTTTTTTTTTTTTTTTTTTTTTTTTTAAAAATTTTGAAGGGGGGGGGAAAAAAAAAAAAAAAAAAGAGGGGAGTAGTTTTTTTTTTTTTTTTTTTTTTTTGTTTTTTTTTTTTTTTTTTTTTTTTTTTTTTTTTTTTTTTTTTTTTTGGGGGGGAAAAATAAAAAAAAAAAAAAAAAAAAAAAAGAAAAATATTTTTTTTAAAATTTGGGTTTTTTTTTTTTTTTTTTTTAAAAAAATTATTAAATTACTTGAAAAAAAAAAAAAAAAAATGATCTATTGTGGTGAGTAACTATCAAAAAATTGTGTTCAAAAGCAAAGCTTCCGGCCAAACTAAATAGTGGATCTTCTAAGAAAGCACGCGGAAGTGCATTTAAAATAGATAGAATGCTCTTAAAATAAATTACACATACCAATACCAAGAGCGTCTTCAGTCATCAAATATTCATCAACATTTGACTGTCATTATCTTTATCCTTTTTCCTTTTGGTAATAGCACACGAAATATCACACAAGCTAGGCTACACGAACTTTTCTATTAGTGCTGTAAATGAAGCAGACATAATTGGACATTAATTACAAGAGATATTTTCTGCAGATGCAGCTGCACATTGCACGTAGGATATTTCTAAATACAGAACATATCGCATTTGTAACGGTATATGCAACATCAAACAGTAGTATGAATCCCGACTTCATACCGTACGCATTTCCTCTGTAAATATACAAAGTTGCTGCTAGTTTGATATGGTTGTCCACTAAATAAAACACAAGGGAAGAATAGTAAAATTGATACTCGCATCTACATTGTTGAGGATTTGTCCAGCGTTATCATTAATACAAACAATTCAACAAATATTTGCACTAAACTGCAGATCTATATTTTATTCCATGGTAATTGGCAAAGTGTATCACATTCATATGTTTTTAAACCTTTCACTTACTCAAGGGAAAATCAGTCATAAAACCTCTGAAATGGCAATATTTACTTGTTACTCTATGCAAGAAAAGCTTTCGGTTTGCATGATGTTTTAAATTGAGAAGTAATGAATTTTAAACATTATTAACCAAACCTAAGTCAGACTTTACTATATCCATCTGACTAACTATAGACGACAGGGTTGTCTTGACTAATGGGAAAGCGGGGAAAAAGGAGGAACCGAGCGAAGCGTGCATGAAAGTAGTTCCGATGCTGTCAGCTAAGCCCGCGATGATCTTTCCCTCCAGGAAAAGTATTGGGTGTTCTTTCCCCGTGTGTGCGGTGCGTGCAATGCATGAATCAATTCTTTCCCCGGGCTTTAGACAAGAAAATATAATTAAATTGTCTAAAAGATGTGTAGAAAAGAGCACTTTTTTCTCAAAAATCAAAGACGAACTCCTTTAAGCGCTTAGGGGAAAGATACTTTGGTTCTGAATAGAAACTATACAGCACAGGTACGCCGATCCTTTAAAAGTTATATCGTTATATGTATTGCATAGTGGTGTCTGTTTGAAATGGTTTATAGTTAGTGTGGAAAATATTATAAAAACTCCTAACTGTTAATTAAGAATGAATTATGTGCACAATTTTTTTAAATTATATACTTCATATAGCATTGTATTCGATAGTGACCATTTGACACTATTCTAGATTACATTCTCTACCGCTTGAGGGTAAATCCCAGTTTATTTTTTACAATATCATAACTTGCGGCCGATATGTTTAGCGTGAGAATGTGTTAATTAGATAGTTTATCTCTGAGCTTACTCGTCTGCAATTGTAGCTTGAGGGCGTAATGTTTCATAACATAAAGTTGAAAATGCAGGAAGCCAACAAAATATATTATAAAGACAAGCACAAACAGTTTCCTCCTTTGTTTACTTGTATCAATCTTTTCTAATGGTTCTAGGCAAGTTTAGCACTTTTCAACCAGACACGCTTTTCAGCGACTATCGCAAAGTTACGAAATTTATTTTTTAGGCGATTTCTACTGCAGTTAAGGATGCTCATCTATTCAAAATTGCAAAGGTTGCAATTTTAGAAACATCACTCAAAGAGAGATTGCGCAATGAAATAAGAAAGATATATCAAATTTGATTCCCAAATTATTTAACAAAACTAATATGTTTAGTTCACACTTTCTGTTAATATTTAACAGTCAGTGTCAATATAAATCGATTCTCTACCGGAATATGACCATTCTTTACAGATTTCCTGTTAATCAAAATTAAAACCTAATTGTCAATGTGTCGTAAGCAGACTAATCGACCGGTCGATATTTTAGATCGAACACGTCTGTACCGGATGATCAATTAACAGAAGTAGTTGATTTCACTTAGATGTCAATTTACTCTTAAAAGCAACCACGGGTTTTCTGTGACACCAGTTGTTGTAATTTCAATTTATGAAAAAAGCACCTCAAAACACACCAAAAGAAATTGTTTTAATCTTTAAATTCAAATGTTGATACTGAAGGATATATGCCTTCAGTTTATATAACGTAACATTCTATTCTATACATAATATCCTTATGTTGAATACGTAAAATAAAACAGAAATACACTTTGAAACTATAACATCATAACATATGACGAATAAGTCATACTATTTAACTGATATAACATGACAACTTTTATTAATTCTTTTAACGTAAGAGGCTTATCAGACTTTAAAATGCCTGCAAAGTTTTAAACTGTTTTGCAGAAAAAAGCAAAACTCTATGTTTATGTTTCAGAAAACAGTGGAAACCAGAATGGTTGTTCCCTTCTTCATTGGTAATAAAAGTATCAGTGAAGGTGTTGCTACAATTATAAGCTACTCCTTTAATGTTACAGTTTAAACTTTTAAAGAAATAACAAAACTTCAAAAATAAGGATTTATTACTTTAATTGGCGGCCTATAAACTCATTTAAATACTGATTACAAGATTGATTAAACATCTTTTTCAAAAAGACCAGAAAAGACAATAAGCGCAATCATAGATAGTGCGCAGACAGGCTTCATTGAAGGGAGATATATTGGAGGAAATATTACGCTGCTATTTATTTATTGAATATCTAAGAACTAAAAAAAAACAGGTCTTCTACTCTGTACAGTTTTCAGAAAGCATTTGAGAGTGAAGATCATGACTTTATTTCGAAATGTTTGAAACTATAATTTTGGTGACTCGTTCATAAAATTGGTTAAACCTTTTTATAAAAATATAGTAAATATATCTTATAATGGGCACCTTTCTGAACCTATACATATGCCAATATAAAAGTATCATGCACAAACGGAAAAAATAGGAATGACTTTTACTAATGACACTGAGGAAAGGAAATTATCCATTTTAACTTATAGCCCAACTTAGTAAGTTTTCGAAAATGGTTGGAAGCAATGGCTGCATCGCAAATTGACGCTACTAAGGCGAAATCACGGTAATAAAATCTGTTTCTACTGTCGCAATTGATATAAGCTTTACAATATACACCTGAACATGCTATGAAAGACATTATAAAAGCAATATTTGAAATTCATGAGGAGGAAAAAACATGAAAAAAATTTTTAATTAATGTCTATATTCATAAAAAGCTAGCTGGAATAAAAGAATCACTGATGAAACTTATGCTGTTGCATTGACTTTTTATGTTAAGCTGGCGCAAAATTGTGGAGAAATCTTCATTTTTGATAGTTTTCTAGGTGAACAAGAGATCGAAAAATTAAACAAAGGGAACACATCTTTTAAAGATGTTATAAGCTAGATAATATGGGGAGCATACTCAGCAACAACTAAACTAAATAGAAGAGGACTTTAACTTAAGTATTTAAAACTGCAAAAATAAGAAATCTTCAATACAAATTTATAATGCATGTTTTTCCAATAAACACCTATTGATATAAATGCAAATTATTGACCTTGAAACTTGTAACCGATGTGATGAAACGTAAGAGCATATTGTTCTTGGAATTGCGAGCAAACTCAAGTTCAAACCTTATGGAATTGATTAGTTAATATTCTGAAGAAAAATAATAGTTACCAAAGTATTAATTAACAATTCAGGATATATGCTTTGAATTATATATAAATAATAAATTTGCCTGTGCAAATAACTTTATGACAATATTCATGAAATACCCTATTTACCAAATGAAAAAAAGAAACGATACCAGTGTTTAAACATTTCAAAAATATCTTACAGTAGGAATTGAGCAAGACATCACTTTAATACGTTAGAATAGAATTGTATACTATCATATAATATAAAATGGCAACTTTTGATTTTATAATGTAAGACTAAATCTCACCATGGGAAAATATCGGCACCCATTACACCCATTTTCGTAAGGGACAGCACATCAATGCTGTACTTTTCTTTCCAAAAGCTCGTCTTTCTTATTGATCTACTACTTGTATCACAGTCTCGCTATTTTTTGTCTATTTATTCACGCCTTCACTTCCTCTACCCCCAATGGTTGGTATATTAAAACTGCACAGTCTGTCCGTCCGTGAGTCCGTCCTTACATTTTGTCGTGTCCGGGCTGTAACTTAGTCAAGCATTTAAAAACTTGACACTAATGGTAAGCACACCAAGACGACGTATAGGGTGCAAGACCCATGCCCCTATATCAAAGGTCAAGGTCACACTTAGAGTTTAAAGGTAGTGGAATCCTGTTTATATGCACACGTTCGTGTCCGAGCTGTTGGTTCACACATCAAGCCAACATGTTGCGAATAAGACCCACGTTCCTACATCATAGGTCAAGGTTACACTTTGAATTTAAAGGTAGTTAATGGAATTCGGTATAAATCAGGAAGTAACAATTTAACGTCTTAATTACACGTGCAACAAAATCTAGTATTCAAAATGAATTGTGTATGTTTCATATACAATGTTACTTGATGAAATCTAATTCGAGTTTTCAATGGTTCATGGTACTGAACCTGGCATGATGCATCACGAAATGTTTTGTTCGAAACACTTTTTCTTAAAAATATGTCAACATTTTACTCTGCAGTGTCATATGGATCTGAAGGTAAGTTATAAAAATGACGAATAAATTTGTGACACTTAACTACGAAGAATACTTAAAATCAATCTATTGAAGTCATAGAAAGACTCTTGCGTCTTAAAAACAAGTTTCACCGAGTCTTGATATTAACCTAAAAGAAATGTTTCATGGAATTCAAACTGTGAACGTGCAAAACAATGCCAGTGGGAAACAAAATGGAGATGAACTGTCTTTAAACTAAAAACAGGAAATAACAAAAATGATTTGTATTCTTTGATAAGAGCGTTATCTGTGTCTGTTTAATTTCTCTAAAGCGTCAGGTTCTCTGGCTGATTTCAACTCCCACTGAATTCAGTGACAAAAACTATTTTCGAAATGGATTTTGTTCGAAAAGATATAGTTCAAGATTATATTATTTCTAGTATTATTTACAAAGAATAATATATAAAAGTCCTTTACGAATATATTTTTTGTTAGTTTAATATATACTAATCTAATTTAGTGTCTAAGATAATCAAATACTCTATAAAATAAATCTATTTAGACTTCTTATTCAGTCACCTAGCAGCCACATTATTAAAATGGACAATTATGCAAACAAGGAACCGGTATCACTTAGATCTATATACAATGTAGTTTGACCAAATGTCTATTGTGCTTACTTTTTAATAGTTTGTACTACGTCATACAAATTTTTTATGCTCTAGGTTTTTCTAACACGATCCGCAACTTTTCCAACATAAATATAGAGGAAAAGAATAAAAAATATCAAAATTTACGATAAAGTACATCACGTTTCCACGGACAACACGTGCGGCACGTCAATGACGCAAGCGTAAAACGCATTCTGTGCTTGTAATTTACAATGAAGTGTTGTTACGCGTTGAACATAGATCGGAGTATTGTTCAAAGACAACATTATGTTGGAATCGGAATAATATATACCTCCATATATCTTATCTTGGAATACAATACTGTCAATTGCTCGGATACGACAAATTAAATCACTCGTACTACGCATTCGTGATTTAATAACTACGCAACCGGACTCTTAAGGAAGAACAATTTTATCTTATCCAACCGAACTCGATGGATATTACTTTTGTGGTCATTGTCACTCTCAAATTGCCCCAAACATTTCATATTTTAATTTGGGAAAGAGGCAACAGTTAGAAGATAGATGGTCGGGGAAATACGGTGATATGGACGGAGTTCAAAGCTTTATTCAGCTGAAGCTGCTGCAAATTTTGAGATATTCAAAGGTGAATTATCCAGAAACGAAAGTATACCTGCTCTGAGTTTTACTCTCCGACTTTCTTTAACGCACTCCTCAGAATAATAAGCGCTTTTAATTCATTAGCAAAGTGATGTCTACTGAGGGTTTGACCTTTCCGCATACTGATCTTATAACCTTATCTAGTCACGTTGTCTGCTTGTACTAATTCTTAATCGCTTCACTGTTTGCTTTGCACCTGTGCTTCTGGATCAAAAGAATGCACCAAACTGTCTCATCATGGTTTACAATTCTACTGAGACAGTATTTTTGGTTTCGCTGAGATCTTGTCAAAACTCATAAGGAAGTATTGAGCCTAGTCAATGTTTTGTCAGCAGTCCAATCTTTGCAACGTAATATGAGAGACGGTCATCAGCAGGTTTATTTGTCATGTCTTCATATTTTCCAGATAGGACATTTCTTTCATGTGCAGATACTTTATACCGCTCACTTCTCTGATCTCCACATTAAATTCATAAACAATTTAACGATATTTTATCAAAATATCCACAGCTGTCACATACGTTACAAAGTACATTACAAAGTAAAGACATTGGCCCAAAGCATTAACCCTGGCTTACGCCTACGAAAATGAAAAATGTGCATAAACAGGAATTTCTTGATATGTACCCTCGTTTTTGTTATATTTAGTATCGATAACACGATTACATGATTGTTTTATTAGAAAAATGATCAAATCACATATTTGTCAGAAAAATAGTGTACATGTACTATTTCAAAGTGTGCTTTTTCATTTGTATGATTTTCTCACAAATAGACTGGATTCATTTCTTGTTTAAGCTGTGACCTTGTTTTTTGTTTGTTTCTGTCTGGCATTTGTTTTGAAATACATAAGACGTTTCCTACAAATGCTGGTTTGTACTTCAAAATGTAATTAGAAAAAATGTTATTTCCTCAGTTAATTTGCAATTTAAAACTTCTTTGATACGCGTACACATGATTTTCATAACTAGAATCACATTTTAAGCCTGAAAAACCTGACTCATTGTTAAAAAGGAAATCATCGAACACCTACTTGTAAGTTATTATATATAGTTTCTTTCTCCTTTTAAGTCCATAATTTATGTAAATATGAGAAACTGTCGAACTTCAACATATACAATGCATATGTAATACACAATAAAAGTGGTGTTTTTTGGCAAATAAAATTATCCGTGCAACTGATAGTTGAATGGCCAACCAACGTGTTCTTTCGTTGAATACTGAAAAACTCTCTAAGGCAAAGTGAATGGGAAAATATAAAATGGTACAAAATTAGTCAAAAACATTCATTGATGCCAAACAGACACTAATATTAACAAAGTATTGCTTGATTAGTGTTTCATACTATTTGATGTTAATGCTATTTAATAGGTCGAAATAAAATCAACCAAACAAAAACATTGAGGGCCTCAAAAATATTGTTTTCTCTTGTAAAACGACTATTAAAAATATTTAACCCAAAAATCATACTAGTTTTCGTGAGGTACACAATCTGTTGTAAATTTTGTCTCGTTTGTATAGTTATAGTTTTCATAGTTAAATAACACAGTGAAATCGTCACTGATCAAAACCCAAAAAGAGAAAGCTAATTGTTTATTTGAAAGTTGTTTACCTCTTCTACCTTTACTGGAGGTACTGCTGAAATCATGCTCCTTTTCGTGCCATAAAGAGTACATGCATCTCAGAAAATATGGGCTGTGTATTGGAGACAAATAAAGTGCTCTTCTATGAAGTGTTCCAGCGATAATACAAGGAGCGTTTGCAGTTATCATAAATACGTTAGCAAGTAACTGTTATTGTATTTCTCTGCCTGATAATAGCTTACGCAGAATGACAGAAACACCACCTTGTTGCATTAAGATGGTTACTGATCAAACAGAAATTGGTAAGGAAATTGCTTTTTTTCTTAAATTACTGGAACGACGGAAGTGAAATTTTGAAGATGACACTTCACATGATATGTTCAGAGATTTATACTATAACGCAACAAGAACTGTCACTAATAAGTGACGAATGCCTCCGAGGTGGCGATGCTTGAAGATGGTTCTTTTGCATTGTACTTCTATTCATTGCCAAAATAACCCATGTTCAAAGTTTGGTATAAAAGCACTGCATATTGAAGCAAGGTGATTTGACAGAAAATTTACTGAAAGTGTATTTTGCATAGTTATTCGCAACTTCTAAAGAAACGAGTACTCTTACTCTGACCCTAAATGCATGGATTTTGCACAAAATTAGCGAAGTTAAGGTTTAAGGATAAGAGATATGCATTGAAGTGTAAGTTTCGGTTATATTTAGTAAGCATATACTCATATTTCACCGATCTGGTATTTTTATCGGTAAAACCTACTTATTCAAAAATACAACGTTTCAGGTTTCAAATTACGATACAACCAAAATGTTCCAATTCGCGTTTCACGGACAATTTTCACACACGTTTGAGAACAATTACAAATATAAAAGAATCTCTGTAGGACTATTAACGTGTTTTATGTCACATTTTCCCGAATCTCATTTGAAATATTGAAGATTAAACGCAGTAGAACGTTCAAATATTCAAAATACTTCCTAATTTGTCAGTATTCATGAACGTAATGTTGTTGACTTTGTATGACCTAGCGTTTTGACTGCTACCAATAATCATATGCTGCTAACTAGAACAGGAACTGTCATCCATTAATAATATAACAGCGATAGTTTAATAAGAATGTAACTTCGTATTCGATATTTCATTTTCTTTCTGTAAAGTTATACACGATCACAATAGAATCAAGCTCACATAAGGTTTTTTGCTTAGATGAGCTCATTGCGATAAACATTCTGGAATTCCCATTTAGTTCATGTTAACTTTTGTTTTGGTTAAATGCAAAGTGGTATAGATACTGGCATGTGTCATTTACTAAAATTATAGTAGACTAAGAAAAAATCAACGTCACATTGGAATTTCATAAAATCATTCAAAAGCAGGATTCTTTGCCTAGTAAGCCGATGTAGAAGCGGAAAAAAAACAATTCCTGTATCTTTTATAAGTAGATATATTTATAATCCTAAATGCTGAAGACCTACAGACGACATAAATTCTAGGTAGATAGATCTACTGACAGTTGTCAAAATACTGTTACATAAATGTTTTTCAGTCAACCGTTTTCAGTTTTTCACAAACAAACTGAGCTGGTAGTTAAAGAGTCTCGGTCTCGCCAAAACCGTTACATTTATATCTACTTCTGAACTATTTGTCATGTGAAGGAAACTTTTTTCTTACATGTTAGATCTACCTTGCACATGCTAGATCTATTATATCGTTCTGTCACTGAAGGAAGTTTCTTTAATGTTTGAATGTTCTATCAATATTTCAATGAGATTGTGGAAATGGTGGCATATAACACGGAATTTGATCCGATAAGAGATTCTCTTCTATTTGAAAATGTTCTAAAACGTTTGTGACAATGGTCTGTGAAATACGAATTGGAACTTTTTCGTTGTTTCGACAATTGGAACCTGAATCGTTGTATTTTTAATAGGTACGTTTTGCCTATAAAAATACCAGATCGTTAAATCTTGAGTATTTAACCCAACGATACATGCCAATGCATATCTCCTATCCTACACACCTTAACTTCGCTAAATTTGTGCAAAAAACATGCATTTTTGGGCTTGTTTTGCACTTCGTCCTAGGCATTCAACTTGCATCATTTTCACGTGCATCAATGTCTGAAACAACCGACTAGCTACGGTCACGAGAGGAGAGAAGCCAGATTCCCTTTTAATGCTGAGCGCCAAGCAAGGGAGCTACTGGTACTATATTTTACGTCTTTGGTATGACGCGGCCTGGGAGCGAACCAACGACCTCCCGCACTCGAAGCGGGCGCTCTACCACTAGGCTTTAAAGGCAGTTAGACTTCTCTTCTCTCATACCCTCACGGCGAAGGATACCATCAGGAATGAGGTGTCGAGAGTGATTAATATAAGTTGTATAACAATCGATCTAAAATAAATTAGTATAAATTAAGCTACGGTCATGATGGACGGACGTGGGCATCCCATAAGAGTACTCGTTTCTTCACAAGTTAACTGAATAATTATGCGAAATATACGGTTCTGTTATACTCACTTGGGTAACTTTTTTTTATAAAATCAGCCATGTTTGGTTGGAGCCGTGTCGTTACGTTAGTCAAAGTAGCATCATTGAATTGGAGCCAATGTGTTTTGCCGATACAGCGTGCAAAGAGTAAAGCTCTGGATAAAAAATGTAGCAAAGGTGGACTGCATTTTCCCTACTTTTCATCTCACATTGTTTGCAATTTGAACAAATTTACTTCTGGTCAGTACTTTTAGAGTTAAGCCCCGAACAAAAAACTGTAACAAAGATGGATAATGCAAAAAATAGGAAAAAGCAGAGTGTTATGGGTTTTGCAAATTACACTTCCTCTCATTGAGCTCTAACACTGTATGACTTTTTAAATAATTCCCTTCAATACATTTAGAGTAATGCTCCGGACAAGGGAGTTGTGTTGAACGGACAGACGAGTCGATTTCTGAAAATACAAAAGAGCTTCGCCATGCAGCCTATATGACTGGGATATCTTAAGTCAAATATACACTTCAAAACCCCTTATAAAAGTTGTGATATATAATTCTTTACAAATTCAAATATGAACTTACTTCGTAACAAATGTCCAATGCATTTCGAACAGAATATGCCCCAGCATGGCAGTGCTGTAACGACTTTATAATATCTATTAATAGCTAATTTTGTCTTAAAAAACCGGTTAATACCAGTGACATGACTTTTTCCGGCAACTCCAATTAGTTTGCAAATGATATTAAAATTACAACTTAATTGATGAGCAGCTGTAATATTTTTATTTGTTACTCCTAATAATCCTCGTTCAGTTTACAATTAAACCTTAGCCCTATCTCATTCATTGCAGAATTTATTAATCTGTAAATTATCCTAAATTGAGAATAATGATGTTTGAAGTCCAATTATTTTTCCTCTGAAATGATTTTGTGTGATATCTTTAGACAGAAAAGTCAATACATTGTTACTTTGCAGGGAACAATACTATAATCATCATATTTGGTTGATCAATATTCTTAAGACATTACACACTGTTTGCTTCACCAAGAAAACTTCCAACTTCCGTGCTATCAAAATGACATCAAACGATTCAATAGACAAATAAAGCACAGCTTCTAAAACACCTATTCGATTAAATGCAAATAGCATCGTCTAAAGTGTAATTTATCTAATAGTCAAAACCAATTGGCAATAATATGAGAGAGATAGTTTGCTTTGAATATTTAAAGGAATGAACAGCGAAGAGAAGTGTGCTTTAAACTCACACGCAATATTACCTTGATCCGTGCAATTTTTTCCGTCACCAGCCACAGTTAGGATTCTTACCAAATTTCCGAAGCAGCAAAGCCCAGAAATGCCGTATATTAAACTCCGAAGTTTCATGCAAATCGGTAAAGAATTTTTTATGAATAGTCACTGTGCAGGAGGCGTGCGACTGAGCTCGTCGAAATTCTCGCTTTGCTTCTTTTTATCTATGATATGACAACAACTGCTGGCCTTGTGCCCGACCCTGTTTAATCCATTATCTGTGGACATTCTCTGCCGGTTATGAGCTTGTTTTAAATCGCTTACATTTCATCTGGAATGAGTCTCGAAAGCGATTAAAATTTGTAGCACTGATTACAAATATACGTTTGATGCTTGAAATCACATCAACTATTCAAAACATTTACGTGTAGTAATCTATTGTGTCTTAAGTCCGACATGACAGCCAAACTACAGCTCTCCGATTTGTCCGTAAAAAGAAAAACTGATAAGAAAAACTGTTTTTGTTAAAAACTCTCAAAACAAAACAACTGTTATTTACCCATATGGCTGTGTAACAGGAATGTACTAGTGTCTCTGTAATATTCTTTCTGTCTGGAACGCCAAGTTTATCAGTAGGATATGCGTGAATATTGGCAAACATTAAATGACCATTCAGAAAAAAGGAAATAAGTCTTTCTCATTTCGTGCATGAATTTAGCAGATTATTATTTGTATCTCTGACGAAACGTTGTCTGTATGAAAATAAACAGCTAGTTATAGTTTTCCATTAACTGGATCTTGTCTGTGTTTAAAGCAATGAATGGAACTTGGCATTGTATATAGAATATAGGCATTTTCTAATTTTCAATGTCTGAATAATAGCAAGTCTAACATATATAATTGCATCATGGTTTCGGGGTGACTCTACATATAAGCAGACTTATCCATTTATGATACGTTGCTTTGTGCAAGGGGCGGAACTAAAACATGTACGCTATCTGAAATAGATCATAGTTTCAGCAGATTGTCATGATACAAATTAAATTGAGAACTGGTGAATTGAAGAATAACGTTATTACTAATAGTTTTTTATAATTATTCTTGCAAACAGTACCTTGTCTATTAAATATATCATCTTATATGCTAACTGTGCCACATATTGTACATGCATTAACCGAATTGGGTATATGACTTGTTATTTTGGTGGTTTAAACTTTCGCAGAACAGAATTTCATTACCGCTCTACAAAACCATAAACTATGATATTCTGACTTATTAAAACCAAACCTTATCAATGCAAGTTCAGAAAAGGAAATCACATAGAAATAATTTTTTATTGTTTATATAATTCTTTTTTTACAATACCAGTTTTTAATGTGATCATCATAATGTAACCGGAATATATACAGTTACTTTACTCTACAACAGAATTGCATTTGAATGATGTTATATCTTTTAAGACAATAACCCCAGGCATATTGAAAGCTTACTGGAATAGAAGTACCGTACAGAACAGTTTTTAAATGAAATCTAATGTCAATAATCCGTAAACCATTAGGAGAACACATGTCTGCACATTAATTGAATGACTACAATTGCAAAGATCACGGTCATCGCAGCATGAGCGCAACGTGCATCCGCTGATTAGATATTTAGTTGGCGTAGCTACACAAGAGTAAAATTCGTCTTGAGAAGAAGTTTCACAGGCATTGTCTGTACATGTGCGTATCACAGAATCATAGTGGGTAACATTGTCAAACATTCTGTAGCGTACTTTCTGAAATTTAAAACAGAGAATTTTTAAAAGATAATTATCACCTTCTATAGTAGCATCACATTTAGACAGAGACATTTAGCACTGCATTATACATGCACTTAGAACAATATCATTACCTATGTAATGTATACTTGAACTTGCAAAACAGTCTCACTGATATTCAATGCAATGAGAACTTACATTACTATACTAGACAAACATTCATATCTCACTATTAAAGAGGCACTCCCTACATCTAGCAGATTATACTCTCGAAACATAGATTATGTGTTCAATGAGCGTAAAATGATAAATAAAAACAATTTCAAAGAAGAACTTATGGCGAAAAATGCCTTAGTGTACCATAATAAATCAATATAGAGTTTTTTTTGTGACATTAATTGTACAACAACAACTCTACATAGATTATTGAATGGTTCACGGTACTGCACTATATTTTAAACCGCTGATCTGGGAATGCACTGTTATAACTCTTAGGTTAAGTTATGATACTTCCATATTTTATTATTATATTATTTTTCCAGGTTTTATCATATATGTTTTGGAGGTTATTTAGTTTGACATCAGTTATAGGGTACGTTCCTATAAGCATTCCCCATATGTTTCTGAAGCTTTTATTTTATGCGTGCCAGTCACACCATAATTTTAACTCGCTTATTTTTCACTATGAGCGCTGCTTTTGTCCGTTAATGTGTATTTCACATTCTAACTGCTCATTCACAGTTGAGGTTTACATTTGGAAATATAAGTATCTAACGAACTACCTTTAGACCTCAAATAACGCGTTTAAGGAAACAGTAATATAATACAAGATAATTTACAAGAAAAGACGATTCTCAACCTAGAATATTTTGAATTTGCACTGAATTCGAATGCGTTTGCAACGTTTTATCATATTTTACATCTGTAATGTTTCCTGATTTATCAGTTTATATAGGTCTGTTCTTCTAATTCATACACTTTAGAGACGTTTTTGAATACACTTTTTTTCAGCTGTATCTTTGGGCAGGTAGCTTTACAAACACTGCCAGTTCAGCCAGTCTATAAGCTAAATCGTCGCCCAGTAAATGATGTGTCGCTGCCTTTTCACCACATTTGATTGACAATGTACAATGTAAAAAATGTTGAAGTTAAATGTACTGGAAACCCAGCTAGAAAGTATTGATGCTGCTTGCACAGGTCGTATCATTTGTGTGATCTGTGATCCTATAGAATGTCAACGTAGTGCGTGAACGATAATTCAAATATCATTAAATTCAAACCCGTTAAATCAAGAAAAGAAAAACGATGTTATATGTCTGTACATTTAAAGATGTGACCGTTGTCAAAGCCTATTATAATTAAGAAAAGAAGTGTTGTCATTGTTTCGTCTTTGTTCGATTGTGTATGCAAATTTGCCCGTTAATGCATCTACTTATTCTAATCATTTTACACAAATTTAATCAAGGAATGTGTGATACGATATAACGGAGAAATGATTAAGCAGATACACAAGGAATCGAGTTTGACTCCAAGACAAGTTAATTATTCATAAAAATAGTCAAAATGATAAAATATAATAAAAATACAATTATTCTGCATAGAAGTTATATTTAGTATCTAGAATTTCAAAAGAATGAGTCTTAATCGGGTACTAATAGTAAACAGTGAAATTGAACCAAGTTTCAACCATATTACATTGTGGTTGATGTTTGAATGATAAGGAAAATTTTTGTCCCAACTTACCATGCACCTTTGACCTTCTTGGCATTTGATCTTTGAGGCTTTGTAATTGTCTTCTGGGTCCGTGCCACAGTCATGGGCGATACACTTCCAACACTTCAAGGCCAAACCTGTAAACACATCGGTCGGTATATAGATTTATACATTCTAAATATTAGTTTAGAAAATATATCGTCCTCATTGATTCATTTGTATACACAAATGACATACGTTATAAGTTTATAGTTCCGATTACAAATTTGAGATCATTCAGATACGCAGCTTATGTAAAAATCATTATTTGATGCTATCTACAATGTTTTCTAACATATTATAAAATCATAAAGCGATTGGTTAGGTTCATACGAAAATATCACTAAATAATATGTTTTATCTTTGCACAAATCATATTATAATATACTGACATCAATGAAAGATATATCGAAGTTACATATATATTCATACAGACATGGTAGAATGTGTTAAATAGTGTACCCTACAGTCGTTTATTATATGTAACACAAAACTACAAGCCAAGAGCGGACAATGACATGTTTTCTTAAAATCAAAACGTCATTATGTTTAACTATATGTGCACGTTACAAATATATTTGTGTAAGCTTAATAAACTGATTAATGTACAACAGGAAACAATATGTGACAGTCATGAAGTTCTATCACTTACTTCTCCCCATAATAGGGATCATTTATAATGATTTATGATCGTGGTACGCAACGAATGAATCTATCTTCAATTTCCTTCAGGGTAATAACTGATACAGAATGCAAACAAAATACGGGGCAATTTACGTCGAAAATAATTTTCTTGGGGAAAAGAAGTTTGTATTCTAAAAGAATAGGGATTAAACTTCACAGATTTTTATTATTTCAAATAATGTAAGATATTCGAAATGTTTACGTTTACTATTATCTAATTATCAATTGAACTCAACATCAGTGTAAGGATTCTACGTATTTGATAGAAACGACCAACATTGCACGAGAACTACTTTTACAGTGAGCTTGTGCTCATGTGCTTCCAATTATCTTAATATTCTACATGTTTTTGCCGCGAAGAAAACTGACGTCCGTTTCACTCTGGGTTGTCCTGATACGCAATTTCAAAGAGCTTTCAGTCCGTATTAAATGACACCCTGGAGTAATCAGTATACTGGCGTAATTGTTCTAATAATAATTTGCTTTCTCAAATTTATGTTGTCACTATTAAGTCAAAAGTGTCGTCCTCACTATTAAATTAATGGAATTTTGCAAGAGAACTTTTAAAGTCACATGGCTTTTCGAATTTACTACATGCTAAACATTTATGGAAACAAAATAGGACTATAAATGAGATTTTGCATACTGTATAAGTCAGTATCTTTTAACATGTATTTACAAATATTGTGCTTATAAAGGTGTTGATATATATAGTAAACAAAACTTTTAACGCATCATCTTCCAATATATGCCAGCTTATTTTTAGCTGTCAGTGCACAAAAGCTATCATGTCTTGAATTTATGATGACACTTGGTAGATATTTCCGTTAATAGAATTTCAATATCAATGATCTAATGGCAGAAATATTATTGCAGATACGTTGATATAACGTGTTAACATACGAAGACTGAACATGGGCTATTGTTTTGTTGCTCTTCCTTGGGAAACCAACTCTCCTCCATGTGAAATTTGTATTACTCGATCATTACGAATATTCAACCTATTGTCTTCATAAATGCATGACATAATAGCTTTCGTGTATCGATAGTTAAAATTCTGCTGGAAGATATTGGAAGGGTCAATAATTAAACGAAGAAGAAAAAAGACAGTAGGTGCGTTAGAAACTTCGTTAAGTACAATGTATAATATATGTCGTGCTTTTAAGATCATTATTTACTTATTTTAAGTCTTTTGCGTTTCTTTATGTACCAGTTTCAAAATACGTAAGACTTGCTCCCTGAAAAGCAGTATTTTTTAAAGTCTAACTTTATAATTTTTATGCAAAAAAAATTACAATGACATGATCTCTTGTTAATGTTTATAAGTTTTTCACTTCACTCACCCACTGATATTGTATCCAAACATCCGAGAAGCAAAATGATTAACCTTATCCGAAGTATCATTACAAATCTTGAAAGTTCACAAAGTCTTTAATATTCCCAGAAAATCGGAAAAACATTCAATCATCGCGTATTCTTTCATTCTTTTAAATTACAGATAAAACTTCAGAAGGTTAAACCTTCTGATTTTAACTTCCACAAATCCATCGAAAGGAAAGTTTTTGTTTGACATTTATGCGCAATTATCCCTTTAATTTAGAAGAGTTTTGATTGAAAGCCAATTTATTAAGAAGAAATTCACTGCCTAAACACATCCGATCACTTCACGCTTCCAATTTAATCAAAGCCTGATAATTATTACGTGAAACCGACTTCCAATCAGTTTTCGTTTTCTTTTTTTTTCAAATCGCGTCCTCATATACAGAATAGCACGAGTTCCCGTGTTGGCCGTACACTTGCACTAAGAGTTGTTTTAAAAGATCATGTTTACGAAAGCGATCCCAACGCAAAATTTCGTATTGCTATAGAAAACTAAATCAACTGCCTTCTTGTTTTGAAGCAGAATAATTCTTCCCAATAATTTCCAATAATTGCATCATTTGCTAAACTGTGCTACAGACAGCAAGATCTAACTAGTAAGAAAATTAAAACTGTAGATTTTCAACTGGAATGTTCATGAACAACACTCTCGTTTAATTTCCGTTGAAATTTGTAGTTGTCTGTTTCAGGAAATTGATGTGTCTCAGTATAGTATGAACACATGGAATTGCCATACAGTTTATGACAATAACACGATTAATGTTTTACAAATCAAACTATTGCAAAGCTTTAAACCATTATCTTTCACGACACCGACTGGATAAGCCTGTACCAGCACTTCAATGCCGACAAGGTCAAGTACAACAATTTTGTAGTATGAAGCATATCAGGTAGCAGGTGTCTAATTGTTTGATAGAAATCGCTCTGAAATAAAGATACGGAAATATAATGTATACTATTTTACAAGTGAACACAAATTACAAATTACAATTACTGAATTCTTTTCAGTCAAGAATAAATTTACATGAAATCGTCATGGCTGTTATTATATGTTTCTGATGTCAATAGTTTTATACTCGCATACGACCATTATATCAAAATCAATAACGAAGAAATTAAGACACCCAATATACACTGTAAATCTCAGTGATTTAGACATCGTGCCTCAGTCAGCCTAGTCGTAAATGGGTAGCGGAGTGAAAATCTTGCTGTCCGTCTCTTGCGAGCGTGATGACACCTTAAATGAATGTTACAGGGCCATATATGAAAGCTCTCTTCGTAATCCAACAAAATTAATTTCGCATAAACTATAAACGCAAAGTAACTGCTGCCTTTCTATTAGTCGAAGAATATATTCTCTACGGAAACAATAAAAAAGTCAATAAGTAGGCTTATTCAGTGAAAAAGAATGTTTTAAATCACACATTCTATATCAAAACTCGTTTTGACTTTTCGTAAGGTTTCGCAATTAAGCGCACAACGGGCTCCTATCATGAGATGGATTAGATAAAGATTTGAGTTACGAAACAAAATTCCCCGTGAGTCTTCATTTATTCAGTCATAAAACAAGGTTAGCCTGACAGAAACTGATCGTACATCTTGATCACTATTACACCAAATCTCATACATCTTTTGTTCATGTTGTTCTTCTGTAGCTTTAAAGCGTTTCCGATTACAAAATAGTTTTCTTGTACACACGTTGTTTGACATACTTATTATTTACCCCAGAAAAACCTGATTATCATTTATGGTTGACCATTGAAATTTCATAGAATAGCTGTCGCCTGTTTCTGAAATCAACACTTCTCACTCAACAGATTAATTGTGTTGTGTTTGCGTTAAGAGATAAAATCTTACATCATCCTCTTAAGTTTCCACGGGTATGCTTAAAACTATAATTTTGCTTAAAATACCAAAAAAGTACGGTCACGGAAAGTTCTTGAAACTTGAAAAATGTTTGGAAATTTAAAAGAAAATAGGTTATGCTCAACCATTTCTTTCATTAGTGCAATCATGCAAACACATATAGCATATCAAATTGATGGAAAATCATTTTATGTCTCGAGGGGCCAAACAGATTTTGTCATTCTTCATCTATGTTCAATAGGAATAAAACTGTTGTATATGTTTATGTAATTTAGCTATAACTTTCGCAATGCTTGTTTTTCAATGATACTAAACCATTGGTGAATGTATTACTTTAAATTGTGATTATCATATTGAAGGGTTTTATCACTTTAATAGTTTAAGAAGCCGTATATTTTACATCTTAGAAATAAATAAATATAGTTTTTATTTTATTTATTTTTATTGATTATATGTTACATCAGTAAGTGGTTATAACGTAAAGTAAGGTGCTTGCTTATATTGAAATAACGACCATGGACATTATACATACACAGTTGTATCTAAAACTGTACAGAAGTTTATGAATTCATAGCATAGACTTCTGTGGAATTTCAGAACACTTCTTGTACCCACATAATGTTCACTTTTTACATTCCCTGAACTCAGACTACCAGGTACATGCAGTCTGTGATAAAGACCACTCTTTTCCAGCTCTAAGAAAAACGGGTAAAGGAGGTGTTGCTTTAATGTGGCATAAACGTTATGATGAGTATGTATCTCCTTTATGTATAGAAGATGATAGAATAGTTGGGGTTCAATTTCAAGTGTCTGAAAACCAGTATATGTACATTTTCCAAGTATATTTACCATGCGTCAACCACTCGGTAAAGTTCTTTAGAGAATATATAAACAAACTCTATGATATATGGTATACATATAGTAGTTCGGGGACAGTCTTGTATCTCTGGGATTTTAATTCGAAGTTTGAGGTCAACAGCGATCGTACACGGGACAAGTTATTGTGTAATTTTTTTGCAGATACTAACTTTTTGCCGATTAATTGCACAGATATTTGTACTGGTGCAAATACTACGTTTGTTTCATATGACGGCAAAAATCGAACTTTGATAGATTTTATTTGTTTACCCATTGAGCTTACTGAGGATGTCGTGCGCTGTGAAATACTTGATGACAATTGTTTGAATGTGTCCACCCATAGACCAGTTCTATGCACCATAAATGTTCAGTTTCTCGGAAATGGTCAAAGAAGATTTTACTAGAGGCGGTGATTTGATAAACTGGGCGAAATGCACACCTGAACAAATTGATTTGTATAATAACACTTTGTTATCAAATAGTGATCTTTTACAAGAAATTACCTGTAATGATTTTGATCTCGACCCAGCATCTATTGATCGTGACCATGAAATAGTAGTACGCTGTCTTGTGGACGGCGCAAATGCGACTTTACCAAAGCGACGCCCCGTTTCTTACTTGAAACCATATTGGAACGACCCACTTAAGCACTGTCATAGTGAAATGTCAAAACTCCGAGAAGAGTGGTGTAGACAAGGACGGCCGGTGGTCACGAGTGGTCGGCTTACACCGAATATAAGAACGCCAAACGTGAATTTCGGCGCACTCATCGACGTCGTTTGCGGAGCACATGGCTGAGGAAAACGCGGAAGTTGATTGCACTGCAGAGGTTGACCCCGTGACCTTCTGGAAAAATACGAATAGGCGCCGAAAACCTAGTAGATCTTCGCCAATTCCGGTATTAAATTCAACGGTACGTTGGTCAGAGACAAAGTAAGAATAACACATGGTTGGCATGGCTACTTCAAAGAGATGTATGCGAATATAGATGATAATGACTATGACAATGTCTTTAAGACAGAGATATCGCAACGCCTACATGATACGTTACCTAATTTAGTTCCCGACCAGTCTGCGGTTGTAACGCCTGAACTAATTAGTGAAATCATAGGCTCGTTTCCTAAAGGTAAAGCTGCGGGGCATGATAACGTTACTTATGAACATTATAAGTACGCTAAAAGTGTTGTTTCCCGCATTGGCAAATATTTACACTAGAATGTTACGCTCAACGCATGTACCAGACAGTCTCAAGCGTGGTGTGATTATTACTCTTCATAAAAGGAGGTAATAAAAGAAAAAGACGATCCGGACAATCACCGGGCTATTACCCTAGTTCCAGTAGGTCTTAAAACATATGAATCTGTTCTTATTGCACGATCAAAAGATGATATTCTCTCACCATCAACATTCAACAAAGGTGGATTTCAGGACGGTCTCTCGTGCTAATGACGTCATTCATTTTAAGAGAAAGTATATTTTACGCTAGAGAGTATGGCTCAAAATTATATGTGTCATTTTTAGACGGGCGTAAAGCTTTTGATACTGTCTGGCATGATGGTTTATTTCATAAATTACTATTTGATACAAATATTGACACTACAACTTTCTTAGCGTTCCGTGCTATGTATCAAAATATGACCAGTTGTGTTCGATATAAAGGCGTTTATTCTGATTGGTTCCCTACTTCGTGGCACAAGGCAGGGAGGAAAAAAGTTCCCCGATCCTATATTTACTGTATATAAATGAATTGATAAATTTACTAGAAAACAGCAACTGTGGCATAAGTGTGTACAATAACAACATAAGTGCTCCAACAGTAGCAGATGATATGACCTTGGTGTCTCTTTCAATTTCGGGTCTTAACACTATGCTGGATATTTGCCACAGATATTCCAAGAAATGGAGGTATGAGTACAATGCGTCTAAATGTGGAATTATTTCTTTCAATGAGCACTTTAAAATAGACAATAACAGGGCTTTCAAACTTGGTAATGAAGTGATTAACGAAGTAACCAATTATGTTCATCTTGGCATTAAATCAGACTCATTTCTCTCGACGAAAGATATCGTTGAGGACTCTTGCAATAAACTACGTGGGACATATCTTAGCATTGTGAACAGTGGAATCAGTCCCATTTGCTTAAACCCAATCTCTTCTATGGTGATTTATAGTTCCATCGTCATTCCGAAGTCTTTGTACGGATGCGAACTTTGGTCCACTCTCACTGGCTCCGACATTCAACGCCTAGAACAATCCCATAGATTTTGCCTTAAGAATATTCAATCATTCCATCCATGTACCTCAACTGATCTCACTCTATTGTCGATTGGTGCAAATTCTATTGAGACAATAATTGACCATAAAAAACTACAATTCTTAGGTCAGCTTTGTAGACTGCCGAATAAATACCTCGCAAAAAGGATTTTTCAATAAAAAGACTTTTCCACTTTCTAAAGGCGACAAACAGTCACACGGATTTTTACCGGACATTTATCGCATATTGCAAAATATGAGTTGAAGTATATTTTAGACAGTTATGCCGCTGACGGCATTTTTCCATCAAAAATATGCTTGGAAGGATTTACTTAGAAAATGTGTATTGTCTCGGGAGCGAACACTAATATTAAATAGACTAACTGAGCAATATAGTTTCTTGAATACCATGTTCTCCAAGAATTCAAAGTCTTGTCTACTTTGGAATGTTGCAAGGCAAAAATCATAAACTTATATACATGTGTAGGCAACTTATGAAAATAGTTTCACGTCAAGTGTCTAGAAAATACACTACGGAATGCTCCAACTGCAAAAGAGTATGTGAAAACATTGTTGAACACCTAGTGTGCTTTTGCCCAAATAAGGATTCTGAGAGAGCTAAATTGTGGGATTGTTTAATTGATAAGTGGGGATATGAAGGTTATCAATCTTTTATTGATATGTCGCCCTCGGATCAATGTGATAAACTTATACAAGTATCCGTGTTGTGCTCAATGAACGGGTTTATCAACCATGCATTTGCCTATAGACTATGCTTACTTGTTTAATGTAGCATCTGTACTAAAGCCAATAGACCGTCTGTTTATTTACATAAAGCCAATATACATGGATGCCTCCTTCAATTTGGCAATTTTTATTGTACATGTGTGTTGTTGATGAATTGAAACACATCTTCTTTGTTCTAGTACTTTCGTTTCGAATCTAGACTTAAGATTATGTTCTGTTCTGTAATGAATTTTGATTCGGTTGTATAATGTAGAATATATGCTTTCGATTTAACTTTCGCTAATATATTCATTTATACTATCGACGTATTCATGAAACTCTTGTAATTTATATGTTCTATAATATTTGAAGTGTACCATGTTTATGCATGTTACTCAATTTACAAATGTTACCATATGTATTTGATTATATGTACTATAACCTGTTTGTAACATATGTTATGCTCATCAGAATTGGTGGATTAAAAGATATATATCTTTAAGGTCTGCCTTATCACTTTTCTATGCCGTCTCACTTTCCCTTCCCCTCTCTGCAACCTCCGCAGCCCTAGTTATCAGCTCTCTGTTCTCACGTAGTCTTTGCCGAACACTGCTTTATGTTCTATTTCTGTGATTTTCACTTTTCAACTGCTTTTCATCTGCATTTCAATTACTACTTGCTCGTTTTTCCCTTTGTACTTACTGTCTCTGTTACATTACTCACTTGACGCAATTCGGGCGTTTATTGACATTGGACAGTTTTCCCGTAGTAATATACGGTACTCTTTCACAATTTACTTCACTGTTACTGGGATATTACTCAGTTACTCTTCCATTGTATACTTCTGACACGCCTTTGTATGCCCTTAGAATTTCGGTTTACCAGAATCCTACTTTCGGACTTTGTCACAAGTTAGCAGAGACGTACGCGGTACATTAGATAAACTTTGAAATTTGAACAAGGCAGTTTTTGCCGAAAGATGATGAGAAATGACCAGTGCTTGATAGGAGATGAAATGAAGTGGAGAGTCCAGCTTTCGGTAGTGTTCGAATTCACGACCTTCCGCTCTTGCATCAGGTTCACTAACGACTGAGCTGTAGAGGACCCAAATGAACAAAACAACAAAGTCTGCTTTTTTGTAATCAATTAAATATTACACCAACAAAAGTTTTTTATGTAAAAGTTCTTTAAGATTTCTTATCAGGTATTGCTAGTCCTGTTTCTGACATATTGATTTATCATTCTATTAATTTACCCAAGAGACTATGCGTGTGACTTTGAACTGATCTATTCACGTTTGGAATGCGGTTCTCAAATATTATTCCTATGCATGATGAAAGTTGATTCGTAAATCCGAAGACGTTGTTTATAGCCTCCATTTGAAGCTCTTTCCCACAGGTTTGAAGTATTAGCCATTTGCCATTTTAAGTGAAGCCATTTGCATATTTATTGTGTAGGCTTACTCACAAATTGTGTTTTATTTGACAGTAAGACGAATCTTGTAGCAAGCTCTTTCGACAGTTAACAAGAACTAAGTGCAATTTAAGATAACAGTGTACACAATAGTTTAAATATTCTCTTATCAAAAACATTGCGTACTACTGGTGCGGCAGATATTAGTGGGGTTTTGTTGATGAAGAGCAGACAAGATGTTCTATCTTAAAGCACCCTTGAGTTATTACAATATTCATAACCAGATCGCATAATACTCACTCGTCTGCAGTTCGGTTGAAACCAATTAAGTCGAAATAGCGCAGACGCTGTAAAATTTGACAAATCCATGGCATCAACCCGACTTAAAGTCAATGAACCGGAACAGACTGATGATATGCAAAAGTAGACATGGTATTACGCATGTTCAGTATGGTTGAAATGCATCAAGTCGTAAAGGAAAAATAGCCCAGACATTCATTTTGACAAATCAAGGGTAATAACTCCGCTAAAAGTCATTGAACCGGAACATGCTGATGATATTCAAATGTAGACACTGTGCTGATCACTCACGTATGCTTTTGTTGAAATGCAAAGACTAGTGCAGGAGTAACAGCACAAACATCGTACAATTAGACAAATTAAGGACAAAAACTCCGCCTTAAATAGATGAATCTGAAAATACCGGCACTATGCACAACTAGGCTAGGGACTGATCAACCATCTGAGGTTTGTTTGAAATCCGCTCAGCGATGAAAGAGGTGTTGCGCAGACAAGTTTTGTGATATCCATCCAGGAGAACATAAAAAATGTCTCCCTTCCTTACTACTGAGGGGCAGACATAATAATAAATTATTCAAATTTTAGGGTAACTTACAGGTCAATAAACTTGACGCTTAATAGAACATGGTTATTTATTATTATTGTCTTGTACTACTGGAAGTACACAAGTCAAGTACTTGTACTGCAAAGATCAAGGGCATCACAATTTCAGCGCAGCTTGTAACAACTGATCAACAATTAAGTTGCCGTAGCTACACAAGACAAAATCTAATCTCAACGGGGTTCAGTAGAACACTTGTGTCGCCCTCTTATGCTTTGTCAGAATAACCAATAATTTGTGACAAAACTAACTGAAAAAGGGGCAAACTCTGTCAAATATGACCTTGGCCAACAAACTTTGGCGGCATCATGACCCTTATGTCATATGCAATACAATTTGAAAGTTTGACGAAGAAATCTTAAGAAATGGCAAAGTTATAGCCAACATTAAGTTTTCGTGACAAAATCTAACGACAAAAAGGGGCATAACTCTTTCAAATAAGACCTTGACCTACAAAATTTGGCAGCATCACAACCCTTTTGACATAAGCAATACAATTTGAAAGTTTGATAAAGAAATCTTAAGAAATGGCAAAGTTATAGCAAAAATCTAAGTTAAAAAGGGGCATAACTCTGTCAAATAGACCTTGACCTACAAAATGACGGCATCACAACCCTTATGTCATAAGCAAGCAATTTGAAAGTTAGATGAAGAAATCTTAAGAAATGGCAAAGTTATAGCCAACGTTAGGTTTTCGTGACAAAATCTTAGTACAAAAAAGGGCATAACTCTGTCAAATATGACCTTGACCTACAAAATTTGGCGACATCATGACCCTTTTGTCATAAGCAATACAATTGTAACGTTTGATGAAGAAATCTTAAGAAATGGCAAAAGTTTAGCCAACGTTAAGTTTGTGTGACGGACGGACCGACGGACCGACGGACGGACGGACAAAGCGATCCCTATGTATCGCCTTTTCTCCGAAAGGGCGACACAAAAACTAGATTCACAGTCATTGTATGTACATGATATTTTTGAAGCCATGCGAATGATCCAAATGTGTCACAGACTATAATACAGTTTGGAAAATGTGTTAGCGGGCGGATAGGTCATTCGATAGAGCATTCACCCTGTAAACGAAATGATCCAGTAAGTACACTTTTAGCGAATCCGAATAAATTCAAGTGTCTGGAAAAATTACCTCCTTGTTGTTTTCAATGATAAGGAAAACTTACAGAGACACTCCCTACCACTGATGCCAAGTTTATTTACATCAAATCTTGAATTATAGGATTATTGCAGGTATCATTACTTAACCTAAAAGTTTAAGCTATACATTCCAATCGTTATCGGTAAAATCAGCGTTTCAAAATATGCTGTAGTACCGTAAACAATTCAATACATGTAAAGTTGTTGTACAATAAATAGATGGATAGCGATTTATTACAGAAGGCATCTATGTTCATTACTTGTGGACAAATGAAGCCGTTTTCGATATAAGTTTTTCTTTAAGATAGTATTGGTTTATCACGTTGCATTCAATGAACTAAATATTTCTGTTTGGAGAATATAATCTCTGCTAGATGTTGGGAGTGCCCCTTTGATATCCCATCTTCTATCGTGGATTTAATAATTGATGATTTTTATTGTCTTCTGGATCCGTGACACATTCTTGGGTAATTCAAGGCGGAACATGTACCTATAACAAACCACAGCGATTCACATGTTTAATTTTGTAAATTGCTCATTGTGTAAGAATTCAAACTTTATTACGCTTCATAGGACTTTGATTATATTTTGGATAATTCGGTTTTATAGCGAATGCCATCATTACATCTGTAATGTTCTTTAATCGATTACTTAACCGTGACAATGTGACATTGAAACACATCTTGATAAATTTAAAAATGTTTCATCTTGCCATAAGTTGTAACATTACCGTTTTTCATTATTTGATTATTAGAAAGATTATATACATGGTCAAAGATAAAAAACAAGCGCACGTGTGCAATCAAACCCTACAACTTGTTACATGCAAATAGACATTATATGATTTATGTCTTCTATATTAATATGTGCATGATTCATTGATGAATGTAAATATGGTAAATAATATGTAAAAATCATAAACTGAGACTGTATTTCTTATCCATATCTTTATAATAAACGTCAGGAGACAGTCGTTAATAAAGTGAGTTACGAGGCAAGAAGACAAATGTTTTGTTATATTCCATTTACTTCAGACTAAAAAATGTAAATAATGCAGACAAAGGCAGCTACTTTAGTCGAAGATTCCTTTTTGGAAAATAATAGTTATGTCACTCAAAAACAATTTTCATGGCACTAGATTGTGCTTTCTATCTATTGTACGAGATATACCATTGATCGTAGCTTTTCTATAATTATACCGATTATCAGTGCATTATAGTATAAACATGTACATTTTCGCAAGTCTGTGTCAATCTAAAGAAAAGTAGCAAAATCGTGAGATACAAAATATTCAAAATGCATAACCTTTACTTTTTTATTTCCAAGCTGCCTTTGTCGATAGTAACGACAATTAGAATTTTCATGATTGATTTGCGGTGATAGTATTGGCGCTTTTGTTAAAGGGTTCCGAAAATGTTTACGCCTGACCAGTATTAATTCCTGATACTTTTGAAACGTTTTTAGCAAATCCCCGAACTCGTTCGAGAATAGCATCGAAAGAACAAATGCTCTGAGATCAATGGTAATAAAGTTGCAAAATAAAATGAGTAAAGTAAGTCAAATGATAGGCCAGTGACTTGTATAGTCATATTTTGAATATACTTGTTTTTGCATTAATTATTTCTTTCTTAATCAACGCGAAACTTATTTTGCAAATCACTTACATATCTGTCAGACATTGAATTACGCAATTGATGAATATATTTTCTCTTTCTATGTGTGTATGGGTCTAATTTTTAAAAATATTAAATTGCGCTGTAATGTTAAACAAATGTGAGAATGATTACCTTCTTGAAAGGTGTTTACTTATTATCTCGTTTGATCATAAATAATGATCATAGTAATAGCCGGCGCGTATCGTTTTACTGCACCAGTATATCACATTACACGCCATGGTAGTTTTTGGCTTTGATCTTGTAAATCAGAATTGCCTGTCTAATGCCATAGTCACATAAGCTGCGGTCGTCTTAGGCGACTTGGCCCGGACGTTGGGGTTTTCCTAGCATTCACGCAATATGTCCTGTCCTCAAGACGTATCTGTGACTCGTATGAAGATAGAACTCCAACAATTTATCGAATATTCAAAATGCGTACAAAATCAATCAATTCCTCTCTAAGATCGCCCAGACTCGAAGATCGCCCAGACTTGAAGATCAGCATGATTAATCATTATAATTGTTGCTCTTTTTCATGAATTCGAAAAAACACAATTGTCTTATCGGATCACTTCCTAGTGGAAGTATAAATTACTATAAAAAAGCGTTCATCACAACTATGACTTATTAAATGCGCAATGGTGATACTAAATGCGCTTTTTGAGCAAGAAATATCGATGTGTTAAAGACCGTATATATAATGTTGATGCTATTGCTTCATTTTTGTTCTACAATGATTTGATGATGTGTGATTGCTTCTGGATCCGTGTCACAGTCTACGAATATATACCGTATGTTGAAAATCATTAAATAGGTTTATTCAATAAACGTTTATGGTATGTTTCAAATCACAAATGCGATATCAAAATGCTTTTTGGCTTTTTAT
Organism: Saxidomus purpurata; assembly: GCA_022818135.1. Taxonomy (NCBI): domain Eukaryota; kingdom Metazoa; phylum Mollusca; class Bivalvia; order Venerida; family Veneridae; genus Saxidomus; species Saxidomus purpurata. The sequence continues at coordinate 47,481,748 of JAFMSR010000013.1, forward strand.
GTGGTCCTCTTATAACAACATTGCAATGACGAGTACATTGAGCTCAAGTCATCAAACGGATAAGGTAAAGCTTTCAGTAACAGCAACATTTCCCCGTGATTCTAAAATAACTCTTCGTCTATTCTAATTGTCACCATAAAACCAAGTTAGCCTGGCATCATTATTAAACCAAACCTCGTGCATCTTTTCTGACCTGTCAATATGTTGATCTGCGATTTCGATTAGAAGTTTACAGTTTTGAAATTTACACGTAATTAATGCGTTAATGGAAAACAATCTTGAAGCATAGTGGTGCAGCAAAAATACGCCCAGCAGTAACCTGTTAAATAAGCGAAATAAGTGGTAGTGCCGTTCATTTATATTCGTTTCTATTTTTCGGATGATTTGCGATGTATTATAAAAGGTCGCTATATTGGCATCCTGTGCAGAAACGAAAATTTTTTCAATATATGTTCTTCCTGAAAAAATCATTTATTTACTATTTGACGTATATTTAGCTTGTTTTTAACATTTTTTGAAAATAATGAATGGAAGGGAATGCCCCATTTGAAATAAAAATAAGTCAAACTGAATTACAGAAGATAACGCTAAACGGATTATCATGGGAATGTTTGCGAAACAAGGATAACATAACACAGACAAGATGACTTCTCCAATAGTCATTTGCTACGAGAGCGGCTATAAAACTTTATTTGACATGTTAAGTGATTACCAGAAGGATAATGTACATTGAATTAGTTCGTAGGTATACTAAAACAGCATTAAAGCACATACATCTTGTAGCAGTTACTAAACCTGAATAAGAATTTGATACACTTTTCACACTACTGAGTTCGGTTTAAAGATATACGAATGTATATGTGTTACAGCAATCCATATTACATAAAAACTACCAGAAGGCACTGTTGCTTTTTTGGCAAACATTTGGTACAGCTCGTGTTCTTAATAAATTAGCATCTTTCAATTTGAATACCTACACATCACAATCCCTAGGACGTCTTATACCTTACAAAGCCGCCAGCAGATTCAAACTTGCAGTTTACTATATTTTATGTTTTAGCCGGTATACCCAGTTCTCAAAGCTTTATCAGAGAATTAAGTCTATATATTTATTTGAAATCATGTATAAACTAAACTCAACAACTAACTACAGGCTTTCGGTTTGAAAACTTCATTTTGTGTCAAGTTTAATTTATCTGATACCTGACAAAATGAAAATAGCATCAGTTTAGAACAACAGAAGTAAGAAACCGATGTGTTGGGCGCGATTGATTGACTGGACTAACTTGTGCATAATTTATGCATGTCCACATTTGACATTTCAACGTTAGCAAAACGATACATTTGAAGTTAGTTAGACAACCAAGGTGGCTACATGTTTACTTTTTTCCGTCATCAGCTGAGACAAATACAATTAAGGAGTGCATTAGACTTTTTCCTCTTCCATATTAAATACATATTGTCGACGTGGCACTATAGTGCCGCGTCTTTATGGAATGCCGATTTGATGTGGAAGGAGCGATTCTTTTTGTCTGTTTCTAAAAAAGATATGTCTTTGAAGTTGAACTCTTACCTAAAAATAGTTCCGCTTTAAATTTATAAAACCGATATCAACAATGGTGTAAAATAAAATCCAATTTGGAGAGAGTGTTCGTTGTGTTCATTGAAAGCCATTTTGCCACGTATTTTCCGTAATAAACGAATAAGACATTTTTCTGTTTTGTTTCGCATTCTACTTTTGTTTAATATGCAATTACAATTTTTCTGCTTTTCCTAGTGCTGAGTATTTTCTATCAGCTGTTTGTGGGACAAAAGTAATATGTTCCTGACCAGATATAAAATATATCTATAATTGGTATCATGGCTAGTTAAACAAGCGTTTGTATTTGAACTTAATGAAAATAAGTCAAATATCTCAAATAGTATATTTAAGTTCAACTTAAATGTTATTAAACTATATACTTGTACTACTGGAAGAACACATATCTGTACATGTACTGAATCACTAAATTTGCAAAGATCAATAGCATCGCAATATCAGCACAGCGTGCAACAACCGAACAACAATTAAGTTGGTGTAGTTACACAAGAGGTAATCTTATCTCAAACTCTAGTTTCAAACACATTCTCTGTAAATGATATTTGTTGAAGTCATACAAATGTTCCACAGCTAGCAATTGAAGTACGTGTCACATCATAAAATTAAATTTTGAAAATAACGAACATGTGTTAGCGGATGGAATGGTGACTAGATAGTGATTCGCCCTATAAACGAAAAGCACCAGTTTTCAGTTCTAGGCAGTGTTAACTATTTTTATCATTCTGAATAAAGATAAAGTATCTGGATGAATTACCTCGTTGTTTTTTTAAATGATAAAGAAAACTTAGTATCACATCTACCATCGTGAATTTAATCGAAGATGATTTATTCAATGATTTATTTACCCCCGAAGGGTGGCATATTAAAATGGCACCGTCCGTTTGTCCGTCCGTCCGTCCTTCTTTCCGTCTGTGCGTCCCCACTTACAAATTTGTGTCCGGACTGTAACTTTTTCATTGAAGGATTTTAAAATAACTTGGCACAAATGTCTAGCACATCAAGTCGACGTGTCGCGTATAAGACCCACGTCCCTACCTCAAAGGTCAAGGTCACACTTGGAGTTAAAAGGTAATGGAATACTCTATATATGCACACATTCGTGTCCGGACAGTAACTTTGTCATGCATTGAAGGATTTTAAAATAACTTGGCACAAATGTCTAGCACATCAAGACGACGTAGCGCGTGCAAATTCAACGTCCTTACCTCAAAGGTCAAGGTCACACTGGAATCCTGTATATATGCACACATTCGTGTCCGGACTGTAACTTTGTCATGAATTGAAGGATTATAAAATTACTTATCACAAATGTCTAGCACATCAAGACGACGTGTCGCGTGCAAGACCCACATCCTTACCTCAAAGGTCAAGGTCACACTTAGAGTTTGAAGGTAATGGAATCCTCTTTATATGCACACATTCGTGTCCGGTCTATAACTTTGTCATGCATTGATTGATTTAAAAATAACTTGGCACATCTGTCTAGCACATCAAGCCGATGTGTCGCATTGATTTTAAAATTACATTCCACAATTATTGGGCACATGGAGAGGACAAAGACTGTGAGACACCCCTTTCGGGGGCATTCGTCACTTGTGAGGGACAGCTCTTGTTGTCTACTGGATCCGTGTCACAGACGTTGACATTTCATTATGTACATTACCTTTAACAAAGTCAGCGGCTTGCAAGTTATTTCACATTTATAAAATTATTTGTACATTTGCTCATTCCTGTGAAAATTCAAGCCTTATTATGTATCATTTGACTTTGATAATATTTGGGCTATATAACGTATGATAAGAGGATGACATATGTAACGCTTTCTATTTAATTACGAAACAGTGAACATGTAACAATAAAATACAGCTTGATTAAAATGTTTTAATCTTTCCATAATTTTTTAACATTACTGATTTTTATAATTTGAATATTACACAGTTTTTATACAAAAATGATAAATAGCGAATTTGTGTACAATCAAACAAATCAATCACTTGTTATCTCTAAATGTAAGTTATGTCTCCATTTTGTGATGAATTAGTGCAAGCTTTCGTTCAGCAAATAATGAATATAAATAACGAAAATTATATGTGACAATCGTAAACTGACTTTTATTCTTCTCTAAATTATTATACAAAACGTCAGAATACAGTCGTTAAAGTGATTTACGATGCAAGAAGACACATATTTTGTATCTTCCATTTACTCCAGACTTATAAACACAAATAATGAAGACAAAAGCGATACTTTTGGTCGAAGTTTCCTGTTTTGGAAATGAATAATTATGTCACTCTAAAATACTTTATGGCTTTCCAAGTAGTTTTCGATTGTGTATCATTGACCATGACTTTTCTACAATACCAATTGTCTGTCAGTCATAGAATTATCATGAAAGGTTCGCAAGTCTGTGTCCATTTCCAATAAAGTTACCCCTATCTAAATATAAGAAAGGGTGTAATCATTATTCATAGTACATGTAGTTTACAGCTATTTTTCTTTTTCTAATGTTGCTAGGCATAAAACCTTTGTAACATTGCATTTATTTATATTTACTTCCTAGTATCATAGAGGGGTATACATGTGGGCTATATAACGTATGATAAGATGATGACATATGTAACGCTTTCTATTTAATTACGAAACAGTGAACATGTGACAATAAAATACAGCTTGATTAAAATGTTTATATTGTACACTTAACAGACTTAGAAACGCAAAGATTTCCCCTGTTGAACATTTTTATTTGAATGACGCTATTGTTTTTATTTCTATTTAAGTCATTTTTTCGATGAATTATGAAACTTTTACAAGCATTCAATTTTATATTGTTTTGTTGTGTATGAAATTTGAATAAATTTGAAATACGATAACATTGTTAAAATAAATAGTTTGCCACTTTTGCGTTTCTAAACCTGTTGAGTGTACATCTGTGATATACTAAAATAAATCTATCCTTGCCAATGTTTTTTTATTTCCGAGCTGACACTTTCGATAGTAACGACAATTAGTACTTTCATGATTAATACCGGACATAAGAAGACCAGGATTTTGGAAACTTAATAATTCTCTTTTGAAAAATGATTTTTATGTTTCATATATTTCGCAAGTCATTAAAGATGTTTTAGTGTCAAAAAAACAAAAACAAAAAAACCCAACTCAAATGGAAAATATGTAAGCTTGTAATTAAAGAAGCATCAATTAAGATTACAAAGCAACTTGCGCAACAGAGGAATAACTGTCTATCTAAACTAGAAAAAGAACTTAATATCTTAATAAAATTACCCAATCCCGATGAAATGTCAAATATATAAACTTGAAAACGGAATTGAACAAAAACAAGCTAAAAACCATTGGCGCACAAATTCGTTCAAGAATTAGTATCATTAGAAGAGGGTGAAAAAAACTCGAAATACTTCTTTAATTTAGAAAAATGGAGACAATGCAGAAAAGTAATTAATTCCCTTGTTGTAGATAATGAAAAAATAACAGACAAAAATGAAATATCCAAGTAAGAAATTTCATTTTATAAGCAATTAATATACAGTTTTGAAAGAATTATTTTTGATACACAATCATATTTTAGTTCTGTAGAATTAGACAATGAATTAGCAAATGAACTTTCGTGAAGGTTTACAATCATATGAAGAATGTTTTCAGGTCATTATCGAAATGAAGCTAAATAAAAGTCCTGGACTGGATGGCTTAACTGAAGAATTTTATTTAAACTTTTTGAACCTTTTCGGTAACTTAGTAGTAGATTATCTTAATGAAGGTTATGATAAAGATGAAATGTCAAGATCTCAAAAGCAAAGCGTTTTCTCTTAAGTCTAAAAAAAGGTAATCCTGAAAATATTGAGAATTGGAGACCAATCTCACTATTATAAACATAGACTACAAGAGGCAAGAGTTTTAGCTAAGCGATTGCAAAATGTTCATCGAAACATAATATCTCTTGATCAACAGGGATACATGAAAAAAAGAAATAGCGGCTATAGTATTTGTCAAATTTAAGACATAATTGATTTCACAGACTTGCTGAATGAAGATGGTGCTGTCCTATTTTAGATTTCAAAAAGATTTTTGATACAGTTGACAGGGGATTTATGCTAAAGACTTTAATAAAATTTGGCTTTAAAAAATCGTTTGTAAAATGGATAAAAGTCCTGTACAACACTATATCTTCCTGTGTTACTAATAATGGATGGAAAACTTACTTTTTTACAATATCAATGGGTATTAAACAAGGATTTCCTTTGGCAGCCTTATTTTTTATCATCGTAGTAGAAAATTCGTAAATGTCAGGATATCACAGGAATTACTGTTGAAAATAATACAATTCATCATATAAAAATAACCCAACCCACAGATGACACCACTCTTTTTCTGAAAAATAAAACTGAAATTCCTGTAGTGGTTCAATTTATTGATGATTTTAGTAAATATTCCGGCCTAAAATTGAACAAATTGAAAACAGAAGGCTCGTGGATAGGAAAACTCAAGAATACAAAATGCCCTAAAATATCTGATATAATGTTTACTTCTATAAATGTAAAAGCGCTAGATGTATTTTTGGATTATATTGATATATTATTTTATTATAATAAATTAAACTGGGAAGATAAAATACTTTAATGCCAATCACTTCTTTCAAATTGGTGCAAGAGACAACTTACATTGTATGGGAAAATTCTTGTAATTAAATCTACCAAAATGTACAAACCTGATGCAAAATTTAGAATTATAGGCCAAATAAACGCACTATTTTTCAAATTTCCTTTGAACGGAAAAAAAGATAGAATTAAACGAACAATTCCAATAGGTCATAAAGTTAATGGTGGTTTAGACTGATTGATGTAAACATATTTTCTAAAACAATGAAAATTAAATGGGTTAAAAATTTGTTAACAACTGACAAAGCCAATTGGAAAGTTATCCCTTCATTCTTCTTTAATCATTATGGAGACAATTTATCGATTTTCAGAATGAACTTAGACTCTTTGAAGTTTTTTCCGCTTTCGAAATTTCCTATTAAACGTTTGGTTTGAATTTAACAACGACAAGCGTAACAACAACAAACTATAGTCATTTCATGCAATAAGCAGGCAGCTCATTTAGGGAAATAGTTTCATTAAATATTAAGAAAAATGCTTAATACTTAAAGCCTGGATCGATTCCAAAATTCTTTTTATTGATTACCTAATGTCTGAAGAAGGAGAAATTGACGTTAATCGAACAAAGATTGTCTAAAATGTAATCAAACTTGGATATCTGAAATACACATAATTAAAAAAGATCTGAAGAGTCGTATTTAACAAAAGTCAAGACTGGCCTAGAATTATTAGTTTGGAATAGAAAACACTTCGGAGATATCACTGATAAAAAAATATACGAACAATGTTGCAGCGCATATTTGAACATCCATACATCCATAAATACTAGGACACTTTATCTGGGAGTCGAATTAATTGGGATACATTTTAAATATATACTTAATAAAACTATAAAGGACAATAAAATAAAACAATTCAAGAACAAACTTATTCATCGCATTGTTGCTACAAATCTAAATCCCTTTACTTGGAAAATTAGTGAGAACCCATTATGCTTTCATTGTAATTGCATAGAGCGTTTTTTTCCTACACTGCGTTTATATTTCTGATTTTTGGAAAATCATATACGAAGCTTTTAGAAAATGCGAAATTTCAAAACCTATTAGAAATATGGAAAATATTGTAATTGGTTATCAGATTGAACAAAAAGATTACCAAGGTATCAATATATTACTTTGTTTAATATCATAATGCATTTATAAAACCTATTTCTTGGGTGATCGCCGAAAGAAATTCATGAATATGGTAAAAACACGATATTACGACATTTGAATAACTACTAAATACTTAGACAGTGTTAACCAGAAACAGCTTTTTCTGTTTTAAAAAAGTTTTTAAACAGTAGACAATTTTTTAGTTACGTTAGACATTTATTATAGAATAAATTAAGTAAACACGTATTATACATAAACGATTAAGAACAAGATTGTAATTATTTTCTTATACATGATCTAATCTTATTGTTATTGTATATATGAACTGTTATAGTTAATAAACAAATTGTCTTTTGACAATAAAACAAAAAATATATAACGTTCATGATTAATTTGTGGCGTTGTTATTGGCGCTTTTGTTAAATGGTTACAAGAATGTTAACACCTGACCAAAAGTTGACAAGGATAAATATTTCCTGATGCTTTTGAAACGCTTTAAGCAAATCCACGTTCGAGCAAAGCATCGACAGTGGAACAAATACACTGCGATCAATGAAAATAATGTTGCAAAACAAAATGAATAACGTTTTGAATTCATTTTCTTTTTTACGTTAGACCAGTGACTTTTCGACGTACCTTTGTATAGCAATATGTTGAACTTGCCTCATTTTTGCATAAATTATTTCTTATCAATAAAACATGCCAGGCTGCAAACCACTTACAAAACTTGGTGTTCGCAATTGGTAAATATATTTTCTCTGTCTATGTTTGTATGTTGTTTTTTTCTGTTGTCTGGCGTCATTTTAAAAATAAAACTATCTTCTCATTAAATATGAAAGTTTAAAGTATAGACCGTAAAACAGTAAAAGTTTATTTGGTCTAATTGTCCAAAAAAAATGCGCATTGATATTAAGCGAATGTGAGATTGATTACCTTCTTGAGTGATGTTATTTTCTCGATTGATCATAAAGAATGATAGTAATAGCCGGTGCATATTTTTTTACTACACAAATATATATCACTTAACATCGGATTTTATCTAGTAAATCGGAATGCATGTCTAATGTCTAAGCTACGACTATGTAAGGTGGACTTGGTCCGGTCGTAGTGTTTTCTCTTAGCATTCATGCAATAAGTCTTGTCCTTGAGACGTAACTGTGCCTGGTATGTAGACTTAATTTTAAACATTTATCGAGTATTTAACATGCGTCAATCAGCTTCTTTCGTAGATCGCACAGACTTGAAGATCAGCATGATTAATCTTTTTTATTGTCGCTCTGTTCATGAATTCGAAATGACACATTTGTCTTATCGGATCATTTCCTAGCGAAAGTATAAATTACTATGAAATGAGACGTCCTACTCAACTTTGACTTATTCAATGTATAATGGCGTTACGTAATGCGCTTTCTGGGCAAGAATTATCGATATTTTATACAGCGTATATATAATGATATTGCCATTGCTTATCATATATTAAGGAAAGAAGGATTAATGTTGATTGTCAATATAACTTGGAATATAATACTGTCAAAACTTGGAATATAATACTGTTAAACAACTCTAAAAGAAGAGGACAATATTTCCGTTCCTGTAATGAGCATATTGTGAACTTATTATCCAGAGAGTTTAAATTGTCAGCACTACCGATGTATTCTAACGTTTTAAATGATAATACCTTGTGTTACGTTTGGTTTTTACTTATATAAAAACGAAAATAAATAACCGGATAACGTGTACCAGACGTTTTCTATATCATATTTAATTTAATGTTCACATATTAATGCATTTAGAAACAAAATGTGACGGGAAACTTAGTTTGTGATGACATTCAAGACTACTTAAGACTACGGAATATTATATGTAATATCTACAAAAACATGTGAAATGCTGTCATTTTTTTTGTGGGGCGTGATCTCCGAGAAATGACTTTTTTGCAGGGATTACTGATTGACGATAGTGCTCAGAATACTACTGCATGTAATGCCTGTATATTCTAATGATTCGTCTTTTAGTTATCTAATGCGTCAGCACGGTATTGTTAAGTGTGTGTTTGTAAAGTCTGGCCTTTTGTTGTTTCAATGAAATGAAATTACACCAGCAATGTATTGTTCTTTCGCTAAAATCAGTAGCTCGAAGTAAATCCAAGATGTCTTGGACCTATTTACTCTTTTTGAACACTGCACGATTATATATTTTCTATAACATATTTAGAAGATTGGCTCGAAGTAAACTTGGTAGTAGAAACATCGCAAAAACTCTGGAAATCGGGAAATTTTTATGACTGCTAGTAGACGAAAAAGTATATCAACATGTACCATGTGACAAATTTAAACAAGAGTTCTGTCAAAATAATGAACATTTTGTCATTAAGACGTGTAATCTTCATACCGTTAGTCGAATGAAGACCATGTCATTACATGTTTCGATTTGTCAGTTCTGCACGTGATCATTTCATTCCTAGGGAGATCGTCTAATCGTTTTATTGGTGATGAATACGCTTTCATTCGAAATTCACTTTTTTGAATGTTATCAACGTACACTTTTCAATCCTTAAAAGTAATTATGAGAAGTTTTGGCATATAATGCAGAGCAAATTAAGAAGAATATTTCGAAGATAGTTCCAGTTTTCGAAATCAAAACACACTACTGAATAAAACTTTAAATTTGCAGTTTCTAACAGTTAAATGAAAAGTTAACACATATTTTTATTTCCACCCTTAGAGTAATAAATAGTCTATATTATGCCATAAATATGTTAATGATAATTTTATACTGGGGACAGTTGTCACAGTGCTACAAATAGAGATCACAGCTATTTGGAAAACTGCATTACTCATAGTCTATCAAAGGAGATGAATTTATTTTATGCATTTCAATGAAATACTGAAATATATCAGTAACATAACATTGATATTTTTACTGTTTGAAAGCAGGGAACATATCAAAATCTTCAACTCGGATTGACGTCAAAACGTATACCGAGCATAAAGAATACCAGAAACCAAACGGCGATGACGTCGGTAAAATGGCATCATGTATGCTATGCTTTATGGTGACGCTTCCCGCTATTTTCGACATTTTATTGAAACAAACTAAAATTAAAAATAAACAGAAAAAAATGTTGATATCGATGTAATATTACGATAATTTCACTCGTAACATCAAAAGTAGTTGTTTTCACTCGTGGCTCCGCCAGTCGTGAAAATATACACTTTTAGTGCCCACTCGTGATATTACACCGAAACCAACAATTATCCTCTATATATTTCAAAGAGCTACATTTCTTTATAAGTAAATGTCATTCACAAAAACATGTAAAAGGAGTAAAGATTTAAAAAGAACTTAGTATTAATGTACCGAATGTTCAGTTTACAAGTTTAGTAACTGATGCTGTGCAACATGAACGTGTACTGATAATTATTTAGATGACCAGTAGGACTGAGAGGCTACATTGATAGAAATGTTAAAATTGATCGTTTAGCATATTTTAAAAAACAACATTTCCGTAACAATTCTTTTTTATATTTAGCTTTTTATGTAAAGCTTACTCACAGAATCAACATTACAAACACCCGAGGAGTCATTGATATTCTATAGAAATGACCGTTTAATAGGTTCATGGGTACATTTTACTGTCAAGACTTTCTGAATACAATTATTCAGACACAGCATTGTGATATGAATCAACACAAAATATCAGTTTATTTCTTCTGTTTCTTGACGACAAAGTAACAAATTCAGTTAATATACTCAATCTTTTCTAGCTTTTGTGCACGAAGACTGACATTTGAACCAATAGCTGTCAAAAATGTTCTGTCACGTGACTGTAACAAAATGGGTCTCAAATGCTGCATCATAGATTGGTCATTAAATCTTCATTATAAAGATGAACCCATAAATTTCTTTTCTCTCTAATTATAGTTCACAATACATGGACACGCGCAGTAACCACAAATGAAATTCCATTTATACATATTACACGTCAGGACTGTCTTTTAGAAAGCATTTGCAGTCAGAACCATCAAGTGGTTACTGTTTGTCATTACCCTGTCTTAGTGTCGCACAAACATTATAGTGAAGCCTAAATTGGCTAATGTATAAATTGCTTTTCTCAATTCACTAGAATGTGAACGACGAGAGTACCTCTGCAGATGACACTACGCATCAAGCATTGGAAGATCTAAACAACAACAAAAAACGAAATGCAAGACTATCCTCTTACAACAATTTGCACTTTGTAGTAAGGAGAAAAATCCTGATGTGAATTCCCTGTATATTCCCTGTATAAAATATAAAATATAAAGTGAATGAACTAGTGATCCTATTAAATGATAAGATTGCAAGTCTAAACCTGTTGTCAGCTTTGTAAGATACAATGGATTCACCGAGACGTGGAATGATACTGGTGTGTATGTATTAGTATTGAAATATTTTGTCATCACGAATAAAAACATTTTACCTAGTCATATCTACAGTTTTATTGTTTTAGTTGTGCTTTGACATTTTCGGCCTGTTGAATAAGTTTCGTTTATATATAAATGGTATCGCTAGATATCCATCCAACAACAACTTAAGTGAATAAACCTACCTCTGAGAAACGGGTTCATTATCTACGCATCTGAATTCTTATTAGTGCTTAAATCACTGGTACGGATTTGTTTTTTTCGGCGCACCGTATAAAGCTCGCTTTTGGCCGGAAGTTGGTAACCATTTAATCGCTTATCACTTTTTTGGGATTGAAAAATGTACTCGTAAAAAGGACATACAAATACCCTTGCGTTTTAAGTTTTCACGAATTGTTTTCTAATTTTTAAAAGTTCATATTTATTAATACCATTATGTTGTTACCTCAAAATCGATGTTGATTATGAGTGCAGAGTAATTATACGTTCTTGACCTGTGAGTAATGATCGAAATTTCGAGTAACATATTTGATCAGAAAAACAAGGATTAAGTTCATTTTCCTGATGCACATGTCAATGTACGGATTTAATTATAATTATGCAGAAAATGTGCAAGTGGCCGCTAAGCTCAGTCGGGAGAGCATTAGACAGAGCTCCCTTATTATCATTAAATCCGTACAGTGAAGCGAAGGGTCCCAGGTTCCAGCCCCGGCCAGGGTAAACAATTTTCTCACCGTTTGATAATACTTGACAGGAATTATTACTATGAAATATATCTTCCCATCTGTTACATATACTCAAAATCGCGCCTTTTTTAAAGTTAGTTCTTGTTAAATATTTTATATTCACATTTGCTCATTCTTGTAAAGATGCAAACCTTATTACAAAATTGTAAGTTTCATTTGTGTTTTGATTATGTTTTGGATAATCCGGATTTATAGCGAATAATATAATTAACATGAGGGATCCCGCATGTCTGTGTCAAAAGTACGAATTACCTTGGAATAACCATGAGATAATTTAATAGACGCATTACTCTAGCTATCTTACATGTACTTTTTTACTTCCAAGCTGACTATGTCGAAAGTAACGACAATTAGCACTGTCATGATTCATTTGTGACGATTTTATTGTCCCTTTTGTTCAAGGGCTCCGAGAGTGTTAACACCTAACCAGAAGTTAACTAATAAATGAATATTTCATGATACTTTTGAAACCTTTTAGCAAACCCCAGAACAAGATCGAGTATCGATGGAACAAATACATTGAGATCAATGATAATAATGTTGCAAAATAAAATGAATAAAGTTTTGTGTATTCTATTTCTTAAGTTAGGCCAGTGACGTTTCGATGTATACTGTAAATCACTTACAACATTGTCAATCATTGAAATACGCATTTGGTGAATATATGTTCTCTTTTAATGTGTGTATGTTGTTTTTCACTGTTTTCTAGAGTCACTTTAAAAATCAACCATCTTCAAATGAAATATACTGTACCGGGTTAACATGTTAAATATTGTTTTGTCAAATTTTCAAAAAACATTAATATGGACTGCAATACTAAATATATTTGAGAATGTCGTATCACAGTATTTTCCTGGTTGAAAAGTGGTATCGTTTCGATTTTACATAAATAATGATAGTAATCATGTCCCAGTCATATAAGCTGCGATTATCTTAGATGGACTTGGCCCGGTTGTTTGGCTTTGCATAGCATTCACGCAATACGTCTTATCCTCGAGACTTATCTGTAACTCGTATGCAGACTGATCTCCAACTATTTATCGAGTATTCAAATGCATACACAATCAATCGGTTTCTGTCCAGACTTGAATGTCAGCATGATTAATCTTTTTAATTGTCGCTCTTATATCACATTTGTCTTACCGGATCACTTTCTAACGGAAGAATGAATTACCATGTAATGAGACGTCCTCCACATCCGTAAAATATATTTAAAGAATCATTCATTACACAATAATATATATAAAACAGCGTTACTAAATGAGCTTTCTGAAAAAGAAATAACGATATTTTTCTATTCCATACACTATAATTGCCATTTCTTTTCATGTATTAGGGAAAAGACTTGAGAGTGAAATACAATACAGTACATCACTACAGATGACCGGAACTATCTTCACCTGTCGGAAATTACCCTCATGTATTTCAACACAACAAAAAACGTTCAAACGTGTATACAGTTTTTGTTTTAAATGCAATATTAATTTAAAATTATAAAACTTCTCCGTTAGAGCTCTGCTCGTAGAAGTCAGGCAGTTCAAAGATAAATGCTTATGGTGCTGTTGAACTTATTACAGCTGGTCTAGATAAAATCTACCGATATTTTGCAGCACACTCGTGGAAACCAAAATTAGAATATTTTAGGATTTCGTGATTATATTACTACGCACATAAACTCCACATTGTGATATAATATCCGGTATATCGCTCAAGAGTAATTCTTTTTCCTAAATGAATAACTGTTCAATGTTTAAAGCCAATATATGTTAAAGAACTTTAGAATAAAAGAGAACAATATTTTCTTTACTGTAATGCGTGTATTGTAAAATGTATAACTGCTAGCACTTGCGATTCGTGCTTACGTTTTAAATGACAGTAAGAATTTAGAAACAAACTGTGATGGGAAACTCAGGAAAATCAAATGCGTGTAAATCTGTCACTCTTTATTGGGGCGTGGTCTCCGAAAAACAACGTTTTTTGGCGAGTACATGTAATATTTTACCAGTTTTTTGACAAATCTGATTAACGACAACGCTAAAAATACAACTACGAAATTAAACATATATTTAATACATGTATATGCATTCACTCATCGTTATCAATATTGCCCTTTGTCCTTATGTTGTCTAGTATGTACAGTATACTACTCGTACAAGCAGCGGTTTGCTAAGCTTGTTTCGTGAATTCAAAGAATTTCTGGATATTCATGTCATATAATGCAAAACAAATTAAGAAGAATGTGTTAAGAGATAGTTGGAATAAACCTGTCGATAAAATAAAATCACCCAACTGAGAAAAAAACAGTTTAATGACAAGTGAGCCAATACATTTATGTTTCTATTTTCACTATTAGAGTAGTAGAAAGTCTTTATTTTGCTATGAATATATATTGGTGACACTATGCGTTACAGTGCTACAAACTGAGAACAAAAAACATTTGTTAAACTGGGCTACCTTTCAAAGCAGGTGAAGATATTTCAAAGAACTACATTTCTTTGTCAGTAAATGTCATTAACTTAAACATGTTAAAGGAGAAAAGATGCATAATGAACTGTTAATCTGAATGACCAGCTGAACTGAGAGGGTACTTTGATGGAATCATCGTTTAGCATATTCTTCAAAACAACATTTCAGTAACAAAATCTCAAACTTTCAGCTTTTTATGTTTAGCTTAATAATAAAATCAAAATTACAAAGACCTTAGGCACAATTAATATTCTTTACAAATGAGTCCATGTACCGTTTAATGCCTTAATCCATCGTGTTTATTTGCTGTCAAAACTTACTGAAATGAAAGTGATAATGAATCGACACAAAATGATTCTATTTCTTCAGTTTCTGGACTACTAAGTACACACATTCCGTTAATATTAAACTCATTCTAGTGTCCTAAACTTGACGATCTGATTTCGTTTTCTGGCACGAAAGGCTGGCATTCGAACCAATTACCGTTGAAAATTTTCTTTGAAGAAAAGTATCGCAGGAGGTGTTCGTAGTATTAAATTGATGTCGTACTACAGCATTTCAATTTAATTCGAAAGTTTAAAAAATCACCCACTAATATTAGTAATATTATTACTTTACTGAATGATTGTAACAAATTGGCATTCAACTGCTACATCATTGATTGGTCATCAAAACTTAATTAATATCAAGATCAAGATGCAAATTTTTGTTCCCTGCTTATATTTTACAATGCACAAGCTTTGGAGAATACATGGATTCGCGCAGTTAACACAAATGAAATTCTGTTAAAACACATCACACGTGACGATGTGCAGAAAGTTTTTGCAATCAGATTCACAAGTAGGTGACTGTTTGTCATTACCCTTTCTTAGTGTCGCACAAAAGCTAAATTCATTTGATTGTGGTTTAAGCAAAAATTTGGTTATTTAAATTGCTTTTCTCAATTCTATGGAATTAAGGGCGACAAGAGTGAAACTCAGATGACACTACGCATCAAGTATTGGAAGGTTTTAACAAAAACTACACAAGAATATTCTCCTGAAATAATTTGCAATCTGCAGTAAGGAGAAGACTACTAATGTGATCCCCTGTATATTCCCTGTATAAATATAAAATATAAAGTGACATACTGATCCAATTAAATCATTAGATCGCAGTCTGAAACTGTTGTCGGCTTTGGATTCACCGAATCGTGGAATAATACTGGTATGTATGTATCAGCATGGAAATATTTCGTCGATTGGTCACGAATACGAACATTGTACATTATAATATCAATAGTTGTTTTGTTGTAAATGAGCCTTAATTCAGATTTTATGCCCGGTGAACAGTTTCGTTTATTTATAAATGGTAGTATTATATATCTTACAACAAATTTAGTGTTAATTAAGAAGTAATAAATCCTGCCCCATTTTGTCATCGATCAGACATTTTTATGTGCGTCTGTTCTAACGTCAAATTGCTAAAACGAATCTGTCGTTTATTAACACACAACTAACTTCGATCTTTAAGTATAGAAGTAAACGTGATGACAGTGTCAGAATTATTAGAAAACTATATTTAATATTGATGTAATCATGACATTTGCAACAAATTATATTCCTGCATATCAAATGCGTACGCACATTTATAATAATGTCTGTAACGCGAATTTAGACTTTGTTTTGGAATTGTAAAAAGTGTATCAGAATTTTGATTCTGATAGATTTTCACTCACAGAATGTGTAAAATACGAATACATACTCGTCATGGTACGCAGATAAAGGTTTTGGCTTGGATTGTTGTTGTAACTGCAAAGAACGGCCCTTAAAATGGTTCATTATAAACAAGAACAATGTCCGAATAGTCAGTACAGAGTTATTGCTATTTACCTTGACAACATATAAGCTAGAAGGGTGGAAACTGTGACATACTGTGAATCCTGGCTTCTGCATTGTCCTAAGGAATCAACAGCTAGATAATAGGAAATAATTAGCCTTACCAAGTTTTCTATTTACTGCAGAGTTGATCTACCTTTAATAAATGCTATAGTTAGTATACAAATATTTATATCTAGTTTGTGTCTTCCCGGAAAATGAGTTTGCACAGTAACCTGAAACAGAACAGACAGTATATCGTTGTGGCTAAATAATTCTTATCATACAATAGAATTGATCAATGTTGTAAAACAATTACAATTATGTCAACTATCTATATTACTATACTATAACGTAATTTGGACTTTTCGTCTTCTTAACTGTCACAAGTGCATCCTGAAACTATAATCATATAAAACAACACTTAACACAGAATTTCTTAGAGATAAAAAACGATACCAATGAAATTATATCATTGTAAAATGACTAATACTCATCTGAACACCCTGCTGCAAACTACAGGAAAAAGTCTTAATCCCTGTTTCCTGTTATAATGCTTATATTTTCATAACAAATGACGGAAACAGCGCTTGAGCAATTCACACACTGTAGCAAAAAAGGTCAGCTCATCGTCACACGTATACTCCTATTTGCTTTCTTAATGAAGATAAAGCAATCGTTTACGAACAGGTTGGCAAAACTTGATAAGAAACTTGAGTGCAAATTCAAAATTCAAAGGTGAAACTTTGTTAACAAAAGAGCAACTCTAAGAATTAACTTAATTTTTCACATATATGTATTTAAGTTTTTGAAGGCTTTATAAAATCTTAGGCAATAAACGTTTGTTAATAAAATTTCAAATCTTAGTAGAGTACATGTTATGGCCTAAATGTATAGTATCAATAAGTGTACAAGATTAAATGCCAAAACATGTACATAGAACACATTTAGATGTTAAACAAAATCATTTTACGATGTAATCAACAAATTATTATTTATTTTAAGCACAAGCATATTTTTTGTAATGTAATCATTGTTCTGAGCCTTCCTAAAATGACATACAACACAAATGTATGATAAATAATATATACTGTTATGTTATTTCTTTAAACGCCGCCAGACTGCAAAATATTTGGAAATGAAAACTCGTATTGAATTGTTATATACTTGCTGTTTATTGAATAAGGCAAGCTCGTCTGACACAATAACTCACACACAGTTAAAACTAAGTATGACTACTTTCCACCAGAATAGGGTACGAGTGGGTTCTTTTCATTATTTGCTACCACATGTACCAAAGACCGAACTACTATTATATGTGGTTGTATGAAGTAAGCGATCTCGGAAACATGGCCTCGTAAATATTTTTTCCACAATCATTCTCAAAACGTATAAGGCCTACTCCGATGATTATATCCCAAACGAGTCATTGCCGAGTTGGTTCATAAATTTGACCTTGAGAATGGACACAAATACTGGTTTCAGATGTTTTTTCTTACCCTTTGGAAATTCACGTCCGACAAGTCATTATTAATCAACATGAAAATGTATATATGTTTGCATATTTTATATCTAACTTGTTTTCCACATTGCTCAGTAATAAATTCTAAATGCTCTGTACTTTCTTACTTGAACTTCGAACTGCACTGTGTTTGCCCCAATATGATAGATTATTTAACATACTGTCTATATTACGAAAAATCTTAAAGGTTCGTGTCTTAAATTATCGCGTGTCAATTTGAAGCTGTCATCTGGTGAGACATTCGACTTCAAAATGGCGGTTTCGCTCAGTATTAGGCTTGCAATGACATATTCAGTGGTAACAAAAAGTATTCACATTCGTTTTAAGCTAAATGTTACTGGAACCAGACAATTGTAAAATAGTTTCTGCTAAATAGATGTTTAATGGTATTTTGTGTAGCATCACCAAACTTACATTTGTATGTGACATGTCAAAAGAAGATAAAATGCAGAAAGTAGTCCTTAAACACAATTAAAACATACGATCATCGACGGCCAGACCCACATGCATTTATTTTATCAACCCTGACGTGAACACCAGGGTCAAACAAAAATTGAAAACCAATGTAAAATGTGTCAAATACCGGAATGAAATTTTTCACTTGACGTTACGGGTAATATTTAGCACAATAAAACCCTTTAAATGTACTGCTGAAAGGTTTTTATTTTATACTGTGTTATATCAGTGAAATATAGTGATGATATATATATCATATCAGTCACAGTGTGGGTGATGTTGGCCTGCCGGAACTACTTTTTAAGTGGTGCAAATACATAATTTAGCTTTTGTTATAACAGTTAGCATAAAATAAAAGGAAAATTTGTTGTTGTTTTTTTAAGTGGATACTCAAAGTGCTACAATTTTCACATTTTAACTCGCGCTTCGCGCTCGTAAAAATGTTATAATTGTATCACTTCTCGATGCGGTATATTCCATATCCACTCAAAAACAAACACATTTTCTTTTTATCTCCGAAATCAATGCAAGTATTGTCATGAAGATACTGAAAAAATATCACTGACATTGAGGTCAATAAACATATTCATAGCATCAAATTACTATGGGTATAAGCAGTTTGATGTCCTTGTGAACCCCCATAAATTTTAATATCTTTACAAGTAATGCACTAATTTAATCAAAATTTTGTACAACCATTTTGGATCGATTGAATTTTCAATCGAATCAATGTTAACAGAGTATAACGAGGGGTCAAAGCAAAACTAGTCTCAGTGTATATGAAAATAGAAGCAGATAGGATAGTTTCGTGTAAGCTTTCTTACGGCCGAACGCTTTACATACAAAAAAAGTAGTTCCATATATTCAGTTGTTTCGAATTAAACTGTCTTCTGTTTTAAAAATTATAAAATAACAGATCTAAATAATATCAAAACATTTCAGAATAGAATAATATAAAAATTGTTGTTTTTCTTATAATTTGTAACTAAAAATCAACGAGGTATCTGTTCTGTATAGAACTACTTTCCTACGCGGTTTTGATCACAACAGTTTTCTAGTCAGACCGGAGACACTAATTTAGTGTTTCCGCGAGAGCGCGTTTTCTGCTTTTTGACGCACTCATTTTGTCAATGACGTAACAGAAATAGCAAAGAGCGTCTTCTGTGAGGCAATTAAAATGTGTATGATCAAATTACTACGAAAACAACATTTCAAAACCTCTCAAAACGCTTCGAAATGCAAGATAAGTTGTTTACAAATACGCTTCTAGTATGGAATATGTCTAATTTTGACCCTATTCCGTCGGCGTTGTCGTCTGATTTCGGATCGATCTGCATTTTGTACCATTGCGTTTTTGTGTGTATTGGTTCGTATGATACTGTCATCATGGTATCGCAGACGCATAACAAGAGATGGTCGACGAAACTTAACAGAAGAAAAAAAACGTCTTTCTGAGTGATTTTAATGATCATTTTGTAGTAATTTTGATCAGACTGTCACTGTTGAAAGGGGTTTCAGTGTGTCAAATAATATCAAAGTTTAATGTTTATGGTTGAATGCACTTATGAAAAATTCGCTTTGAAGACAAAGTTGACTTTTGAGATGCAGTGACAAAATAGAAAGCATCCAAAGAGAAACATCTGTTGTCTTGCAAACCCTTTGATTACCCATCGTTTTGTAATGTATCACATGCAGTTTTACAGAAGTAAACTGAATAAAACTTCTTTAACACATACCCCAAATTCTGATACAGGGGGTCACAAATGACCCCTTAAAATTCTGATATTCACACATGTATGTGTACAGTCTGTGTTGTCCTGATTTTAAACATGTATGTGTGCAGACTGTGTTGTTCAGAGACAATCGATCCTCCAGCAGTCCTTTGATTATACAACCTTAACAACTCTCGCACACAAAAACAGAATTTTACGTCAGGAAAAAGTATACTTTGTATATACACTTAATGCAAAATTTCAAGTCTTAAAGGAAGCTAAATACATAATTATGTGTTAATAAGAATAGGTCAACGTTTACAGTACTATCCAAGCAGTGTTTTTACAAGCACAATAAGCATACGACTAGATCCATGCCCGTAATGGATTGATTTACTCCCATGTTTTTTCTAGCTTGAAATGTATACATTGCATCAAATGGTTAAACATTAAACAAGCCAATCAAAAATTTTAAAATTTAGTCAGAGTTGGTAAAATAGATTCAGTGCACTGTGCACAATTTTATTGAAATCGCATAGATATTTTAGGAGATATCTTAGGTTTATGGGGGTCCACATAGAGCTCTAACTGCCTATACTAAGCTGAAACTGCTTATAAGAGTAAGATTTTATCAATTATCATGCTGCCAGTTGCCCGATTTAATATTCATTTACCTCTAGCTCAAGCGTGCAGTAAAGTTTAGAAATACATTGTGGCTATTCTATTTCTGATGGACATGCTTTTTTGTCAGTGTCACATTAAAATCTGCAGTAACTGTTGTGGATAAAAACCATTATCAGGACCGAAAGTAGTTACGGATGCTTAGCTTTTATAATAAATATTATGGTCGAGAACAAATATGTATAATATTTATACTTGTATACATGAACTTCAAATCACGGATTTTATCTTGTAATGTGGAATATTCGGATCTTCTGTAATAAGTTCAAGCCTACACAAACAGCTATAATCGTCATTGAAAATCTTTTAGATACAAAAATATGTGATACCAAGCAGGAGACACTTCGTGGACTCCGATTTCTGCTTGCAAACGTTTGTCTAAATAAAACCGAGCATTATTGAAGATTGCCATAATTATTATCTATTATTTTCTGGCTTTTCCGTTCAATCGGAATACCAAATTTATCTATGAGATCACATCCGTGCGGGTATATACATTACCACAACATGAGATATCCCAAATCGTCTGTAAAAATAAATCTAAGGAGGATATTATAGCGCCATAAAGCAGAAAACATCATGTCTAGATGGAAAAGCACGCAAGATAAAACGGCATTGCCATTTCTAATATGCAAACTGTTTCCATCTTGAGAATAAAGAGTTTCCTTGAATTTAATTATTGCTGATTTCTTAGTTCAAATAAAACGAAATTAAAAAAACTATGTAAAGAATGCACTTGAAATAAGTCTGCTAAATGAAACCATTGAATTTTGTTTAACTATAACTTATAGAATTTAAAAACTAAAATAAATAACTGTGCACAAAATTTCCTGTTCAATTTTTCATTCTCTTTCAGAAACATACACTTTTACGTACGTGAACAAATAGTAGTACGGACAAATCCAAGGTACCTTTCACCTACTGGTTCTTTAAAAATACTATAAGTTGCGGTAACTTTTGAAAATAACCTGGGACAAATAGAGATTCGAGGCCCTCTCCTCTCCTACAGAATGTGTCAAGAATTTTAGTTGTAAATGTAGAGAAAAGAATTTAAATACATAATAGTGTGTAACTGGTCTTAGCCGACTTTTTCACTATACGATTGTTACCTTTCGTTCATGCCATCATTAAATGAACGAATACCATGTAACTATGTGTTAAGAATCTAAAATTCTACGTAATATGAAATTTAGACTTTTAGGTTTTGTGAAAAGTATCATGTCGGTAAATATGTAAATCATTTCGCGGAAATACCGGAAAGTTTAACTTTATTTTCAGTCTCTAAACATTTATACATTTCAATGGAGAAAACGTCTAGTCATTTTAACTTTATAAGTCGTTGACAGGTATAACTCAGAATATAGCTTTGGAATCATGTTATCGCGTTTCAGGGCACAATAAGATTTCGCCGATATACATAACTAATGTATAGGAAGTAAAGGAAATTTTATAACGAAATTGGTCAATTGCCAACCCGTGTAGCGATTTTTAATCGCCGGGCTTGAGACACACATGAATTCTACATAGACATTTAGAGTATATCTTTGGGTTTAACAAGAATCTAGGGTTATTAGCAGTTTTCAACAGTTGAATTTCTTTTCTGTAAAATATACATTACAATAACGTAAACCAGACGCGGTGCGTAAACACACTACCGTTAATAACAAAACTGACAATAAATAAATCGGTAAAATTGTTTACGAAGGCTAATTGCTTTTGGATGGATGTTTAATTAAGTTATAAACCGCTAAAAACAACGACAAAATTATAACAGCTGCGTTTTGCAATGTGTGAAATATTTTGCACATGGCACTTGTGAATCAGCATAGAAGTAGATAGAAAATTGACTGTTCAAGTTTTAGTCGGTTTTCCTTTTAGCCAAAGGGGGATGTGAAGAGCGGTTCATTTTAATTTTTTGAGAAAAAAGTAGATCAAACGACTAACGGTATTAGATGTCAAAATATTAAGTCAAAAGGTGGCTGATATAATTCCAATAATTCCAATAATAATTTAGAGTTCAACTCATAAAAGCAATCAGATTATCATATTGAAATACACTTTCCCTTTAAGATTTACCAATTTCACTTAGTACCCAATAAGACAACATTAGAATGATAAACCAGTCATTTTGTAGACCTAATACTAAACACTGCTGACGAAGTACATGTTTTATGACAAGTCTTATTGTTTTGGAGACCTTTGTATCATTTTGTCGTAATGCCAATCTTTTTTAAATTTTGACATTAATAAAGGACCAAGATTGTCTTATTTTTTTTTTAGAATGGATTAGGGTAAGATATTATTTAAAGATTTTCGATTCCAAGACGCATGTTCTTCGTAATTGATAGAGTAATATTTGCGAGAATATATACGTTATTTCGAGGAGGCGTAGCCTCCGAGAATTATGTAATTATTCGAGTTAACAGTAATCTATTTTGTGTTATTGCACATTTGCTCTGTTGCGCTATCATGCTCTGTTGTAGTTACTAATAGATCATGTTCTCTATTGTAGATATAGCTCCGTCTCCATACACAGAGTAAAAATACAGTACATTGCTTTCCTATTGATATAAATTATACAGTAGCCACAATAAAAGTAACAAACTCACATATATCTAAACCATTACATGCGAACTTGTCAAATATATTTTTCCGGCTTTCATGTAACATACAGGCGAAAAGTAAACTCTTAGTTTATGCAATTTGACATGCTGACTTACCTAAAAAGTTTTGTTTTTAAGCTACAAAAGTGAAATTTTGACATTGTTGAACTTGACCTACTGACCAACATTCTGTTTTTGAAGCTACACAAAAGAAATATGGACCATGTATACAGTTTTTCATGTTGATTGACATTGACCATGATCTGTTCACCTACGTTCCTGTTTTTGAAATACAACAGTGAAATTTGAACGATATGTACAGTTTTGAATGCAGATTTTCAACTTTTACCTTTTCTGAATTTTATCTTGAACTTTGGCCTAGATTTTGTTTCAGATTTTAGATTTTGCAAACTAATGTAAACATTTCCTACGACTGACATTGATTACGAACTTTTGAACTATGTTCTTGTTTTAAAGTGCAATGATACTCAGGTGAACGATATAGGGCCATCATGGTCCTCTTGTTTTATTCCAGTCTCTTAAAGTGAATTCTTCTAATTCTCATCAAATCCTGCTTTTTTTCTACATACATATTATGTATGCACTTACCCGAAGAGAAAACCTCCAATCAAAATAATTCATTTAATTCACCGCGCTTTCACTAACGCTAAAAAAAACCACTACACTATTTGAACCATTTGTGGGCGGATACCTTAAAGCAGCATGAAAAAAGATTTGACCTTACCACCTTTGTTTTCTAGTCAAGCTGACTGATATCGCTTTCCTTTCACTACTTTCTTTTCTTTTAACATAATGTGTGAATGATACTACTGAAAGTTCTAAAATACATCCTAAAATTAAAACGGTCGACGCCAAATTACATTGTGTACGGAGAAACTGGGTGTATACCTTTAGCAATAGATATTCAGGAAAGGATAGACTAAGTATCATTTTGGTCAAGATTATGTGTCACAGCTGAAACTGATATACCTAACAAATTATCTTCGTTAGTTTACAGAAATCTTTTATATCTTTCAGAGGGCTTACCTGATGAAACATTGAAACTAAAATTTCCATGGCTGCATAATATTAAACATATACTGGTTAAATGTGGTTTTATTAACGTGTGGACTGAGCACACGTTTCCAAATTCTAAATGGTTAAAACTTGCAGTGCAACAAAAACTGAAGGACTTGTTTCTAAAGACTGGTATTCTCTCGTTGATAATTCAAGTAATGGTATATTTTATAGAGTTTTTAAAAAATCATTTGGCATCGAATCTTATTTGTCTAGTATTAAAACATCTCTTTTATTTCATTTTATACAATTTAGAACAAGAAATCATAGTTTGCCGATTGAAACTGGAAACTGGTCAAAAATACCTATCAATCAAAGAAATTGTACTACTTGTCGAATTAAGATTGGCGACGAATTTCATTACTTATTTGAGTGTGTTCAATTCTCTGATGAAAGAAAGCAATATCTTAAGCCCGTATTTTATCGCCGTCCAAATATGTTCAAATTAGAAAAATTAATGTGTACAGGTAACAAATCTGAATTTCTTAAACTGTGTAGGTTTATTAAAGTAATATTGCAAAATGTAAGAACGTAGTTTTGGGGTACATTTATATTTGTGATACATTATGCTTTAATATTTTCTAATATTATTTAATATGTCAAATTGTATGTTTTGTATGTAACGAGCCTCGTTTACATGTATTTGTATGTTGTGTATACC
This sequence comes from Saxidomus purpurata, assembly GCA_022818135.1. Taxonomy (NCBI): domain Eukaryota; kingdom Metazoa; phylum Mollusca; class Bivalvia; order Venerida; family Veneridae; genus Saxidomus; species Saxidomus purpurata. The sequence goes on from JAFMSR010000013.1 coordinate 47,507,298, forward strand.
TCATATTTGCATGTTTTACATGTATTGAGAGTAATAAAGTTCTGTTCTGTTCTGAGAATAAAAACTTGCAGATGTTTTATTCATATATACATTTATTTAAAGTGACATTATGCGCATATTACTGCACAAAGTGTATTTTTGGTGACAGTTTTATAAAAGTAATTTTTGGTTAATGTGTTAAATTAATGATTATGCTGCATTAGTATTTGAAGTTGGTGCTTTAGATATAAAAAAATCGGACTGATAAAATGATAGTTGAATGTGTCGTTGTTGATGTTGGTAGAGATTTCGGAAGTGGAAGGGAAGCAACTCCTGTATGCAGTTGTTCTTTTCTTAAATTGACTCTCCCAGTCAAATAAGAATATCAATATTTTGAAAGTTATTTTTTCATACTGGTAGCGGGAAGAGTTTGGTGTATTGGGTTAAAAGTTATTATTTCCTGTACACTTTTGTACACATACCATTTTCAGCTGTATTTTTACTTGAAAAAAATGCGCATAATGTCACTTTAATACTTTATCACAAAAGCCTTTAATAGATATTTCCTTCAATAACAATTAAAATATGTGTTCACAATGTGTTGTGTGACAATATGTGTGACGCCTTTTGTGCTAGTTGCGCAATCCAAATACTCAGTCACAGTTGTCTCTATCAAACACAAGCAAAGCCTTATTGAGATTTAATACCGTGATTATTTGAATAAATATATAATCTAGATAATGTATTTTTGCACACATAAATCATGCAATCATTTCTGTCACGGGAATACTTACAGCTTAATACTTTTTCTCGTCTTTTCTTTGACATGCAATTGAAATTCTTGTAAACTGGTACCAGATTTCAAGATAATTGAATAGTGTTTATTGGTAGGAAGCAGACAGATAAACAATTCACAAATGCTGCATCCCTAATCTACACAAAGGAGGGATGTTAAGAAAATAATTAAAATGAAAAAGATACGTAATTGTAAAGTAAGCAACGCTTATACAGCAAGCAACGCTTGTATGTATATATGATTCGTATATACGAATCCTTAGTAAATTCATATTGTGACAAAAGTACATATATCTGCTAAAAACACCATGTGGAACAATTGATACACTCTTCAAGAAAAAAAAACATGAATCTAGCGTCAACTGAGTATAACACTACTGCTTTCTCCTATGTTTCAGCAACTGAAATAGTCCTGCTTGTTAGTATTATTTATTGTTCAAAGGGCAGAGCAGTGAAATTGTACCAACCGAATATTGAGCCGTGAAGATCATGATCAAACTACCCGGATAAACGGGCTGATCATAGTCTGCACACAGGTGGAAATATCATAGCTAGAAATCAACCACTACATCTAAGTTAAAAGTAACCTTGTAAATGTATGTCATTAAAAAGGTAAGTACATGCAACAATGTTTACTCACCGACCCAGTTTCAGCGCTATTACTTCATCTAGAATGAGGCCTATTTATTTAAAGTTATTGCATGTATAGCTTAAGTGTTTATATTTTCCGTAAAAGTTTACTTAAAGGCCGATATGCTAATTGTTTTGAAACAGCGACAGATAGTTTCCGAAATGTTCAACATTTTTCGACGTCCCGAATGACAGATAGTCACAAGGCTATTTTTAACCAAGAAATAGTGCTTGAATCCCAACTACAATATATCCAGCTGTTTGTCTGCAAGGCCATAGGAACAAATTTTGAAAAATTGATGTTCTAACTTTCCAGCAAATAATCCGAACATGGTTAAGCGTTTTTAATATGGCCAGTAAGCAGATTCAGTTTAATGACGCATGCATTTTGAAATGAATTTTAAAAAAAACGTAAGTAATACGTGAATGGAAGTCACCCACCTCAATCCGAAATGATTAAGCAAACGAAAGCAGCAACGACTGTTAAAATTAGCAAAGTAAGTCTGTAGGTAGTGCCATTAAACCTTTATGTAGCTGATTTAATTTTTTGGTGGGGAGCATTTTATATTATAAAATGTCTCTATATTGGCATTTTGTAAAGAGACAACTCTCGATATTTGTTCTTCTAGAAAAGTGCATTTATTCATTAATTAGCACATGTTATACATTTGGAGAAAATAATATGCTAGTTTTAGGGTATGCCCCGTTTAGACCAACAATATCAATTTTATTGCCCCCAAATTCAGGCGTAAATAAATGATTTTTTAACGATACACACATTTTTCTGTTATGAAGAATACATATCAGCTGGCCAGTTGAGTATCTTGACGTTGTTGTTACTTTTTTAATAACCCTTTTCCAGATTATATCTAGTCACGTCGCAGTTCTTCTCATCAGTACGTGCACGACCAAGAGTCAGCACAGTCAGAACAAAGAAAATGTTCCCTGCAATTTTTATTATCCATTTATTTCTACTTACAGTCTCTTGTTTTGGGTCGGAACCCGTTTGTTCGCAGTTTCACTATGTGGAAAAAACGCTAGAAAAAATGATCAGGCAAGAAGTTCTCGTCGAGAAAATGAAAGCTGATCTAGAGGATACTAAACAACATGTGTTGGATGTTTTGAAGTCGCTGGAGAACGAGAGAGAAAAATTTGCGAGTGATGTAGAGAGAAAAACTAACGACATTGAAGTAATGAAAGGAAACATGGATAAAGCTATGGCTCTTGTCAAAAAACAGAATGAACGAAATGTTGAGGCATTCTCTGCAGAAATGGAAAAGATCAAAGGTACAATATTATTTAAAGAAACTATTTATTACCAATGTATTACTTACAAACTGTATAACGTCTGCTACGTAAACTCAGTGACAAACAGAACAAAGCATATTGCTAGATTACTGACAGTTTGCACCACCACATTTTACTCTAGTGTTAACGGTACCAGCTAAAGTATTTCTTGTAAGGGTAGTATTTGTATTGTATTCACAGAACATTCCCATGGGGTACAAACAGATATGATTCTGCATTAAATTGAAACATGAAAGAAAAGTTTTCAAATGTTGATATAATTTAAGATAAATATGTTTAGTAAACCATGTAAATTGTTTACATCATGTGGCACGATGTTTTTTCTATCTATGGAATACATTGAAGTTGAAATAGTGTATTTGTGCAGATATTAAATGAACTCACGGCTGATTATTTTTTTAAATCTCATGTATCGTCTGTCCATTATTATCGAAGTGAAAATTATTGATAAAAAGATTTTGGTAAGAGGAGGCCCGATTAGCTAGTATAACAGGTATATTAGAACTTGTTACCTGTGTTGATACCTTACATCTCTTTTCTTGACTGTTTAAAGGGTCGTGGTAATATATCGTTACAAATCAACTCCAGTTACTTTACCATTACACGCCCGAAATGTGTGGGTATTTTAAACTTATTAATGCAACTATTTGACTGATACCAAGGTTGTCACAGAATCATTTCATAATGGGTAAATTAGGCTACGTCTACAAGACAGTTTACTTTCTTCGTTTTAAAATACAAATTATGTGTAAATAAGTTCCGAATAACAAATAGAAACAGATCATTCACATGTTTGTCGCATATTGTTCTGATATTTTACTTCATCGTTTTTACTGTGAGTCTGCTAGACAATCAGCATACATAATACTCTCCTGCTAAAATGGCTGATTTCTACAAAAAGTGCACACAAAAGATTTAATCCTAACAGTAGGAACGATTTCTGTTAGATTCCATGTCATAGATTTTACGATTTTTGTCAGTCTTGATAGAGAAATGTAGGTGAATTCTTATAATTCTTAACACGGCTAAATTTGATAAACGGTGATTTAGGTTTGTTCAAAAGTCATTTTAAACTTAAAATGTATCTACAGTGTATACAATGCAGGAATATGTGCTAAGTACTGCGAACATAATGGGGAAAATTCATAGAAATAATTACTATTCTTGCATATGCTCCAGGTTTCAGTGGACACGGAACTTGAGAGAGACAAATGTTATGTATATAAAGAAAATATAACAATTTCCACTCTGTAGTAACAGTTATAATATATTGATTATTTGAAAACAACACTCTAATTTCATATAAAAAGAAGGTAACCAGAATATAAATGAAATTTGAAAATCCGTTTTGATTTGAGTCATTATACCCAAAAAAGGTTTCAACATGTTTTAATATCAAGGGTCTCCATCAGTGCTATAAAATAAAAAAAATAAAAACACCATGAGGATTTTCTTTAACGAAAAAGCTGTTTTTTGCAAATAAGTGGCACAGTAAAATTGGGGTATTTAGTTGTTCTATTTAGCATATACGTTGTAAGAACAAGCGACATGGATTAGGCACGTATCATTATTATTAAGGCGTAAGTTACATAATTATGGTTAATAACATAATTATTTCAGAGGTACTTGATGAATCGCGACCACTTTATTTTTTGTTTTGTTTGGCAGTGATTATAAATTAAATATGTATTTCAACATTTCAGATTCTATTGTGACACCTCTCATCGCATTTAAGTCAAACGTTGTTTCCAACAAACCCTTGAGCAGCAATACCAACGTTATAATATTTTCACAGAACCTACTCAACACTGGAGAGGCCTACAACAACAAAACTGGCGTATTCGTGGCACCAGTTGGTGGCATATATCATTTCTCAGTCCAGCTTTGTTTACAACCAAATTCGCATGCATATTTTGGCATCATTTTGAACGGTGAAACTATTTCCGGAACTCTGCTAGGAGAACAAAAATGGACAAAATGTTATACAATGGACGCCATAACGGCAGCGGATACAGGAGATGAAGTATCAGTGAAATGCACTACCTCTTGTAGTAGCAATGAGAATTTGTGGAATTATCTAGGTTACGCGACTAGTAGCTTCGCTGGAGTTCTGATTCACAGTTACATCAGCTAAATCATCATCTGTTGTTGTTACTTACTCATGCGACTTGGTGTTGATAAAAGTATTTGTTCTGTTTATTTCATAATCGTTATAATGACTGTTTACCCAAAAACATGATGGACAATATTTATCATCACAGCCTACCCAAGTTCGAGTATTGTAAAGATGTGATATTACAGTAAAGATTACAGAAATTATTTGTACACTTAACATCTGTTCTGTGTTAGCTTAGATAAAAGAACATGTAGTTGTAACTTATTAATAAACAATAATGATGCATTTTTAATTTTATGACCTCTATACATTGTACATGCTCTTCAGAAAAGTATACATTTCATTCTTATAGTAAATAATTCGTAGTAATCGTCATTGATCATTACGTCAAACTGTTTTAACTAAAACTGTCACTGAAGGTGATGAATATCCTCGAATGGAACATGCAGGACATTAAAATGTAGCAAACATACAATTTAATTAAAATTTACTGGTGTTTATGCTGTGAAAAATCATCTGCCCTGAACGAACACGAGCTAGTACTAGATAATCTGGTGCAGTTTCGTTGAATTTCGATTTGGGGTTATTGAAAAAAGCGCCGACAATTTATAATATTATATGAAAAATTCCAAAATGGGCCCGAGTCCGCTATCTTGAATGCAATAATATTTACAAAAACTCTGTACACGTTAAGTTTAAAAATATATAATGACCTCAGTCGGCCACCTTAAATCCGATCGAAACTTTTTGACTATATGCATATCTCCACTTGGGAAGCATCCCATAAAGTTTCGTTAAAAATCGACAAGCAGTAATCAAGAAATCGTCAGGACTTATCTTATGAGGATGAGCATTGCGGTTTTTGAAATAAAACCAGACATATATCTATATCTACATCTTGTCTTACAATAATTTAGATCAAAGGAAAAAACAATCCATCTCATTCACAGATTTTACAAAATCTAACAATTTTATTACTTCAGTTATTGACCAGACTGTTTGAACTTTTCATTGCAGTAAAATGCATAAAACCCAATGTGCATGATATACATATTTCTAAGGGAAAGATCTAATGACGGCTAATTCAACTTCTTAAATAACCTGATTTCCAATATAGCTATTCATATAGCAGCCAATCAGAGAACGCATAGTTAAATTTACAACTACAACGTACTGATTCCTAGTTCTAGCTTCACAATGAAATCAACATCGTCCTTGAGATGATTTCAGTGATGTGTCTAATCATCACGTGTATGAGCTACAGCAGCACAGGCATGATGTCATTGTAGAAACAATGAAAACAACAGACAGACAGACATACAGACAGACTTATTTTGTTAACATCGCACATATACACATAAAACACGGCAATAAAACAGATACATGCTATAACAAGTTACCAATGGCAATCACACTATTTATAATCATACATATATTCTAGACCATGAAATGTACACAAATACCAGGGATGACAAAAAAAAAGAAAATGAATTTCACCTTATTTCTGTAATTGTGGTCCCTTATATTTATGGCATGACACAGAAAGTCATTGACTTTATTACTAAATGAATTTACCATGAACGTAAAGCACATTACATGAAGAGATCAGTTAGATCCAAGTGAATCACCGATTGTTACTTTAATTACTAGTACTAATATCACAGTTTTAAGTTATTGCAACCTATAAACCTTTATGAAATCACAGAGTATTATCACACAAAACTTAAACATTAACATCATTACTTAAATTGAAAGGCTCTGATTAACTGGCGGAAAGGTCTACCGGTTGTCCTCAGATCCTCATAGTGTAGTTTTAATCAGATTTGTAGTTTTTGTAGATTTCGTGCTCTTATTTGATTTTCCTACAACGAAGTATCTAATAAGGTTCGCGAAAATGTTTTTAATTCCATGATTTGCTCTTGACATTGCAGATTTATCAGCAAAGGAAAAACATTACATTTTGCAAAGAATTTATACAAGAACCTCAAAGTGTTCCAATGTTCTTACATGTATATAATAAGGATTGTCCGAAATATTCGTGCACATCACTTAAAGTACAGGTAATATAGCGACAAAGAATAATAAAAGCCTTTTGTCAGAACATTCAAATGCTGCGAATACACTTGTATAAGAAAAATAAATGTATTTCAATCTTACATATATGATCTGTCGTCATGGAAACAGCATCCCGTATTCCTGAGCACTTTGAATTACATCATAAAAAACGCAAAACGTTTTCTTGTGAACGTTTCATCATACTGAATACGTCTATGCCGTCTGTGAGTAATAATGACGTCATCCGTTGCCGTTTCATGAGGTATGAAAGAAAACAGCGTGCTAGAAGAAAACATGACGTCTCAAGAGCGCAATGAGCAGAGAAGTTATTTAAATATTGTGTAAGAGAATGACATCGGGTAAGACTTTAAAGTTGATACTGAAAGGAGAGTCATCTGTATACGTATGTATAAATGGCACACGAGACTCAGCTAGGAGAAACAAGTATTTTTGACAGAAAGAGCGACAGGCCGCACGGACTATGCTGTCTTTCCTCGGAAAATTCGATTATTTCGATGACTAAGAAAGACAGTACGGACTGCTCACACAGTGGTAAACAGACATTTACGGTAAATACGTATACCGTCATCAGAGATGTGTTGAGGTCGGTGGCGGCTACTTTGAGAAACTTTGAGTAAGTAATAACGGTTTGATAATGTTCACGTCGCATTTTTATTTCAAAGTGCTCCGTGACTGTAAACATATATGATTTGATATTACGATATATCGATTAATATCAATCGGATACACTTAAAATTTGGATAAATTGATTGCTTAGAAAATACAGTAAATATTGAAACACCGTGATTATTATATTTTCTGTGATGCTTGTGTACGAACTTTTCCGGCAAAGTGAATTGTGTGCTATCTTGAAATTTAATGCCTTGTTCAGTTACTGAAAACTAGAAATGGATGCTCATTTTATTTTATTTTTTCACGGCTTGACAGAAGTCATTTACTGATATTTTAGTATCAATAAAAATTACAAGTTAAGCAGTCATGCAAATATATACGTGTATTTGTTTCAATATATGGTTAAACTATGACCTAATGTCACAAACTACATGTAAATACTTGTTACGAAATGTTCTGTGAGAATAATGTCCGTCGTGCACTAACGACTGTAACAAAGTCAGATACAAATATCTACAGAATCTATGTAATCAACCAACGTCATGATCAAACAAATCTTTCTTGTCTGCAATAATAGATGAAGTTTTAATTGAACACAAACACGTCCATATTCACTCGATCTACTATTATTATAAAAGGGTATTATAAAAGGGAAGTAAATCAGACAAATTCTTTTACAACTGCTTTCGTCGTAGTTGTCTCCCCACGACCAAAACGTTTGCAAATGAAATAAATGAATGTATTCTACTATAACACATGAAATAAATTCGTTTTTCAATGTTATAGTACGTAAAACAGTCAATAACAACTAACAAACAAGCGAGGTTTATTGCCGGATATGGGTTAATAAATCAAAACGCAAATACGCGAAGAAACGCCTCAAAGGAACGTTCCGATTTTATAGCATCCGTATTAGCAACTTCAAATAACAACATTTTGACAAGAAGCCGAAAACATGTATGAAATCAAGACTACATTTCAAACAAAACATATTCACGACAACGCTTCCTAGAAACTGAAAGGGTAGTGCGTAACATCGTTGATGAGCTGCATTGGAGCTACATTGCGTATACCAATTCTCAAACTTCAGAGGCAAATGTAACTGGAACCAGTTTTAAAGTTGTGGTTATACAAAGTTAAAAATGAGCGACATTTTTCTACGTTTCAATGAGGTATGAACAGTAGAAGTTTAACACCTACTTTGCCAAAAACGAGTGATATTCTATGTTTTTCGGTGGTTTATCGAAATGTCACGGGGGATTATATCCCGATAAACTCACTGTTCACCCAGTAAATTATCAAAATTTTCTCCTCGGATTAACGTCAAAAAGTATATTGTGCGTAATGAATGCCGGAAAATATACGACGATGACATTGTTAAAATGACATATTAGAATGTGTGCTACATGTATGCTTTCTGAAGACGTTTCCCTTTATTGGAACAAACTCAAAAAATAGATGTTTAAACATAATTGTTGCCATCGATTTAATATCTCGTTCATTTCACACGTGAAGACCAAATGTAGATATTTTCCCCCGTGGTTACATCACTCTAAAATATCACATTTTGTGCCCACTCAGTGAAATCATAACGCGATATTATACCAAAACTAACAATTTTCCTCTACTGTATATCATTTAAAAATGCAGGAAAGAAACTTTAACAAAGTGTACAATGATTACCAAATTGAATACTGTTTTGTTCTGGTATGGAGCTGATAATTGGTTTTGTAGTTCAGATTAAAGTCTTAATGCGACGTGTCACAGCAAATTTCGACCACGTAACGCAAACTTGGCAGAGTTAATACAATACTGAATTAAAATTGTTGACTTACGCTCAAAATTCAGGATACATTTGGTATTCGTGGCAACACTACAACAGTGCACAGGAATCATAAATTTCCATATTCAAACATATGAAAGCATAAAGCAGATGAGTTACCAATGGTTACCTTTATTACATAATTTGCATCAAGACAACATGTGTAGGCAGAACACCATATGAATCAGTTTTGGTTACAAAAATGTAGCATTTTTCATTGTTGAATATTTATGACCCGTTTTTACCGAGCTTGCTATAGACATCTATAAGTTACAGACTAAATTGGTAACAATGATTACATTTTTCGAATCGAAATATATATTCATCATGAACAGTTAAATTATTTTAGAAAGAGCACTCTAACTGTAATGTTATGGATGATCATGCAGCACACGCGATTGTTCAGAGCATTTACTTTCTCAGAATAAACAAGGAAATGACGCTGAATGTATCACTTCAATAACTTTAGCTTGGGTTGTCTTTTTACGACCAATTTTAAGAACAAAATAAACTACATTCATTGTATTATAAGTCACGTTATAAACCATATTTGCGTATTATTATGCACTTAGTTTTGATATGTTGTCTGCTTTACCCAAACATGATTGATGTCTCATTCGCCACAGCGTTGCTTCCGTTCAGTAGTTCTAAAGTGTTATGACCTATTGTTCTAAAAACTGGCAGACACGTTGATCATATGAAATCGTTTTTTTGTTTTTCTTCAATAAAATTGTACAAAATGTTCATTTTAATATGAACGTCTTTTTGAAAAAACACTGAAGTGTACTTATCGGATCGTCTTAGTTATTCATTTAAAATAAAAGTCTGTAGTTGTTGAAGCCGATAAGTCAGATCAATATGGCTTTGAAGTTTTCGTTATTTATGGAATTATATATCTTTATTAAACTATTGAATTATTATTATCATTATAATTTTTTACTTCCCGTGTCCTGGCGGAATAATTCACGAGGGCGAGCCCAGTGAATTTAAGCAGGCACATACCACGGGAACTTCATTGATAAAGCACTCAACCATAATTATTTCATTCTAAAGCCGAATTTGTGAAAACTATCGTTACTACTACGGACCTTTTTCTTCGGCGGTAATGTAAAATAGCAAAATAGTGGCTGTTGGAATCACCCCATTCGGGAACCAGTCAAGAATCATTAAAACTAATTATACAAACTATTTTAGTTTAATCCTAATACATAAAAGAAAAAATACCCGACTGTACATTATGCAGAAGACGTCGATTCAGAACCTTCAAAGAGACAATGATTAAGGACCGTTAACTGAACGCAACGTTTTACGTGGAGTAATGCGTCGTATGACGTCAACGTTTTCATTCATTTTTGTCTCTGGTCAAAACATTGTTACGTTAACCTGTTCTTAACCTTTTAAAGGAAAACAAGGAGATGGATTCTTAAGGCTTACTTGACGCAAAAAAAAATATAGGTTCTTAACACAACTATTTCATGCGACTGTTGTTTATACAGATATTATTTCTATTTCTGTATCTTATTTGCTCTCTTTGGGAAGTAATTAGAAAAGTGGAAGGAGCTCTTCCATGTCCGAAACTCCGCCTTCTTTTCCGAGTGCTTTAATCATATTAAAGCACTCGAATTGACTATAGAAATATACCATAGGCATATTAGAATATGAAATTATGCATCGTTTCACATAGTATGATAATTCTTATCCATGTAAAATACAGCTTGAAATAAATGTTTACTGAACTTTTAGAGAATTATATCATTGAGAGGCCCCGGAACTGTATTGCATTGGCGCACTGCCAAGCAACGGAAAGCCAACTCACTTGACCACAAGGTACCTATGTATAAAATGTCTCTGCAACTGCATGTTCATTATTAAGCAATAAACATGTATTGTTTTATGCGTAACTTTCTGAAAACATATCTCCTGAAATGTAACATTTTTCAAAAACAAATATAGACATATTAACTTGCATATGGTTCACAGGCATTGGGAGTGACCGAATACATCCAGGCATATATCTAATAAAATTATGTTTTGGTTTGTTACACCGACAAAATCTGCAGCAAATACAGAAAACGATGAAAGTCAAACGAGAAGACAATTCGTCTTGGATGCCATTATGCTCTGCTATGAAACAGTTACAAGAACATTGACATTTCAAATTTATTTAGTTACTATATGCACTGCGGATGAACGACCACCTGATATTTGCTCGAACTTGAGCGTAGATAATTAGATTAGAATTTAGTATTGCAACACCGGCGTTAAGAAAAACTCGCTAATTAAATTATATCGGGCATATTCTGATCCAAGTTTTAAAGCTGAAATAACGAAATTTCACGTTGTAAAGACGAAGAAAAATTCGAGAAATACGAAACAGTATTCCTATAATATTTTCCGTAAAATTAAGTAATAAAGTGCAAAAAGAACGGTAAACATGGTTAAAGCGGTATATCATTTCGTAAATAGGACTAAATATTTCGCTAAATCAAAGAAAATTGTAATTCACTGTCTGTCTATGAAAAATACAAAAATAAAGCAAGCATAGTTCGCATCACGAAAAGTGTGTTTAATGCAAGCTTAGACCATACTTTGAAAATAATGGAGCAGTATCATTTTGTGCTTCATACACTCCTGTCATTCTATTAAAACCAGAACAATTTGTACATACATGCATATGGACTACACGAACGAAATCACAATGAGCGAAGGAAAGATATTAGTTCTTTACTTTTCTTTTTTTGTAGCCATGTACCGGTATGTTGATTGTGTCCGTATATAAATTTTATTGCATACTAGTATTTGTTCGCACTAAAAAAAAAAAAATTAACTTGCCCTCTTATCTTGCGAAAGGGAAAGTGTAAGGTTCGGTATATTGTATAAGTTACCAGTGGCTTCTTAGCTGGACGTTGCAAAGCAAATTCTGTCGAATCAAAGTTTTGTATATTTTTTTCTGTATGTTTCTGTGTGTTTCAAATGGCGAATGCATTGTCAATATCTGTTTCAGTATTCCAGCTGTGCTATATACCTTGCCGCTACGCTTTCCAGTGTGCAGTCTAGTCACAAAAGGATGCTATGATTTACAATGTCATAAATTATATGTTTTCCTATACAGCTAGTCTAAGATCTTTACAGCATTACAATGTTTCATTGCATTTTTCTATTTCTCGTATAGCATTAAGTGCTTATTTGAGGCTTGGTAATAAGCTGACACAGTCTGTGCTGTCATTCTTCCAAGTAGATGTATAGTGTAGAATTTTATTTATGTCATTGTTTTTGTATGAAGCAATTTAATAATTTCGTTAGAACTTGCTCCGATGCAGACAACACATTTTCGTCATCGAAAATAGTACCGTGTTTCACTAAATTATAACACCAACTATCATATATCAACCCGAAATTTTGTTCTTACCGAAACATTTTAAACTAGGCATAAACTATCTGAATTTCTATCTACTAGTAGATGGTTTTGTAAAGCTTTCAGTTTCATTGACTAGTTTATAAGACTATACAAACGTCTGAACACAAGTTTGTCGAAATGCTCACTTTTTTGGAGACTGACTCCTTGATATTTCCCTGTTTGATGCACGATGATCATTTAAATTTAAGATATGAGGCATGCTTCAAATACATACTAGAATGACAAGTGTCTACTTTCCGTAGTGCATTACGGTGTTCAGTTGTGTGTACTCCGATTAAAATATTGTCAATTGAGATCATTACTTGGCAGTTAATTATGTTTTTATTTGTTATCTAGAAAATGATGTGCTCATGTTACGTATTTCAGTTTGGATAAACTGTTGTTTCATAGCCATTCTCTTCGGTTAAGTTATGGGAAATGTGACCACTATCATTACTTATTTCGATGTTGTGTCATTTGTCCACAACCTTTTAAAATGTTTGATGTTAATTTCTTCTGTGTAATACCAGGGTTTTTTTTGTCTAGCCTTAGAACTTTCAAGTTTTTAGGGTCTTTGTCAATCCTTACCATTTAAATGTTTAGGCGTCTTTTCTATCCTTACCCGTTCAATGTTTAGGGCTCTTTGTCAATACTTACCATTTAAATGTGTAGTGTTTTTGTCCTAACTATTTCAATGTTTAGGGCTCTTGTATATCCTTACCATTTCAATGTTTGAATCTTGTCTATCCTTACAAATTCAATGTTTAGGGGTCTTTGTCTATCCTTACAATTTCAATGTTTAGGGGTCTTTGTCTATCCTTACAATTTCAATGTTTAGGGGTCTTTGTCTATCCTTACAATTTCAATGTTAATGTTCCTTTTGTCTATCTTTACGATTTTGATGTTTTGTCTATCCTTACTATTTCGATGTTAAGCTGTCTTTGTGTAGCCGTACAATTTCAATGTTAAGTGTCTACACGTTCCTTTTACTGTTGGAAGTGTCAACAAATTTGAAAGTTTCTGTAAACTATATGGAATTCATCCCGATTGTAGACGCCATGTTTCTGTATTTTAAAAGCATTGTGTCAGACACGTAATTTTTACCAGTCCATCAAAGTTGCAATAAAATTTACAATGTGTCGCATAAGTGCAATTTATTTGCAATTCTGGATACGTATGAAGACAAAACGTCCATTAGTAGAAAATCATGATCCCACTGGGACAAACAGGAGTCAAGCTTCGATCGACAGATCAGCGCAACGTGGTTCATGTCATGCTGTCATGATATTTCGATTAAAAAAATTCAAATCTGTCTGCGGCCAGGTCTCGATAAGATACCCGTGTTGTAAGTAATATTATCAAATCTTCCACAACGCTTTCGGCGAACAATATCAACTTAACAGATATCGATCCGATCCAGATGATTCTTCCCGGGGTCTTATAAGACTTAAAGTTGTAAGATATAGTGTTTAACCATGTGACATTTTGCCGTGTCACTATGGAACAACATATCTAAACGTTCATATGATTTCCACAAGTTCGAATCATACTTACGTGACAGGTATTAATGTCAAAGTATTACTTTCAAAACTTGGAGCCCTTAAGATAAACGAAAACCTATCTCAATGTAAATCACCCGTTATTGTCTATGCAAAATTTGTTAAATTCGTAGAATTTGGTAGATGGCTTTGGAAGAAGTCATTAATATCTGCTGAACATACAAAAGCTCGATTTTCATTCGTTTGATATGGCATTGATAGCGCATATGTTTTCCATTTCAATGACATAGCAACTCATAAAATTGGAGTAGTTATCAAATATTTCAAATCACTCTAATGACCCCACAGATGTGAGATGAATAAAGTAAAGCACAAAAAGATTATATAAACTGTCTTGGTTTTTTAAGTTTTCAATACTGTCGCGTATTGTTTCTGTTCATACGTATATAAAGTGGAAAAAAAATTGATAAAATAGATTTTACTGCATCTGTTATTACATGTAATATTGAATCAGAAATGTGATGAGACATTTTATTTGACTAAAGCTAACACGAATAGTCGATTATTATTAGAAACCGCAATTTCTAGTATCAACTTTACACATAGTTTTACATGCACAAGTGTTTGGATATAATGTATTCCTGTATGTTAATTTCGTGTCTGGTATTCAAACCATGTCTCTAAAAAATATATGCCACAAAAACAGTCGAGACGTGCTAGTACAATTAACTTGTTTATTCAATTTATAGAATCATATGAGACATTGTTACCCTGAATGGGTACTTTTCTGGGTCATTCTTGAACTTTTTATCACGTATTAAAACAGAACAATTAGTTGAATATGTACCCAGAACATGCTATTAAATAATTAGTTATTTTGAGATTGCAAAAAAAACCCAACTCTTGATTTATTCCATGATACGTTCTAAGAAGTTTTCCCCGCCTTTGTTACTTTATCTACAGACAGTAAGCCGACAAGTAAACCCCTGGGAGTTCAAATCTCAGAGACATTGTAAAATGTATCAAGAAAATGATAAATGTCAATTCTATTGTTATTTCTATGGCGATGCCGTGCATTTAGTTAAGCATATCACAACTGTTGAATATAGTGCAAACTGGTAATACTCAAAGAAAGTACTATTATTAAAAGGTTTTCCGGTCTGAAAAACACGACGACGTGTTTGCAAAATTCTGGTGTAGGTTGTACTGTTGGAAAATTGAATTGTATGGCGCCTACAATGGCTGATGATATTGCATTAGTGTGTCCTTCTGCTAAAAGTCTACAATCAGCAATCAATATTGCTTATTGCTACTCGTGTAAATTGAGATTCAGATTCAATGAGACTAAATGTACCTTCCTTGTCTGTGGTATAAAAAGGAAGCAACATTCCCCTCCGACTATTCTAATAGGTAATAAAGAAATTCAACAAAGCATGAAAGCGCGCCATGTTGGTATAGACATTGTACCATCACTCAAATGCACAACATCTATTGAACAAAGATACGCGAAAGGACGAAAGTCGCTATTCTCTTTACTGGACATGCAGAAAAATGAAACTGATCGCATGAATCCTCTTATCTTAGCAAGTCTCGTGCGTAAAATATCGTTTCCTACTGTTTTATATGGTTCGGAACTATGGACACGTGTCGCAAAATGATTTGAGTATTGCTGAAAAATTTGTGCGACTTTGTGCAAAATGTACACAAAATATGACACTTAGAACGAGAACAGACATGACACTCGGTATGATTGGCTGGTACCCTGTTGTTGCCGAGATAGATAAGAGAAAACTTGGGTTTCTACAAAAATTATGCACGATGCCAACTAATTTGTTACCAAGGCAACTGTTTGATCTTAGGCTGCATTTATTTTCTGTTAATGGCTACACTAGTCAGAGTGGGTTCATCTCAGACATTTTCAATGTTTTAGTGAAATATAGCTTAACCGAATATCTCTTTAAGTATGTTAAAACTGGTATTTTTAAGAGCAAAATTCAAAGGAAATCAGTTGTCAAAAAGGCAGTTCATGACTTTCATACACTGAATTGGAAATTCAGAATGGCTGAGGATGAAGAGTTTAATCGGTTTCACCTGCAATACTGTGGAAATTGCCACATTCCTCGAACGAGCTTTCTCTCAGCTTCTTCATAGCAAAAGTATGGATTAGCGTAAAATATTTAAACGTACACACTTGTTTAAAATGTAAAACAAATACAAATGATATTTTAGCACACCTGTGCCTAGAATGCCCGATATCGGATGGTATTAGAGCTCAATTTTGGTCAGAAATATCACAGATTGTCGACATTGATTTTCTTGCCTCTCTTAACACATTGTCACAACCGTACCTGTTTGAAGCTATGATTGGTTCAGATGTATTCTTAAACATACCTATCGATTATGAAAATCATCGAGCTTTTTTGTTCAAATCATTTGCATTCGTCAAAAATATTACTGGGTTCATGTTTTAAGATTATATATATGAACTAGCATTTTGTCAGCTGTTCATAGACCTAAAGCTAACTGTACAACCAATATAAATTTACAAGATGCTGTAATTGATAATCAAACTATGCTAAATGTATTGAGGTACATACATTTTATACTATAACCTTGTCTTACACTTATATTTCGTTTCGATGAGTTTAGACTGCTTTTGGTTTTTTTATGAATTATGTGTATCATTTCCTATAAATACTGTATCATAGTGTATAAAATGTTGTTTTTTTCTAGTGGTATTTTCTATAACATGTAAATATATTTGTATTATCATTGTTAAATCCATGTAAAATGGGAAATAAATTGTAATAATGGCAAAAGCTATTTCTAAAAAAAGGTTATGTTTTATTTAAAATTTTAAATCTTATTATAATAATAACTTTTTGCATCAAGCGTTGATTACTAATGTACTATGACATATATATAGACGCATATCATCAGTTTTAAAGCAATCAGAAGTTTTGGAGATATGGTTGTTATGGCAAAACATGTATATCATATTTCTTAATATTTTAGGCAAGTTTTTAAACTTAAATAAGATTAACTAAATAAGACAAAGAAAAATCATGACTTTTCATCATGCATTTTAAATGTAGAAAACTGAAATTCTGAATAATTTTATTAAGTCCGGTTTCTCATGTCGTTCGTCTTATAACTTAATGTATAATCAACTCTATCAAATCACACACACAATGGTACACTTACCATGCAACAGTTAGACAGCAAATACATTTTCTTTCAATCACAGATAATATTAAGCCCAGCACATGTTTGCTTCCGTTTGATATAAACATGATCTTATTTTACATCTATGAGTCATCGATTATACATCGCAGTAAGAATTGCCACATAGTATCTAAAAGGCGATATTTTAAACCTTTGGAACAAAATTTAAACGACATGTTTGTTATGTTATTTAATCAAAATAATTGTCAATGACTGTTTTTGAAGTAATTATGTCGTTACTTAAATGTACATATTCATTGATCATTCAGTTTTTATTTTTTCCCTAATTATGGCTTAACATACTCATTTAGATACTTAATTATTTTTTATACCCCTGTCAACATAAGATGTTTTCAGTTTGTCATATATTGTTCAGCTAAGAATATTTTTCATCAAGGGTTGTGTACAAAACGAAATGCCATCAACTATTTTCGAATCTAATGAATACGAAATGAAGCATTTAGGTGCCAAATGGACTTCTACAAAAGTACATCTGGCTACTAAACTATTGTACTTGGATACCAAATGCATCGCATTTTTACAAACTAAATGATAGAAAGTATGATTAGCAACTAAAGCTATTTTTGATTCGTCATAAATAACCAATTCGTAATTTAAGCACAAAATTCTTTGACTAAATTTGATTGCGACTGCAAAGATTCAAGATGATATGGCAACTGTGAATGCAATGGAATCATAAAAAAGTTGGTACAAATGTAGAAATCAAATCTGATCTGTGATCCAGGGCATGATGTATTTTGTCGCAATCAGAACTTCAGTCTGATCACGAGCATTTTACTGTACTCATTAAGGTCGTTTAAGTTTGTCATCACTCAAGATTTGATTTGCTTCTTTGAGATTGTTAGACGCTTAGACATTTGTAAAACTTGTTTGTATGAAGGTGTAGTTTATATAACAATGTGTAACCTAATCAGGTTTTATTGCATATTGTATAAAGGTTAATAAGTATTTTGCTTTAATTTGATAATTGATGTAGAATGTCATTCCAAACAAGGAGAAGGAGGCGCGATTGTTTTTGGTGTGTATGCTACTTTATTATATACGTTCATATTGCTCCGTAACGTCATATACGTCATAACGGTACTGAGTTGGCAAGGAATATATGAACGTTGGAAGGGGGCGGTAGCATCAGCTGTACGGACTATTTTTTGTTTCAACTCGTTTTACTAGGTTTATATGTCGAAGTGTACCGTTAAAATAACTACGGTCTTAATAAAATGGAATCGTTTTCAAATACCCAAAAAAAAATTTTTTTTTAAAAAGGTTCAAATTTTTAACGGCACGCAAACCGTCGGTTAGCGAAAGTTACTGGTACGTATTTCAGCATATTGATAAACAAAAGAACGATGTTTGCTGAGTCATAAAAAGAAAACATTTTTAGGAACGTACATCAAGTTGAGTATTCACATATCAAAAGTACAAACCGCATCCGTAGGAAAAGTATTGGGTTTTTCAAAACAAGATCGGACGGCAACTAAATCAAGTATAATTGACGTCCTTTCTCCTAATAAATGACGTCACGTAAAACAACAATATTTCGGTCTATTAATACGCAATAAAGAAAATGTACATGGTGAAATACGCCAGTTGTCTGAGAAATTTCAAGATTAATTTATTGTTTTTCTAACAGTATGTCATTTTTGTTCATATTCAATATGCGAGTATATAAAAAGGTTATTTAATTGTCGCAAATCTCCTTATGCGAACGACCGCAAGTCATGTTCCCTAATCTCAGAAATATTTCGACGTTACGTTCAATAACTATATTTTTCGTACGTCAATACGATAATACTAAGATTCAAGAAGTATATAGTGATGATTTGTAGTACACTAAATGTCGTAAGAAGACTTGAAAATACAGCTTATTGCCAAAACATTGTCATGACAAAAGCTAATTATTATTTTTTCGCTCAGGTTGCACGTAACTTATAGCGGGTATTTGGCAACAGGAAACAAAAAAGGGTATCAATAATCTAAAACTATTATTCAGGTTTTTATATTAGTTATAAGAACGAAGAGATTAAATGTTTAATAGAAATAGAATAGAAAGGTCCAAGACATTTTTCTTTTTGAAAAAAAGTAAAACAATGTCAAATGTTTACAAGAAGTTGCGTGACCAATAAGAAAATCGCAAAATATTTGTAATAATCAGTTTCCTTAAACCTAGAAATATCCTCTGTTCTCTTCATCTTAATTACTGCCATCGGTTGTCTTGCCCTGTTATAAAAGACGTTTCAATCGCGCAACATATTTTTTTCAATAAGGAGGTATTGAACATGTTAAAATACGCAAATGTTTGCATGTGGTCGAATAATTATAGGAGTTTATTTAAAGACAATTATCTTACTACCTTACAGATAATAGCGAATGATTTCCTCTAAATTGCATCTAACCAGTTCTTTTCCGTCATTCAATATCAAAATTGCGCATTAAGTATAATTATCATGTACGATCTAAATACAGCGCATATTTTACCGGATACATTTGGTAAATCCTTTATTTGTTTCTTGTTCTTAGCTAGCGATTAAACTATGCATATCGATATAATTGCGCAATCATAGTATTTGCTATTAATCATTTTTGCTTGCTCCTCTGCTCAACTGATCAATGTTTAATGTTGTGAACAGTTTATACTTTTACACTCATAAAGTATTATTAAGTATTTGTATATATCTACATCTTAAGAAGACAACTAGACGTTTTGGTATCTATGGATTATTTTCTTGTTAATATCACATTCGAGACTCTTTACAGAAGGAAGAGAATGTTAAAACTTACTAGATTTACTTCTTGTCCCGCTTGTTCAAGTTAAGTTGTCTTCATATTAAAGCAACTTTAATGAATCTGAAGTCTGAATACATTTCTTTTCTGCTTTTGAATGGATGTACTTTTAGTACGTCTGTTGTCGTAGTTTTCAGATAAGTGCAACTGCATCACAAAGGTATCAAACTTTCAGAGAATGAGAGTAATTCCTAGGTTGTCGTGATAGAAATGATAAATGCGTGTTATGTGCAGTTCTGAAAAAAAGTGTCATGGAATAAACAGAAGCTTTTAAATTTAATTGCAATGTGATCCTATATATCGTGTGTAACATCTATATTTCGGTACAAATCAATTTATGTTCTAATAGCAAAATTAAGTTGAAGCATTCAATGTCCTCTCGTATGTGTAACGCTAATCTAATAAGTAAATGTCCTGAAATATCAGTAGACGTCTTAGTCCAGCGTCTTACTGACACTACAAAAATGTGTAAACTGTAATTCGTCTCAAGTAATAAGTCTATATCAGAATAAATCATTGTAATTCCGAACGGACCCAATTATCACCGACATGGTCATCAAAGAGAAGCCGCCGAGTGACAGAGAGATATAGCTGAAATTAATTGTTGTAATGCATATCAGATACTTCTATGTCTAACATAGGTCATATTATCAATAAAACGCTGCCATCGAGGAGATGTCTGTCTGTAACTTACAAAATCTAATTACTTTAGTTTGGGTGAAAGTGGAAATCATGAAATAACTGTCCACTTAATAGTAATTATTTGACTTCAGATATAAACGTGACTGTTTGTTTTTCTCATTCAGTATCCACATTTCATACAATCATCTACACGAGAAGTTATTTAGCGTTAATGCCATTTGTATATATCAAGAATTACAACGTATAGCTAAAATGTCAAACATGCATATATTTTTCTCTAGGCATAAATGTTTGCCATACCGAGTTAATGATCGTGCATGTAAATGCTTCTTGCAAATACATACAAATGATATAAGACAAGACATTTTATTGCATCCATATAGGCTAAAAGGCACATGATGACATACACAATACATAATACAAGACATGCAGCAAACAGTGGGCCACATCAAAATACAAACACCATTTAACTGAAAATTAATTAAAACGGAGAAGGTCAGAAATAAACATAAGATTTATCCTGACCTTGGGTATTGATAAACAATATTTTTCATATGTTTGATAGTACTTAGTACTCATTTTGATAGTACATAGAGCAAACTATTTTCTTTTAAATTGATTAGGTGTTTTACGAATGCATTGAAAAAAGAGACACCGCTTAACTGCAACAATTAAGTGAACGAGTACTTAAAACTGATTTAAATCTATAAGTATACCCACATGGCACATATACATACATACACATATACATGCAATAACACATATAATGGAAATCGTATAACCAACAGTTAACCTTACCGAAAAAGGACAAAATCTAAGGTCAACTAGATGGATATTCATTCCATGAAGTCACTACAAGAAAAATAAAAATCATTGGAAAATTTTAACTTTTTACCCTTACCGAAAGCGAAAGCGTAAGAGTAAAACCTAAGCAAGTATATACAATATACACTTAATAGAAGAATTGTCGAAAGAATAAGTATTATTATTACTTTTATTTACACTGTCCTGTGACTTTGGAACATGGTGGGGGTAAGAGTGAGGTTGGGTGCGCACCATAAACCGGTTTAAGCTCCCCAGTGGTGTTTTTGCCACTGACCGTTCCAAGGCGGTGCCCCACTGTGTTCCTTTAATTGTTCGTTTTGTCCTCGTGTGTTTGCTTTGTATGCTAGTGTGTGTTGGTAGTGTATGTTTGTGTGTGTACATGATTGTGTGTGTGTGTGTGTGTGTGTGTGTGTGTGTGTGTGTGTGTGTGTGTGTGTGTGTGTGTGTGTGTGGGTGTGTTGTTGGTGGTGTGCACTTCTGGGTGCTGTGAGGCTCGTTTCGGGGATGCTGCGTTTTTGGTACGTGGCATTCCCTGTTTGATATTATTTTTGTTTTTAGAAGTATAAGTTGAAGTACTGAGGTATGAAAATGTATATCGCATTACGAAACTGTCGCTCTGATTTCAAATGCCTTATATATAAATATTCCTAAACTTTGTACCATAGTTTGATTTTCTGAATTTAAAGGTTCCACAAATTTGAACATATTTGGTCTGACCCAGTATTTCTTTGGTAAATATTGATTTCTTAAATCTTTGTATATTTGACATTCTATTACAAAATGATATTCATCCTCTAGTATTTAACACACATTACACTTTCTTTCATCTCTAGGTATACTAACTGGTCTTATCCATCTTCCGGCCTCAACTTGTAATCTATGAGAGGATACTCGTAAACATGACAATGACTGACAAAATTTTATTTGCATTGAAAAATTCAAGATATGGTTGAAATCTAAATGACGAGATTTGTCTGTAAAAAAGAGCTCTACTGGAATTATTTAATATTAAATTCCAGTTTTGGATGAACTGGTCACATAGTCTTTGTTTAGCTAAGTGTAAATACAAATTAACATGTCCCACCCCTTGGAAAATCCAAGCATCAACAAAACCCAATGAACATAGTAAATCTTTAATCAACGAACACCAATTACGTCTACCATCATTTTTTAACAATATTTACGTAATATAAACGTACTTATTGTGGCTAAGTTGTAGTATTTTCAGCCAGTATTTTATTATGTTAAGCATATGAATTATTCTAAAAAAAGCCGTCCCAATTCACCATATATAAAGTCATTTTATGTAGACATTTTAACACCTAAAAGTTTCTTACAAAATTGCATGTGTACTCTCTCAACTGATGGGTCATTAACAAAACCACATACTTCGCTACAGTAATTTAAAATCGGTGACACAAGCTTATCAAATAAGTCTAATTTATGTTTTGGTGGTATATATGTGAATTTATATAGATACTTATTTAACTTAAACATGGCTTTTTGTTCTTGACCAGATAATGTACTTTGAGTTGTGCTAAGTGAACCTCCACAAGTAAAAACGATACCAAGGTAACAGAATTTATTAACAATATCTATAGGTTGGCCGTCATATAAGAATTCCAGGTTTCTAGATATAGCTCCTCCTTTTTAAAAAAATCATAACTTTTTTATAATGATATATTCCCCTCCGAGAACAATGGAGTATCTGTTTAGTACCAACAAGCAGATTTCAAAGATAGAGTCTGTCAGTTTACTTATCTTGATGCTCAAGATGCGTCACTTATACATTTCAAAGGTAGTTGATATATGATCATCCAGACCCATTGTTTTAATCGTTAAATAACAAGGAATCTTTGTTCCCTGATTTCAAGCTTGGTGACAATTTTAGTGTCTAGAGTTAAGAAAATTGTGCACTGGGCATAACTTACTGTTTTAAATGATTTCTTCAAAAGTACCTGAATTTAAAATAAAACAGTATTTTCTATCTTTAAAAGGTCTTTAACTCGTCACATAGTCTTGAGATGTTGAAAAATACCATAAACCTTAATTGTGACTAAGTCTCACACTGTTTCCTACCACACAGTCATTGACATTCCTAACTAAATCGTCTTACTTTCATGATTATTATTATCATCAGAATTATCTCCATCATTCGTATACATGTTGTGTTCTTGCTGAGCAACACTGCATAGTACAGACACTGTGTAAAACCCCAGCAGCACACATATATTTGCTCACTTTACTGGAGAATACATTAAATAACCTGCGAATTTGTCTAGATATCGGAAACGCATTTTCTAAATACCAAAACTCCCTTTAAAGCTTGTTTTCTTTGTTCTGCTGCACTCCGTGGTCTTGGTAATGGCGTCAAGTTTTGGGGTAGCAAGAATAAGCATTGTCTCCTAGTAGCCAACTATTTTAAATAATAGTATGTAACCTGAAATACGCCGACAACAGATGCATTGTCTACAGGTAGAAAAGCTTTTCATAAAGTTGTGATGAAATCAAGAGATCGGTTGCCAAAATATTCATGTTGCACGGTTACGATTATTGTATGGGACGAAGGAACAGCGACTGCATGTATCCCATTCTGCGGAAATTAACATATAAAAATAAAAACACAGGAAACAAAGCAAAAGTAATCTACAATAAAAAAATCATAAAAACAGAAATCATAGAATAAGCATTATTACAAATTAAACAACATTTTAGCCATCTTCTTATGGATAACTTAAAAAAAATCCATCTTAGCAGAGGATTCGAATCCATGGAAACTTGCATACGAATTAGTAATCTTACCACTACGCCACTGTCGGTGGTGAGAACTTCAGTTGGTGACAAGTATTTGTTAACCAATTGAAATAAGGAAAACACACTTGAACGTAACCGAAGATATTGGCGAAGGTTAATGAGTTAATAAATATAAATATGAATAATGTCCTTTTATTCTATAATGCTGCGAGATCATTAATTGGAGGATTTTTTTATCTTAAGTTACGAGACAATATACGAATCACCTTAACTGACGAGACTTCCGATACTGTAACAGCGGCAAAATCAGCTTATCTACCCTTAGTAATCCTTACGATTCCCTTAAAGCCTAATATACGTTCACGATAGTGGCATATGGTTGACAAATGTCTACCTACACTTTAAAATGCTTTCCCGTGATGTTGCCTCCGATATTTGTAACGATTCCTGATTACAAAAGCGAAACCTTTCTTACTGCTAGTACCGCTAAATTATCAATTAGGAGTATCACAAATGGCTTTGTGCTTCAGATCAGTATTTCCAATTATCAGATACAAAAGTATTTGCTAATGTTTTAAAAGCTTTTTCATTGTCAGGAAGATTTCAGTGTTTTGCCCGTTATTTATGGGTCTTCTTAAACAATGCAATTCCGTTTTAACTTCTGATTGTAACTTGTAGAAATCGTACATGCAAAGAGAAACGTAGATGCATGAAACATCCGCGTTAAGGAAACTGCTTTAAGCATAAAATCATATCAACCCGTTACATGTACTATTAAATAATGCTAACAAATGTTATACAATTATATGATATCAATAATGCATTCCCTTGAAGAACAACTTCAGCTGTATATTCTTTAACATTTCTGCTTGTTACCAATGGCAGATTGTAGATATATATCATTCAAACACGAAAAGGAAGAAATAAAATATTCGAACTTCGGTATAGGTAGAGCAACATATAATTGGATGTACTCTCAAACATAATATTCACGTAAACCTAACTTTTACTACCCGAAACTATGCTTGAAGACCTGTTTTGTGTACGTTTAGTGCATTAATAGTACTGTGTAATTAAAGCCTACTGCACGGAGAAACAGAAGTAATACTGATACACATAATATTAATATTTTGCATAAATACTTGGGGATTGGAGACAATTGGCATGTTGATTGACTTAACAACTTCCTGACATTTTGAAAAGCACAGGAAGTATTTGAAATATGGGAATAAGACATTAAAAAACAAATTACAAACGATAAACACCCGATCTCCGATATGTTAAATTTTTTTTTTCAACGTTACCAATCTTATTGTTCAGATCAGTTATGTTAGAAACGTTTTTACATTGGAGCAGAAACCATCTTCAGGTCAAATACACAGTTACGCTGTTGTGTAAGTTACATAGAAATATGAATAGTATACAACAGCTTTATACTGGCAATATATACTTTGTTAACGGATTAAATTTAATAATTCTTTCAATAGCCTTTAAAACAATCTAAAATAACAGAGCAAGAGGCAAATTATAAAGAAAAATCGTTTATGTATGTCTTACATTAATTTTTACAAATAAACTAACTAAAATAATTGAGAAAATATCAGGTTAGGTAAACATTTGCCGTACATCGTATAAGTGAATACACTTTTGAGATGGATACTTTCAAAAAGTCATGACATGTAAATCTCCCAGGAGGCCAAAGTGTCAAATGATAACAGATGAATATTGTCTGGATTTGCTTTAATCTTTTAGGAGTTTGGAAATGAATAGTCTATTGGGATTTTATATTGAGTCAAAAGTGTAAACCAAGTTTAAATTTATGGTGTAATCAGTGTATATTTTGTAAGGTTTAAATGTCTGAAAAAATCATAATGTCTGTAACTTTTCATAAATTTTTATTTATCACGGACACTCTTGAATACATTTACATTCTTTAGTCTACCGAACTGATTATGTTTAGTTAGCGGACCTCAGCAATTGGCAAAATAAAACTGAAGATATTTTGCGTTAATAAGCTGAAGGTTCGGTAAAATAAAATAAGTCAGGCGACGATTAGCAAATAAAAATGATAAAAAAATGTACAAATTTTCGTCCGTGATTTAAATGGTTACATTTACTGTATAAATTGCAAACATTATGATTACTTTGTCAATACTCAACCTCACAAATATACACAATTACACCAAAATTACTATAGATTACAACCAATTTATCCGCAGTGACTCAAAAGTTAATAGACACTTTGGTCTCCTAAGAAGATGACTCTAGTAAAAGTATGAGAAACGATTTTGGTAAAGGTTTATGCTAACATTTGACAGTGCCTCATGGGGTATTTACTATGTTATGATTTGTTTTGAAATTGTGAATTCAGCTTATAGAATACTCTAGTTATACTCGTTATGGTCTATCAGATTGTAAAAATACAATAACGCTTCATATTCTGAATTATTTAAATTAGTTTCTTTGTAAAAATTAATGTACCCAGAACATACACTACCAACAACACAAGTATACTATAAGCACTTGCCTTCGAACACTTTTAATTTGTTGCCCTTGTTTTAAAGGATAGTGGAAAAGACCATTGGGTTAAACCGGTTTAATGCTTAATAAAAGACTCTGTTATCCCCACCATTGCCAAGCAACAGGACAGCTGAATTAAATGTATACTCCTATTCATATGTGAATTTAACTAGGCGCTTAAATATTACATTTAGCATCGACAAAAGGTATTATATTTTATATGATTTCTTGTAACCAAAGTAATCAAGTTTGAACCTTGCCGTTGAAGATCTCAAGGATAAACCATTCTGGATCAACTTTGAACAAGAATGAAAGTTCAAAATGCATCGGGAGTTAAAATATCGTAAGTCGGTTTGTCTTTCTGGTGATGATTCTTCAAATACTTTTTGCCTTATTTATAAATTTGTCAATAAGTTGTCAAGAAAAGCAAGTTAATTGCCATACCAAAGTATTTATGCAAAATATTAATATCAAAATGTGTGTAAGTATTACATTTTTTTTTGTTAAACACGGCAGGCAGCTCCTGAGCACATGACACGTTTAACAGTTTCGATTACCCAACAAAATCTATGCAAGTTTTAAGTCTGATCTAATCTGTCATTATAATTTCATTTTTAATAGGATATCGGAGGTATAGCTGTCCATGATCAGTTGAATGCTTGACTTTACTATAAATATCATACAGTAAACTCCGTATATAACGACTCCGGACACAACGAAATTCCGGATATAGGGAACACATTTTCTCTGCCCGAATTCTTTTTTTCTTTCTTTAATTTAATAAAAATGATGTATGGATATAACAAGCTCCCGATATAAGGAACACATTTAAATGGTCACAAGGAGTTCGTTATAAACATACTTTACTATTATTATGTAATTGACAGAATACACATTTTCAATCAGCTTTACTATTACCACTGTAGGAGCATGAACGAATTTATTGATACAATTAAGCTTTTGGTTTAAGATACATGTATTTCAGATAATTATCTTTTTTTTGTCACGCGATCTAAATGACAGTAAAAAGTAAATATGAAAAGACTGACAAAAGACGATTGAGTTTGGAAGATCACTGTTTTTATAGCTCTAGTTGAGCTTAGCGTGATCAGGTGAGCTTATAGTTTATCTTTTACTTTGAATAAATGCTTTAAATGTGTTTTATATCATTACTATCTATGCACTACTCAACAGCAGGTAAATGTCATAGTATGTGAAGTAATCAATACGTGACATTCAATTAAAGGGCAACAAACTGTAAGTTTTGCACTTCTAAATTGTTTCATTTACCACGATAGTTTGCTTTGATGTAAAACAGTTTCGATTACAATGCTACACACTTAGAAATAAGCCGAATTTATTCCCCGAAAGCAGAAAAAGAAATCGTTTATGTGTTTTCTTAGACATCATATTTTACGTATATCATACGTAGTCCACGAAAGCAGAAAAAAGAAATCGTTGATGTGCTTTCTTAGACATCATATTTTACGTATAGCATACACTACAGGCACCAATCAAGTGCAGAAAGTCGTCTCGATATGTCAAAACAGACCAAAAGTAATCATTCAGACGCTTCATAAATTTCAATATAACTGTCAAATCAAGATTCTGACTTACACATACTGGTATACACTGTACTATAAATAAATGTCTATCATTAAGCGCTGACATAAGCAAGCGCCATCAACCTGCATGACATTTCTTCGAATTTAATGAATACGAAATGAGGTTTATGAATACTTAATTGGTATCTCAAAAAATACAGTTGTCAATTTGAAACAGAAGTATTAGACACCTTATGCGTTGTGTTTCATGTGATGTTAGATCAGTGTATTTTATAGTATTTGCAACGTTTACTGTTTTCTAATCTAGGTAAAATACTTCGAAAAAAAAAAGAATTTCTGTGCTCTCAAAAGTAATCGAACTTTATGTAACAAAGACAGTTTATGGGAAATTTGCATAATTATGAAAAATTGAAGTATATAATACCCATTTGTCATTTTAATCTCTCAGGATTTTATAGCCAACGCCAACTCACTTATCGTGATTTTACAAAGCCAGGAAGAATATTTGTGATAAGATTGATGTGAATGTGAAAAATCTATGATGAATCAAGCATACAGAAGTACATAAATCTTACTACTTCCTCGAAATATGCATACATTAAAAAAATGTAAACGAAAAACATCACAATTTTAACAGGAACAATAGGAAACTTCCAACCAACCTGGCCCAGTTGAGTTATTAGAGTAGCACATTTCACTTCACAATGGGTTACAACTAGCTCTTATTATTGTCTACTCTCAACCAACATTGATAATAAACATTTTTATTTTATATCTATAATTAGTTTGCCAAAAATACAGCCTATATTCAACCATCAAATACGGCCTGACAGAAAAAAATTCCGTATGTATGTACGTGGATACAAAAAGCGCGGCAATATTGTAAGAGGCATTCAATGGCTCAAAAGCACATGACGTTACTAACGCGCTTTTGACGGGTCGTTACTATTTGTTTATACGATGACGTCAATAAAAGGCGTCGCATACCCGATATTTCGCGCTAAAAAGGGTTTTTCTTCAATTTCTTGCTTAGAATATCATTTTAATTTAGTTTATTCGCGCAGACAAGTGTCAATAGGTATAAATAAAAGGGTTATTGTATGTAAGTGATCCATAAGCCGGATGGCTCTCGTCGAGGTCGGATCAAACTCGTGCTACGCACTCGTATGATCCGACGCACGCTCGAGCAAATCCGGCATGCTGGATCACGCTACTATACTAATAACCCTATTATATTCCTTTTAGGTAAAAAAGGATAGGTCTGACACCCCCACCATAACGCAAAATAATACGCTCATATACACTCAACAGGTTTAGAAACGCAATTGTTTTTATTTCACTTTAGTCATTTTTTGCGATGAATTATTGAAACTTTTAGAATAATTCAATTTTATATTGTTTTTGTTGTGTATGAAATTTGAATAAATTTGAAACACGATAACATTGTTAAAATAAATATTTTGCCACTTTTGCGTTTCTAAACCTGTTGAGTGTATGTTAGCTCCTCTGGTGGTACATATTTGTTGTATAACAACTCGTAACTTCTTTGGGTAATATTGTTCTCTCTAATCAAATTATGCTAAAGGAAAGAAGAGCTTTGATTCCGCCAACGTTAGTTCGTCAATGTCTCTTTTTTGTCTATAGAAATCGTTTGGAATGTTCAAGTATCATCTCAATAATGGCATGTGTTGTGAAATA
This sequence comes from Saxidomus purpurata, assembly GCA_022818135.1. NCBI lineage: Eukaryota > Metazoa > Mollusca > Bivalvia > Venerida > Veneridae > Saxidomus > Saxidomus purpurata. Next base: position 47,537,563 of record JAFMSR010000013.1, read on the forward strand.
CGTTTATGATGTCAGAATTATCATCACGCTTTAATTTAAGTACCCTTTCTAGGCAATTTAAGAATCCGTTCACAGTGGTTTGAAGTGAACAGCTATATCCGAAAGTAATACAAATATTTGGCTTTGAAATCTTTTCAAATAATTTAAAGTATTTTCTCTATTTCTCTTACAAAAATCTAGGGACAAGACTGTATTTTCTTTGCATGTTTCAACAGTGACGCTCCTAGTCGCCCTATTAAAAGCTATGGATTTTGTATTAACTCCATGAAGATGTTGCGTGTAGTGCAATCAACAAAGTTAACCTTATATATCTTAATCAAACATTTTAGTACGGATGTTTTAGAGTTACATCAACCAACCTATTTTATTTAAATGGTATTTTCTTTTATGCTAATTGTGCTTAATGCTAGCCGACAAAATCCACAGGTACAGTCAGTGTCGCTATTCTTGGGCGAGGAAGCACTGTTAGACATGCTTTGTTTACATAACGCATGTGATGTTCATTATGGTGTGTTACGTATGTTTCTTGTTTTTGTACCATTTTGGCATAGCAGTATTATATAGAAATTTACAAAGAACTCTGTCTCTTAGTTGTCAGTTCATATACCTTTAACAACTGTAAGTTCGTGACTTTTAGGGTGGTCGGCTATGTTGATTAACGCTTGTAACAATGCTTTGCACATGTAACATGAGCCTTGTTATACCGCCACCCTTTCAAAACCAAAGACCTACCAACATGCTAGGGACAAAGATTAAAAGCAAATAACAAATATCTAAAATACACACATCATTATAAGATACAAAATGTCTTTTATTTGAAAATGCAAGTAAACTGCTTTTTTCACAGTAACATAAGGTTTCTCGTCCTGACAAGTGTCAAACAGACACATAATTGTACATTTATCAAACGTATGAAAGTTGCAATAAGTAGTACGAAATTCATTGGGATCCTAAATCTGTGTTAGAGGCAATTAACGTTCCACGACGAGAGATTAGCTAAAACATTTAAATTTGATACATAGTAGTATTGATAATGCGGAGTTCTTGCGTTAGAGGTAACTAAAATAATCTGTTTTTCGAAGAAAACAATTAAATTTTAAAATTATTTTGCGCAGCAGCCTATTGGTCGCGGTATAAAGACCAGCTTGCACAGTACCACGTTGCCATGAAAGCTAGCTCAATGGCAAAGAAGTACAAATCTTTTAACATATCTTTACTATATACACCCATTCCCCTCCTTACTAGGATCCGCCTTCGAGTTTTGGAGTTTAAATGTATGTGGGATGTTGTACGGGTTCTTACACTTCTTGACATATGGGATATTCACGTTTGGCGTTAGGTCGCTAAAAAGCTAGCTCAATGTAAAGGAAGTACAAATGTCGTATTTCACCTCTACTTTACCAATTCTACAATCCATGTACAATAAATCTTAGTTTAATCTAAACTAATACCGCCTGATAATATTTTAGACATTTTCTCTTAATCTTTGCTCGTTTCATGTATTTGCATCTATTAACTGATTCATGTTAATTAGTTTTTGGCCTGGGGACTGAAAGTCCCCAAGGCCTAAGTTAGTATACCACATTTCAAACCCTGCAAGAATTTTAGCCGTGCTATGTGCGAATAACAACTGTAAACATTCGCTATGCGAAAGTAGTGCAAGACAGACCAGATCAATCTTCTGTTTGAATGCCGCATATGATAAGAACATGTTACAAATAAAAATAGTACATAAAACTTCAAACGACTGCAGGAAGGTATATAGCTTACGGGCTGCATTACACATTTTTTTCTGTTTTAGAAATTAATGCGCTGTTAGCTGATAACGGAAGATAATCATATGCATATCACGGAAAAGTACGAATATTTACGGAAATTTACGAAAACGTACGAAGCTCGATATAAGAGTTTGTAGTTTGATTTTCAAATTTACGATGTTATTTCATTGACAACTTTGTTATTTACGAACGATAACATATATATTTACCTAAAAATAAATGTCTCTAAAAAAGATATAATTTACGTACATTCCCGAGAAGGAACTAACGTGATCAAATTCACCCGCCATTTATCGAGGACGCTGCATGTCGAGGCCCAGTGAACGGTTTCACCGATTACAACTACAAGGTAACCCAGAATCATTTTTGGTTTTCTCTGTTATACACATTGTACAGTACTGTATTTATATTTCATTGCTGGTATTGCTTTGTTTATTTCTGTTTCAAGGTCTTGTCATTGGTACACAATAATTTTCGACCCCCATCATCAGATCATATCGCTTGAAGTTGTACAAAGCGCAGATCGAATTATTTTTATTGGCTTAAACAATTTATAATGTTGACTATGTGATTATTTTTCATTTAACGTACGTTTTATAATAAAACAAACTTCCCTGCCACCCATATATTTGTGAATCATTCATTCTGTGTCATATATTGAATTTCGTCCTCTGTACATTTCGACCCGCGCTTTAGGTAAGGTCCAGCGCAAAACACGTAGGTCAAAAGTTGTCTTTCGGGGAGTTAACCTATAGCCCCCAGGCCTTCAGTGCTCACAGCGCTTTGATTACCCTTAGTTTTCAGTTTTCTTACGCTTTAAAACATCAAAAGTCTTGTGGTAAATCAACTTAAGTACGGAATTTCAACTTCTCCACAAGAAGCGAGGCATGCAAATAAACAAAGGCAAAAAGCGATTCAAAATGACGTGGGAGTAATGTGTTTTTATTCGATGTAAAATAATACCGAGTTCATGAAGAAAATGTATATAATCTTCGGCTTAATCTTTTTTATTGAATAGATTACGATAAAAGAAAATGGTACATCTTTTCAAACGGAATGGGAATACAAGCTAGAAATTCTAAAAGTCCGATCAAAACAAACATTACGTTCCATAAAATAATGCCTAAAAGAAAAATAAATTGCTCTGCAAATTGAATCACTTTAAAGGCAGCAATCCAGAGTTTCTTGTCAAAATGTTTTATTTCTAAAGCTTAAATGTGAACCATTCCCGTGCCAATCAAAGATGCAAAACATCAAAATAAACTTCATTTAATTTCAGTGAACAACGTTAGATTAGTTGAATGATATAAGAGAAGCATACGACATGAAAAACAACGTCATTACCATGCTATAACGCACAAAGTTTGATACAAAATAGATTCTCAAAGATATCATCAAATTAAATGCATTTGGAGGTTTTTCATTTATCGAAATAACATTAAATCAAGTCCTTCCTATCGTAAATATATAGAAAGTGATTCAGTGATAATGTTTTGTTTTATATGTTGTACAGAAACAGAGAGACATTAGCGAAGAAGAAATTTGATTTTTGTATTTTCTTTTCTTACAAAAAATAAATACAGACTTTCTACATTTTAGTCTTTATGGATACACTGTAGTAAAAGGAATGATTAATGCCATAACAAACCCAGCAAAATGGACCCAACTTTATTCTGCAATTTCGGTTATACTAAGTGCTATAGGCGAAAACTGTACTTCGAAAATAAAGCCGTGGTATTTTCGGGTAACAAAGGTTTAAGAAACCAAAATAATAATTAATACCAATATCATCGAACATCAAAATGAGAGCACAATTCATATTTTGTTTGGCGCAGCCGTAATAAGCTTTAATTTGTCTTGAAGTTGGTATCTTTTATCAACCGGCAATGAAATGAGGAGTAGAATGTATAACATTCTTTTAATTGAGAGCTTTACTCTGTAAACAATCTAATTAAAAGCGTATCCTAATTTACGCTCCTCTACTCAGTTAGCGGAGCGAAGATACTGAGTTGATTTTAATGAGATTGCTCTGTAAGGCACCTTTTAATTTGACAATACTAAAAAAAATGTCAATAAAATACTTTTTCTTGAATGGTTTTATAATTTATAGGTAAAATTCGCTATTTGTGTGCGTTTCATGTTTATATTATGGTTGATTGTTATGGATTTCACGCATGAATGAATTTGTAACGGGTACCAATGTGACAGGTTAAATATATGCTACAATACTTTAGTAATAGTTTTCTGCTTTGAAATGTTATATAGAAGAAAATTAATGACGATCTCATTTGAAACAGATACGAATATCGAATTGGATCTATAAGTACGTTAATAGTTCATATTCTTCAACATAATATAGTGTTACCGCCAAACTAATGTTAATTATAAGTGTATAGTAATAATGTATTATACTTTATCGACTAGCGAATAAAAGTCAAATTTTCGAGTAGCATATTTGAAAGAAAAACAAGTATCAAGTTTATTTTCCTGGTACGTGGGAAGAAAATAAGTAAGCGGCAGGTAAGCTCAGTTGGGAAAACATTCAAATTTACAATCCTGTAAGCGAATGGCCTGTGTTCACGTCTCGTTTAGGGTACAAACTCATGCCCACCTTGACACCCTGTTTACTTGAAAGTTCTAGCTACCAATCGCTTTCATATACTCAACATTGCGACAACCATCTGTTTTAAAGATAGTCCTTGATTAAAGATAGTTCTTGTTTATGTTATTTGTTTCATATACATAACCGCTGAAAATTACGACAGCAATGTTCTGACAACAACTGAATCATGGTATGTGATAATTATAAATCTGATTATCGGGTAGTGACTATAGTACGGTCTGCTTCCAGACCAAAGACAAACGGTATTTGATCCACCTAAAGAATTATTGTAAATTCACTAACTCCCTTGTGGGTAAATCACTGCGTACAATAAGATAATTTCGTGTTCAATGAAACAATAAAAAGTAGTCAACACAAGACACGAATCTCAAACTAGAACAAATAAAGTCAATTTGATTTCTCCATTTTACGGAAATAATTTGTCTCATCATGCTTAAATGCAGAAAATTGGATTGTGCAGTCATCACCATCGTTGCTGTACTGCGATATAAAATGTGATTAGAAGCAAACATTTGCGTGCCTTTGAATAATTATAGGAGTTTATTTGTAGACAATTATCCTCCTTTCTTTGAAAATACTTCGAATTATTTCCTCTTGATTGCAAACTGCAAATCGTTTCCCGCCAATTTCATGTAAAATGCCCTTGATGTTCAATTGTCGTGTAACATCTGACTGTCCTTCCGGAGACATACGTAATTTATCCGACCATTTTAGTGCATATCAAACTAAATGCGCCGCCATTATATTGCCTAACCCTAAGTTCCGTTCATTAATCTCAAATTAACAAATCTTCATTTGAATAACAAAACAAATAAACAAACGATATACAAATACATTACATGATATTTAAATATCTTGCTATCATATAAACTGTTTAAGGTACGTCAATAACCTTGATACATATTTATGTGATTGAAAAAGAACTACGCACAGAATGGTATGTCATAACAAAATGTCTCTGTTTTTTTCCTGTCATTCTCTGTTTTAAGATTTATGTATCATTGCAAGTCATAACTTTGACAAATGCTTCCAAAAATATAGTTTATTTCTTCAATGAATTTGCATTAAGTGTTATCAGAAAGTTAGACACACTGCTATTTATGTTTTGGTGTTTTGTTTGTTGCTTAAAGAGCTGGTTGTTACTAGAATTGTGTGCGGTATATACTTTAAGGCAGAGCTAGAACTAAGAGGTTGGAAACGTCTGGTCTTACTGCTTCTAAAGCTTATTTATAAGAACAATGTATAGAGCGTCCACATTATGGAGCGAGTTTGTGCTATTGTCCCTGGTCGCGTCATATCAAAGATGTGAAAATTATCTCTGTGCTAAGCATACAAATGATATTGACAGTGCGGAGTTGGTGGAAGAGCCTCAAAATGATTCAAACTATATGTTACCAAACTTCCGGTTACCAGATGACCTCGCATGACGCAATGTACTTGCTCTATGTACCTTTACAATGACAATTGTGCAGTTTTGTAGAGGCGATGCTGACCACATTGTCTTGTCTGTTGTCATTTCTCGTAGTTTCATGATCCATACCCATTTGCGTGGGTCTACATCTATGTGTGTTGTACTTGGTGGTGTTAAACAATTGTATGTCTCCATTTACATTTATTGTTATGATCACAACATCGAATTTGGGATGAAAAGTGATTCACTTATTATCAAATTACATTTGTATCCTCTCATAATTTGTGTCTTTTTTCATTAAGATTATATTTATAAAAGTGTTTATAACTGGAGAAATGACACTAACAATTAAACAGTAAATTTAACTCTAGTAGGAAACCTACAGAACATTACATATATTATTATCATAATACATCTTTAGAGCAGATATGTAAAGACCAACGTTGGTTTGTTTTAAAGAACATGTTTTAGTTTGTTATCCGTTATGACAAAAAAGATGTTATGACAAAAAAGATCAGTGGTACAGAAAGCGACTTCATATAAAGAATTTATTCAGCTTTAAATGATAAGCAAATATTGTATATCACATTGAGATTTATTTCGTTTTAAACGAAAGTTCATCAGACATAATATCCTTGCTTAATTAAAATGTAATAATAATATAATTATACATCGCCTTCCTGTTATAAATATTGTCTAAGCACTCCGGATATTGAAAATGTGTCCGTTGTTTCAAATCACGAAAGCAATACATACGACTTCATATTATCTGAAACAAACATAATGTCCTATTATTTTGGTCGATTCAACCTGCATCTTTCAAGTGATTTAATTCCGTAATATTGCCCTCTCCGTATCATATCCACTGGCTCACTAATCAATAGTTTCTTTGTACCGACCAATGACATCTTCCAGCTAAACGTGTGAGAAAAATCGAAATTTTTGTACATTCAAATGTTACGAGGTTGTATGAACTATAGCATAGTCTGTGAAAGTGCTATCAAATTTCTACATCTTCACAAACTGTCATGTCATGTAAGCATCAACTAAACGTTTGAGTTTTGAATAATCACGGCCGTTTACTTCGGTCGATGACATACGGGCTAATGTATATTCAGACTGTGTCCCAGACTTTTTGAGGTCGCAGACATTTCTTGAGAAATTATCTGAAATGATGTACCGTCTATGCCAATATGCCATCCCGACTGTAATGTCTTGTTCTGAGTGATGATTTAACTAAACCATTTACAATTCTTAAACACTGATCATATCCAGCGAACAAGTGATTTTCATTTTTTACCAATTGTAATTTACAAGTTAAATTGCTTTCCGTTCTCAATGGGTTTGCTCCCGGGAATGGTACTGAAGTTTAATTACACAAGCATACCCTACAACTAACACATTATGTTAAAACTTGGATATATGTTCGTAAAAAAATAATAAATACATTTTTCAAGAAAACGTGTCTATCGGGAATTGTATGCACAAAATACCAATAAAACAACTTTCATAATAAAGTGCTCTCTATCCATAAAATAAAAACAACTGTTAAACCACAACTTGTCTATTTCATTTATTTTACAGTTTATTTATGCTTTATTACTGTTTTATTTTGCTGAGATTTTTTGGGAAGATTCCTTATATTTACTGTTCTAAAGCCTTCGGGGATTAGTTATAACACACAATCTATTTTCACTCTTCATTTCTGACGTTTCGGTTTTCAAAGCCTTTGCAGAAGAACATTGGCGAAAAACATTTACTTGAAATGTTTATTAATTTAGCACTTAAAATGTGGCACTTTTATTCCCTTTACTGACTTCAGAATCTACGTAGGTTACGCTGTCACACATATGTTGAAAGTTATTTGTCTTCAATTACGTTACGTAAGACGACGTTACTGCCGTTTCCGTCTACTTTGTTTAATTGTTGTAGGTATTCATGAACATGAATAAGTATTGAGTTATTTAGGTCATATTAAAGGTCAAAAGGTCAAAATATTTTTTGCAGATAATATTTAACGATTGTTTTCATACATGGACTATGAAAAGAAAAGGCTACAGCTGAAAAGGGTCGCCATTTTGGACGCCGTATAATATATCTCCACGGCAACCAATTTTATTTGCACAAAATGGTTGGTGCGTAAAAGCACATGTATATATGTCATTGTTAGTATAAAACATGACCTACTATACCCTATATATTTTGATAATTTGAGGAAATTATGTGGTAATATGGTGATTTGTTGGCCAATTTGACCTTTTTACCTTGAATTTGACCATGATAATGACCTTGTATGAAACTCCAAATATCATATTTATTTTGCACATTTATATGGCTAATGTATTTGTGTGCTTCTTTTGCAGCTTATTTTTAAGTAATTATTTTAAAGTCGGACCTTTAAAAAAGCAACCTAAATCGAAAAACGTCGCACATCTTGGACGCCATCTTAGATTTCTCGGCCCGCACCAAAAATTTACATTTTATGCCGGAGGTCCGGTAAACTTCAGAGTCTCCCAAACATTTTGATATATGACTCATTTTGTTCATTTTTTGTGGCCCAGTGGTATCCTGAATATGGTGTTTTGCTGCTCTATTAATACTTACTAGAGCTGTCCCTTACAATTGACGAATGCCCTCGAAAGAGGTGTCTCACAGTCTGTGTTCTCTCCATGTGCTCAATAAATGAGCTATGTAATTTTAAAATACTTCCATACATCACAGAGTTACCATGCATACAGTATTCCATTACTTTTAAATACTAAGTGCGACCTTGACCTTTAAGGTAGGGGCATGGTCCTTGCACGAAACATATTTTCTTGATCTGCTAAACATTTGTGCCAAGTTATTTCAAATCAATCAATGCATGACAGAGTTACAGTCCGGACACAAATGTATGTATAAATAGAGGATTCCATTACCTATAAACTCTTAGTGTGATCTTGACCCTTGAGGTAGGGACGTGGGTCTTGCGCGCAACACGTTGTCTTGATGTGGTAGACATTAATTCCAAGTTATTTTAAAATCCTTTAACGCATGACAAAGTTACAGTCCGGACACAAATGTTTGCATATATACAGGATTCCATTATCTTCAGACTCTAAGTGTGACATTGACCTTTGAGGTAGGGACGCTGGTCTTGCACGCGACAGGTCGTCCTGATGTGCTCGACATTTGTGCCAACTTATTTTAAAATCTTTCAATGAATGAAAAAGTTACAGTCCGGACACGAATGTGCGCATATAAACAGGATTCCATTACCTTCAAACCCTTAGTTCAACCTTGACCTTTGAGGTAAGGACGTGAGTCTTGCACGCGACACGTCGTCTTGATGTGCTAGTCATTTGTGCCATTCTGAATAGAACGATTCCTTTTCCAGAATAAGATAAGCTCTTCACTAAGGAGATAATCAAAACGGCAAAAACCTTTTTAAAGATCAAAACACTAGTGATAGTTTGTATCAATAACATAATATAAAAATATGCACCAAATTTCGTTTCCACGCTTTCCGATCACGTGACTACAGCAATTCTGCTTGAAATTCGGAATTAAAGGAATTAATTCTGAGATGTAAAAAAGCTTACTCGAACGCTTCAGAAGTGGTTCTAGGAAACAAATCTCAATTCAGAACTACTCAATCGCACCTGTCTTCCGGAATGGAAGGAATTCATTCCGAAAATAGCATATTAATCAATCGCTTCAGAAGTGCTTCTAGGAATCAATTCCTAATTCAGAACTACCAAATTGCATCCTTCTATACACGTAGGACACGTTTAGTCGGAAAGAACACCTAGAAGGAGGCTGAAGATGGTATATATTAATATGTTAAAACATTTCTTTTTGCAGTACAAGCTTCTTTTAGGTAAGACAATGTTTTCAACATGGTTAAAAGGCGTATTGCAGGCCGTGATAGCTCAGTGGTTAGAATGTCTGGCTCCAGAACTGAAGGCTCCTGTTTGAATGCCAGCCTAAAATTAAAGGCGCAAAAGTCGTACCACATTTAAAACAAGTGTTTCACAAATTGTCTTGTAGAAACGCAATTCAAACGGTCTGTACAAAGTAAACCGATGTTCACGAGCACTTCAAGTAAAATAAAGATGCATGCTTCGAATTAAAGCAAACACACCAGGTATTAACACATACTCATTTTTTAAAAACTTTCGTTACAACTCTGTCGAAATGAATCGGCTTAACATGAACTGAAAAGGATATGATTTTCATGTCTTGTGCATGCTGAACGCAATGTCTTAGTCACGTTTAGGGTTGTTTTATGCAGACACGACAATGGCTGCTTTATCAGAAGAAACATATTGAAAGGCAAAACATAAGATACAACAGAAGACTTTCTTGTAATTGGTCTAAGCTGTTACGCAACGTTTCAGAATGATAGAGTAAAGTTCCGCTATTACGACCACCCGATACTTAAGCTGCTCGTGCTCAGAATTGGGTGAAAAAAATCTTAGAATTGTCTGAAAATAACATATTTGAGAACGAATAGTGAAATAAAATGGTTCCAGTATCAATTCATGTAACGCATATCTGTATCTGAAAGTATACACTACCAAATTATAAAGAGTTACAAACGCTTTTGAAATTCCAATATGAACATATACCGTTTCCCTTGGGAGCGGGAGGTCGAAGGTTCGAATCTCAGCAGGGGTCCGTTCTGATATGGCCGGTTGATGAGCCGCCAGCTAGTTTAATAATGGTTACCGTATCCCTATATACCTGCCTGGCGTCTAGTTTTAAAAGGGTAGAATTCGGGAGATAAATGTGCTCAGCAAGAAGGTGTCTCATAAGTCAGATATGGCTGGTCCTTTAAGTAGGGGTGACACTATAATAAACAAACACTTTACCTTACTTTATAGGGTATCGGTGCCGTAAAACCAAACTCACCAACATTTTCAACAGATTTTCTCAAATTGCTTCCTAGAGTTTTACTTGTGAATTTGGTTCTAGAAATGGCTTTTACATTTTATGTTTTAGTATATCGTTTTGGGGAAATTGAAATTCACCGGAAACTGTAAACGAACCACCCTCGCTAATAAGACCACTTTCGCTAATAAGACCACACTCGCTAATAAGACCAAACTAACCATTTTTTTAGTAAAAGTTTCGTTAATAAGACAATTTCGTTATTAAGACAACTTTATGCCGGTCAGAAGGGTGGTCTTATTTCCGGAACTTTGCTTGTATATCCCAAGAACTCTCTAAAATAGATAAAGGAGAAAGGTACTTTAATAGGTCCACACCAGAATTAGATATTAGATCTCCATCCTGGAGGCATGTGTCATAACCAGGTTTAAACTTATTTTCCGCCGATTCAACATAATAAAAGCACTGTAAAAATAAACACAGAATCATCTTAATAAAGGCAATTTAAAGTAAAATACTTTTATTGTAGCAAATGAAGAGAAGTGTAAATTGTTTTTCACTTATTGCCGCTTTTTGAATTGTTTTGAGAAAACTGACAATGTGCACCTCACTGAGTCATATCCTGAGTTTTGATATCCTACTGAAAACGTTGGCTAACATATGATGGGGAAAACTTATTAAAATATATTTGTTGCTATTTTTAATTACTGTAGTCCCTATGTGTAGTGAACAGGAACCATATTTTGTAATATGAAATAGGTATCTTTAGTATTGCTGGAGAGTGAGTGTGGTCGTATTTCTACCATGGGCCCATGAAAAGGAGACGTTATACATTTGCGGTCCCTTGAAAGTATACTGGAACACAGACCCCAATTATTTACAGGCTCTGATTACTTGATCAAACTTTTAGCAAAATCAACATTTCGTTAAACTAATCATTTATCTGCATCAAAATCGATGAATTGATTAAACATGTAAATCTACTGTTTTTATCTGATCCTTATAATCTCTGTCGTGTTGAATTTATTATCACTTGATATTCAGTTGCGTTGACCTCCCGTCCGTCTGGCTGTTCGTCCGTATATCTGTCCGTCCGTCAATCTGGAACCACATATATTTCATCTGTGTGGCTATTTGAATGAAATATAACTACGATATGGAATTGGGCCCGCAAATTTTCAGTTGGAGTGGTACTATGGCCCTGTAAAAGTTTCATATTTATTCTACACGTATATGGAAATTTAAATTTACCTTTTTCATAAACAAATTGTCAATATTTAATTTCATGGAATTGTAAATAAATATATATAGCTCATCGAATAGGCGTTTATTAAATTCACAAAATGTACACAATTAACTCGTAACAAGGCCCCTAGTTGGATGGGACTGATAACCTTCATAACTTATTAAGATACTAAAAAAGTCTTGTTAAAATACTAACTACTCTGATTTTTGTTAGATCTAAAATTGTAGGGTTTCTAACCAAAACTGCTTTACGAAAAAGTGTCTCCCTCAGAAATGTGATCCAGTGAGGTGAGGCTAATGTTTGTCAATAAAAAAAATAAAATTATTTCACGTGAAATGTATCGTCATAATTTCATTTGATTTCACACAAACTATCAAATTAGAAGTTATATACCAACAAATGAAAGTCATCCTTAAGCAGGCAATTCATACCCGCCGTTGTGGAGAGTGGGGGAATATGGGCCTTGTTTACATAGACACTTCTTTCTTTCCATATATAATCTTTAGAGAAACTTCAAAGCATCTTTTTCTTTCAATCTGGTCGCTATTACTTTATTTCATTGTGCAAAAACAATAAAATATTCCCTACCAAAATGTCTGAACGAAAGTGTATCCCTTCAGAGCTGTGACCCTGTACATGGAGAACCTAATTGAAATAATTAGATAAGCACTATTTGTGTGTGCCATTTTGAACATTGTACCTTTCTTATATGTGCGCCGACAGCAGAATTCAACAAACTGTATAAAGTTAATATTCTAGTTTAGAACTCCCACGTTAAAATACAAATAGGCTTGTAATTTCTCGGGTGATTGCTTTTATTAAATTATCTCCGCCCTCATTAACGTACGCTGAGAAAATAGCATAGTCTTAAAAGTTCCAATAAGCGAAAAATTAATCATTCCGATTTAGTAGATTTCACTCACGCATATACATGTATGAGTCATTTAGTTGTTATCTGTCTTAAATTTAATCTAGATCAACCATTAGATTAGTCTATGAATTTTTATAGTACTGTAATTATATGTAATTAAATGAGTAAAAGAATCATCTCTATTTCATATTCAGTTTTCCCGCAATTTGACGTGACTATAGTTCAAATGTATACGACGTTACGTCACGTTGGCTTTATATTTTTATTCTGACGAAGGCTTTTGCCGAAACGTTAATATGAAAATGATGATATAAAAACGTTGTTGTAATAATGTGTTGTTGTTGAATTTTCCTTTTTTAATTAAATGAGTTGAATACTTCAAACCTATTTCATAGTAATAACTATAATCCCGACTTAGACGTAGGTAAGTGAACTAACATCGCTTAATCAAGGGTGTTTGGTTAAAACCTATCTAGACTTCCACAGCCCAAGTCCTCCTCAATAAAGAAAAGGCTAGCATTGAGCCAGGATGGAGTTTACAGAAAAACGAATTAAATAAATGTTAGACCTTCATGACACAAGCGTGAATAAATAATATATGAAGACATTAATCAAATTTATTATTTCACCGCATGCATATTAGCCATGTCATGAGTTCTTTTTCAAATTTCATATTAAATTTGTATATTTGTTGCATAATTGTTCTTCATGGAAAATTCTTTGTCGGTGTACAGTGCTAAGTGTTGCTTGTAAATCCTTAACTTGGCTCATCTACTCACGTCATCAAAGGTCGTCTACTTCAACTTTCTGAATATTTTCCATTTCGGCGCAAACAATGTATTCTCTTTTATAAGATGAAGAAATAGTTTGCATGGACGATTCAAAGTGCAGTGTTTTACATTCGGATTTGGTAAACCCTGTTTATGTTTAATTATCCAAAAACGGATTTTTATTTAAAATGAACCTAACACACTATAAATGATTTTTCGTATTTTGTTTTAATTATAACAAGAACTACTTAAATAAAGATAGTCGGCGCAATTTTTAGTATATGAAAAAGATTGTTAGCTAGATTTTTTATAGTTAAAATTAATTTTATTCAGTCGGAAGGCGCATATTGTCACAGGGTAAGAATAAAAGTGAACAATGATCGGGATTCGAACCCGTGGACCTTCGATTGCAAAGATGCTAAACTTAATGCTCTCCTGAATGAGCTAACCGGCCACTTTCCAATTTTGTCCCAATAGTAATTAAATTATCGTGACACGTGCATCAGGAAACCAAACTTAATCATTTTTTTTCTTATCAAATATGTTACTCGAATTATTGACCGTTATTACTGGCCGAGAAAGTATAAATACTATACACTTATAATTAACATTAATTTGGCGGTAACAACATATTATATTGATAGATATGAATTATTTACGTACTCAAATTATTAACTATTTCAAAAGAGACTGAAAACGCAAGAGATTGTATTGTCTATTCTCATTCCGTATTATCCAATTAGAAGGTGCCTTACAGCTTCAATTTCTCAATTGAAAAATGGTATACATTCTACTTGTCATTTCATTGGCGGTTGAAAAGTTCCCATCTTCCAGTCAAAAGCGAGTCTAATACGGCTGCGCCGAAAAACATGTATGGTATAAAAAGTATTAAAACGTTAAAGCCTTAAATTAGAAAAACACAAAATGATTTGATTTTCGTAACGATCCCTCGGTTTTTTTCAGTGTCAATATTCATTTCAACAATTCAATTGGAAAGTACAAATTTCCTCAAGGTGTAAACTGTTGATTGACTTCAGGCGATTATAAAATCATCGAGGTGGAAATACGATTATTTGACTTAGAGAAATTCCTTGCAAGAGTACACGATGTTTCAAGGCAAACTTTTTTTTTCGTGTTTGAATTACTTTCACTGCTATACATTCAACACAAAATGAGTGTTGAGCAGGAGACTTTACTTACGTAAAGCAGACTATCTATATCAGTATCTTGGTGACAACTGTCATGTAAGTGTTTGTCATTAAATGAATCGTAAACAGTAGTGAATGAACTACATGTAAATCAAATACCATCGTTAGTCTAAGCAATGCATAAAGGTCGCAGGGGATTAAGTCACAAAATGACTTACAAAATATTATTTGCAAGGTAGTCCCTATCTATGTAAGTGAATGGGTCGTTTTGTAGAGCAGTTTTTTATCTTTGCATGGCATATACATTTTTTTACAAAGTGCGACGTTAAATCTGAATCGATCAATTGACACGAAACAATCAACCATATGGGCATATCCCATAACTTTTGAAGACATTAAAAGTGTTCAAACTATGAATTTTCAGTTCAGATTTGTTAAAACCACGCTCAGTTACCATTCACAGCTATAGCTCGTAAGGTAGTTGAGCATAGTCACTGAAGCAAAAGGTAAGTACATGGTTTCCTATGACAAAAGTAAAGTTTACACAAATTGTTAAAAAAGGTCAAAATTTGTGGATAGTGTGTACCCGTTTATAACTTTATTAGTGAAAGGGTTGTCCTGATATTTGCACTGTCCGTGTACAGTCTGTGTTGTCCTGATATTTACACATGTATGTGTTTAGACTGTGTTGTTCAGAGACAATCGATCCTCTAGTACTTTCAGTCCTTTGATTAAGTTTTGTTTTATAATTTCTTTGCTATCCAAAGGATTTTCAAAATTCAAAAGTTCTACAATACTAGGATACCATTTTCATATTAAACTATCTTTTTAAAAAGAAGTTTTGTAACCTTTGCTAAAACTGTAAGTCATAGCTCGCGATTTTGAAAAAAGAAAAAGAAATTGAAAATAATGAATAAGTTGTGCGTTTATTAGCTTTCCAATGATATAAGACTTGTTTAAATATCTTTTGTTTTAAGAAAGTTACGGCCGTTAAGAAAACACCACTAACAATACAAACATGGATTACCGACCGCTGCCCACCGGAATTTTGTCTTCTGCGTAATACGGCATTTTGTTTTAAAAAAAGGTCACTTCTACATGACAAGTCGGCAAAACTTTTTGAATACCGGCCCGTCTCTCTTCGAGATTGATTCCATATGTAATTAGTCTCGAGAGCGATTAAGTTGTAAATTTAGCATATGAATAGATTTGCTAAGGTCAATAAAACAGTGTCACAAACTGACCGTATTGTGTATGTTCAGCTAAAACTGTTACCACAGAGCCAAAGGTCACCAGAACAGGTCTAACTGTATAATCAAATTAAAAAATTGCAGTAAATATCAATGATTCATAGTAAATTTCACTAAAAGTCGCCATAAAATGTAAATTTTACTAAAAAAAGCAGTTCCATAACAAATGTAGGATCAGCACACTTAAAATTACGTTGAAATCAATCTGAATAAATAACACAAAATTGTTTTCATTTCACACAAAATTATTTTCATTTAGAATTAATCCAATTGGATTCTTTCTAATTAGTTCCAATTGGAATACTGGTAATCCAATTGGAAAAATTCTTTCCAATTGGAACTTCCAATTGGAAGTCTGAATTCCAATTGGCGAGTCCAATTGGAAAATATTCCAATTGGAAAACCAATTGGAATGAGAATTTGATACTATTTTTAGAATCCAATTGGAATATTTATTTTCCAATATGTTTTAGAATTTGATTTTTGTGTTTGTCTTTATAAGTTATTGAACGAAAGGTAGAAATTATTTATTCCAATGTAAAATACGATAAACCAACATACTTAATTACGAATTATTATTATAGTTTTCAATGTAGTTTTTGGAAAATTTTGGAATTCCAAAAATTCGCTGGAACGTGTTACATTTGTTTTGTGGTTATTCAATATCTATTCAGATAAAAAACTGAAAGCATTACTGGCTTGTCTAGTACGTTCGTTTTGTAGGACTCAATACCATTTTACGTTTAAATAGTCTCCTACACCTGCATGTAGGAAAGAGTGACTACGAATTTTGATATATGACAAATCCCTTTCTTAGGATGAGTCGGTAGTTGATCTCCTTTCAGACGTTTAATCCTCTTTAATCTTTGCTTAGTTTCTTCTTATCTAGTTTTTCATATCGATCCTTGTTTCCCGTACATCAAATCGAAATTATTAGTGTGATATATGATCAAATATGTATGTAGACGATGACGAATTATAATTTTAAAACATTTAGTCCAGCCTAACTTTTCGATTCATTTGACCGTGGTTGTGATATTGATATGAAAAGTGTAGCACGAGCACAAGTAGTAGGAAATATCCTTGTGAACAAACTTCAACTAATCGATAAGCTGCTAGCTTTCTTCAAAATCGAGCTAAAATAAATTAGTGCAAACCTGTGTGTAAACTTTTGTTTAAATTATATGTACACTTTACAGTTATTAACATAATACTCATCCTTAGTACCGCTTTAGAACGTGTTTCCAAACCATGCCAACAACAACATGTCTTTTAAAATCCATTAGGTAGGAGCTGGCGAATTTGCAACACAAGACAAGTACTCACTCATGCTTTCCTAATAGAAATGTTTTGTGATCATTTAGATGATTTGCAAATACGCCATACGGGATTTTTCAATATATCTATTTTTCTTTGGATATTTAATGATATTTTGTAGTGCAGTTTCAGGAAATGGTTTAACCGCATTTGTCAGTGTTCAGTTCTCAATACAAACTAACATAATTATAGGAACAAATACTCATTTGTTACGTACAGTCACTTTACAGAAGGATTGGAATTCTAAAATGTCGCTGGGGCACGTTTCTATATAAAATGTGCATGGTAAACATCAGAACCTTTTTTTAAAACTCTGGAAGACATACAGACTGAATTAAATAGATTCAAAACATGTACAGATGTTTTATCATGTTCTGTTTGTATTGGTGCATTTATGTTTTTCAGATAATGGCAAAGAAGTAAACTTACAACATTTCTTAAACTCAACTGTCAAAATTTGAATTTCCCGGGAGGAGCTTAGAGGTCATTACCCTTGAAAGAGAAGAATGTAAACATGCATTACTAGCACGTGATTGGGTTTATTATCAAGCCAAGAATGTATACAGACACACAATCACTACCTTTATGTAGTTTGTACTTAGCTATATCGCCTTTATGTTTATGAAACTAATTTGTAAAAATAAACTTTTTATTAGGAACGTGTATACTCCCCATTCCTTGTGTACATGTAACTTCCATATTGTTTTTCAATTCACGGATAAGTAAATACCTCTATTTCTCACAACATTCTATATTTTCTAATGCTAATTTTTCAAATATTAAACCAGGTAACATATGCCAATTAGATGGTAGTTTTTGTCACCAAAACATATGTCTCCCGCATGGCAGTTTGTCAATGATTGTACAACTAAAACAGGATATCTAAATACCACAAAAATCTATTTTAGCAACAGTGATCTTGACCCCCCCCCCCCCTCGCCCCTCCCCTGACACAATTTCAGACACGAAATATAGCTTGAACTAAGGTAGTTGTAACATGCACTCTGCACATCGTCTCAATATGGTGAACATTTGTGGTGAGTTATTCTAAAATCCTTTAAAGGATTCAAGAGATATGGAGCGGCGACGATTTTCGGAAAGACGGATAGACAGACGGACGGACGGACGGACAACTTTACCAAAATCATTTGTCTCAATATATCTCTCCCCAATTACATCGGGGGACATAATTACAAGGTGCTACAAGATTATCAGTGAAATTGATGCCATGAATGTGTAGTTGTTCATTATTACTACCATGAATGCCCACATTACTATATGATCTGACCAGTGTTGATAATTGCTAACTTGCACTAAATTGTCATCTTACGCCTTGCCAAAGTGTTTCACATACTTCTTGCATAATGCTTGATTATAAAAGTTTACAACTGAAAACAACAAGTGAGTTGCATGCTTACACTCCATTGTAGTAAAAGATCATCTACAAATATTTACAATGGTTTTTTAACTATCAGGGATTTAGTAGACAAAACTATGTATAACCATAGCTCCTCGCATAATTTACAGACTACGGGGGTAGGAAATATAGTTGCCGGTTTTTTGTCATTTGCTGTTCATGTACATTACATATGTTTTAAACTCTTGGATGGAGTTCATGAGTTTGGGTCAAAGATTCATCTCCTAAAGAGGCGAGCAATGTGTGAAGAAGTCATCACCAACGCCGCCTGGTCAAGATCACACATAGGGGTCAAGTTTTTGTCCGTTTCATATCTGCATCCATGTCTGTCTCATTAAGATGACTTGCAAAATCGATGTCCAAACCTCACTAGGACAAGGTTACAGTTATGTGTCAAAGTGATGATACTACATAAAGGGAACTTTGGAAGCTTTCAAGATTTTTTATCAGATGTTCATCTCATCAAAATTGTGAAGAATTCATGTAACAGCTGAGTTGACTCAATGTGAAATCTACATTGAGTCAAAGATCACCCTGTTGACATTTCTTCGTGCGGTGAGGGATATAGCTTATTTCATACTGCCTTGTTAAATCGAAACTCTATACCAGAGCTATCACTGTTGTGATTAAATACATCCGCAGTGGCACTTTGTCACATATTAATGTCTGAGCGTGAAGGTGCATGTCTCATCAACACCTTTATGGATACACACTAACATTGTATCATGCAAATCATTGCAATCCTTTCAAAACTGAAGGAGGAGCTGGCGGCACTGCACCAAAGGGACAAAACTCTGCAAGACCCTGACGGAGACACACATAAATGCGTCTTATATCTATTGTTCATGATAATTGCTTCTGCCAATATTCATTGTAATTCTTTCAAACCTGAAGGTGGGGTTCGCTCCACAAAATATATATATATCTTATGCAATAGAAATGTCTAAGTTCAAAGAGGCATAACTCTGCAACACCTTGATTGATACGCACAAAACATGTATCTTATATATCCTATATTTACGGTCATTGTATGTGCTAATATTCAATGCTATCATTTGAAAACTGAAGAGACGTTTGCTCCACAAAGAACCTATATCATTTGAATTCCATGCAACAGAAAAAATTTAAGTTCAAAGGGGCATAACTTCCCTACTGCAAGACATTGATGGATACACGTAATAATTATATCAGACACATTGACGTCGCACGGTGATTATCTGTTCCAATCCTTTGGAAACTGAAGGAGGAGTTGGCTCCACAAACTTCCATTGTAGTAAAAATTAGAAATGTTTACGTTTAAAGGGTGAATAAGTCTGCAACATCTTAATGGTTACGCACAAAAAGTGTGTCTTGCACTTCTCCTATTAATGGTGATTGTGTGTGCTAATATTTAAATCAATCATTTGAAAACTGAAGGAGGGGTTCGCACCACAAACTACCTATATTACATGAATGTAATGATATAGTTTAAGTTCAAAATCTCTAGGTAGGCTCTGCTACCAATGTTTTCATAACAGTAAATGTTTTCAACCCACAATAAACACATATGAGAATGATTGAGTGATTAGATAACCAACTCTTGTATAAGCGAAACAAAAAACCCATTTGATATACATATACAACTGAATATATAGCGAAGATGCATATCAAAACGTTCTTTAAAATTTATAAATTAATATAGCTTTTAAAATATTTACGGAGAGAAACTTCAGACATAACTGAGTTCAGTACAACTTTTTTGATATAGCTTTACTGCCTGTTTTTATGCTTTTATTTTTATCTACTATTTATCAATCTAATTAACATGAACATGTATTTCAATTAGAACTCTTTGGAAATTATTTTGCATACAGCTGCCCTTGAATTTGATACCATTCTTCGAACGCGTACTTATCAGTATACAAATAATATTCTACCAGTTCAATGTACAATGCACTACACAACAGTCTCGACATGTCAATATCTACCGACAAACCTCCTTTAAACGCGTTATAAATTCCAATGTCTTTCTAACAACAAGACACTTTTTATACAAATGTCATACATTGTTCACAAATGTAAGCTAACGCTATCAACATATGGGACATTTCTTCTTATTTAATGAATACGAAATGAGGTTTGTAGATGCTAGAGTGACATCTCCAAAACTAAAACTGTCAAAGTGTTACAGATATAAGACACCTAGTTTCATGAAATTGGGCTGCATTCACATATTTCATCGCCTATCATTTGACTTGCCCGTATTTTCTTGTATGCATTGGAATACATAAGTGTTAGGTTCTTGCCAAACGTAAAGAACTGTGTCCTTATAGACTTATTTGATGGACGTCTGCATACAAAAAAAGATACAAATGCCTACAATTTGCCATTACAATCCTTGGGAAATGTAATAAATACCACTGACTGTATGTCGTTATTTCGGCTCATCGTATAATTAGTAGGCTGTTATGAAGTTTGTGTATATTATATACCTTTCGGTTATATGACAAATGTACTGACATGTTTGGAATAAAGAACAATGTTTGAGCCAATAACGTCTCCAAAATGTAAAGCTACTTCGACACAATAAATCAAAACAGGAATTATTTGGTAACATTGCGGTCATATTATCGTACCGTCCGCGAATGTTCTGTTAATGCAAATAACTTTGGTTCACTACAATTGTGGCAAAACAGCAATCTCTAATTTTGCGAAAGCTACGAAATGTTTAGGGCATCCCAGAATTATCACCAGCGCTAGCTAACACAGATGCCATATTTCACTGTATATTTGAGCAGAGACCAATTAAAGTGAGATTGCAAAGGTATCTAAGAGCTTCCTCGACTTCGTGAATACTTTTAAAATTAAAAACACTGTATACACCAAACGAAATCTCCTCAGATTCGCTTTTAATTATCCTCTCTGTCTTTGTGCTTTCAATAGTTTTGGAAACAGAATATCAAGGAACGCATGACATTACTTATATCCATAAAACTATATTGTCATTTTTATTTCCATTGCCATTAGACCGAAATTTCACCAACGGAGAAATGATGCCAATTGTTAAATCAATTTTTTGTAGACAAATTAACATTTTGCGTTCAAATTGTATAAAAAGATAGATCAAACCCAAGAATTCGAGCAACTTGAAATCATATCGTATTCTTTACAGAACAGCACGAGATACGCAAATATATTTCAGTTGAACCAATTCTTTTCTATAATTATGTACTTTAGACTTGTATTTTAGTCATCATTGGAACTTTTATATCTAACTGTTATTTCGCTTAGTTTATGGCAAATCATTACTATTCAACTTCTGTTTGCTTTTTATTTAAAGATATATTGTTCACATGTCTTTCTAAACATTATATTACTGTAAACAACATTTATCTATTGCTTTATGCAGATGAATCCAGGATTAATTTTCTCTTTGATTAGAATACCAATAACATGCAGCAGTAATCATTTAATGCGCTCAATAAATATCAAAAGAGAATTTTTCTCTTCCATTTTGTCATGAGCAGTGCAACAAAGAAAATGTATGTTTTGTATGTGCATAAAAGCGACGCCATCAACTTCTAGGACATTTCGTCTTTTGAATTTGATGAATACGAAATGAAGAATGTGAATACCAAATGGACTTCTGTATTATAAATCTGTCAAAATGTAACACATCAAATACATTGGATATCTCGTTGGTTATATTTCAAGAAATATTCCATATTGGTGTTAGTCTGATTTAAAAATAAGATAAGAAAATCCTGCAAACAGGTATGCAGTTGGCGGAATTCTGTAGTGAAACTTTTTGCATGCTCGACTCAGTTTCGGCATGAATGTTTTAAGCAGAAAATGTTCTTCTCCTGTAGTTGTGAGTATATGAAAAACAAAAATGAAACAATCTGGAAAGTCATATAAAAGTATTGTAGAGAGCATGAAAGATATATCTTATTATTCCCCCCGTAATACATGTTTCGTGGTACTGCTTGTTGTTAAGTTTACATTCCAAGTGATCATCTGCATGAAAGACTTTCATGTTTTATGTTTTATCATTAAAGTGAGTGTAAGTCGTATTTTATCAGGTTTACAAAATTTCTAGAATAACAAAGGAAAAAAGACCCGGAGTTTCCTTTTCGTTTGGTGCTTTGTACGACTACAGTGTTCTGGTATTCTTTTGGTTATCGTTTTGCAAACACGTCTTTACCATTGATAACATCCATTTCAGAGGCAAAACCTCCAGTTCTTTATAGCCTTTGTGCAAGACAAGATTTCAGGTTTCAATCTACATTTTTGTAATCTTCATAGAATTAGAAACATATGACTTGTTTTGATTAAGCATGTATTAAATTCTTTTTTTCCAACACCAAGAATGAAGGAAATCTAATATATAATACAAAAGAGATTTTTTCTGATACATGTAAAGAAAAATACACAAATTTAAACATGCTTGTCCGAACATGTTATCCTTCATGATTTCAAAACACTCACTATAATAACAGTTGAATTTGTGTTTTTCCTCTAAATACAACATATTTCTTATATTTCAAATGCAATGATTAAAAATGAGTAAAATAAGCAATCGCAAGTCGGCGTACATACTGTAATTGTTTTAAGCTTTTTCCTTCAAAACGTTCGGTGAAAGATAAGCCGGACAGAAGAAAAAAGTAATAATCCTGTCATCTGTAAAACTATGCGGTAATGCTATGACACAGAATATGATTGGTATATATTATTATCTAATATGTTTGTATGAATTGTAGAAACTAAGAGATTGCTAATAAAAATCTTGAAATCGTGTTAGAATACCCAAAGGCATAAATAAAATCAAGACAACACGAAGTTTTCAATTTACATGTTTCAACTTTTTTGGTACGTGGCGTTCCCTGTTTGATATTATTTTTGTTTTTATGTCTTCGTCAGAAAATATACAACTCTAACTATTATGAATTCAAGTTTAAATATTAATAATATGCGTTCAGTATAACAGCAAAGACATGAAAACCACAAAATAACACTTATTGTAACAAACAAAAGAATTTCTGCACGGTATAATTAATTTTTTATAAATGTACAAATCGGATACTTTTGTTTTAAATTGTAAAAACGTAACAATTTCATCATTCATCATGCGTGATAAAATGTTTAATGTTTTATAATTCTGGGACGTTTTCGATAGATGGTGTTTTAAAGTTATATTGCCCTTCAAAATGGTCACATTGGTTTATATGTCTTTCGGTCAAAAGCGACCTT
Source organism: Saxidomus purpurata (assembly GCA_022818135.1). NCBI lineage: Eukaryota > Metazoa > Mollusca > Bivalvia > Venerida > Veneridae > Saxidomus > Saxidomus purpurata. The sequence goes on from JAFMSR010000013.1 coordinate 47,561,495, forward strand.
ACTACGACTGCGCCGAAAAAAAACAGTATACAACTACTAGACTTCCATATATCACTTGAATATTACAAATATACAACAGTCAGACACGTTGTTTATCATTACATTATCAAAGTGATATTACAGTTCAAAGAATACAATCTATCACTGATTTATAGTTCTAAATAATAAGATGCTTTGTAATAGTTTTATTCCTATCGAATATAAAGATAATCTGTAAACATCTATTTTGACTATTGAACATCCTCACGTTGTCTTTGGTAAATTTTCATTTATATATCCGTCAGTAAAAGAAAATAACTCAGTTCTTACATGTTTATAAAACATCTATTATATGTAAAGCTTAATTCGTGGCCGTAATTCAGTTTGACCATTTTGAAGGGTAATATACCTATGATGCCGAACAAGCCAGCATCATACATGCAGTAGAATATTTATTCCAGCTATACTGTCTGTTTGGTGACGTTCTTCTACCATGCCGGCGATAATTGGGTCCGCCAGGAATTGCAGTGATTTATTTAAATCTAGATTTATGTCTTGATTACCGAAGATAAATGAGAATTTACACTACACAGTCCTGTAGCCTTTCGTATTTGTGATTTAAATTATACTGTCATAGTGTTATTTAGAAACTCCTGATTTACTTTAAAACAAAACAAGTCTTTAAAAGCGTTAACAGATGACATACATATGATTAAGAAGAGTGAGTATTTCAGATATTGACTTCGCAAAAGTTTAAGTTAACTCTTGTACATGTTTCTTGGTTCTTGCATTTCAAATGATATAGCTTTAAACAAATACTTATAAAGTTATGACCTGACCAGAAAAGTACTAAAAAGGTAATTGAAACAATGATCAGCACATCTGTGTCGGTGTTTGCACTTCTTTCGTGGTGAGACAGTATGTCTAAAAAGAAATATATTTTCATTGTGTTTTGTATTCGTTTGTTATCATAAATACTTTCTAACTTCCTTAAACAGTTTTTATAAATGAAAACATGCTCACTTTAACCAGAACATTTGTGTATGTTCGGCAGTTTAATTCTTTAAATGACGTAGGACAAATAACAATTCATTGATCTGTTGATTGGTGGTTTATTAGTAAAACTACCGCATAGTCAGTATCATAATTGGGTAGTTATTGTAAAGCTCAGCGATTAGTCTTAAACTAAGAAATAAATGGTCGAAGGAAATATCAAAAGAACCCGGTAGGATATGCGTCTTTTACATCGTACAGGATAATTATACCTTATGTGCAATTTTGATATAAATTGACTGGCAACGGCTTGTAAAATATAATCATGAGGAAATTATTAGATATTTTTATGAACGGTAGTAGGATCATTGTCTGTAATAGGCTAAAATAATTGTTTAACGACACGCAAATATTTGCGTTTTTTAGGTTGACCGATACGTATACATCTTAATGTCTGTATGATTGTCAGGATAATGCTGCCAACGCATGTTTGCGTTTTTATAAATTGTTTTGCTAAATAACATAAAAACATAAACAGTTTATCCGAAAACGGCGCAACAAAATCTCATTGACTTTTCTTTTTCGAGTTAATATAATGTTCAATATTGTCTACATTGTTCTTCAAAAATGTAAGTTTTTTATACCCCCACAAAACGAAGTTTGGGGGGGGGGGGGGTATATAGGAGTGAGCTTGTCGGTTTGTTTGTCGGTCGGTCGGTCGGTCGGTCTGTTGGTTTTATGGTTTCCGGATGATAACTCATGAACGACATTACCCTTTTGAATAATTTTTGGTACACACGTAGCTTGCGTGGAGACGCCGCTTGGGATTGCATTTGGGGTCACTAGGGTCAAGGTCAAGGTCACTGTTACTAAAAATAGAAAAATGGTTTCCGCTCAATAACTCAAGTTAGGAGTGACCAATTACAATGAAACTTGGTGTGTACGTAGCTTGCTTGGAGACGCCGCTTGGGATTGCATTTGGGGTCACTAGGGTCAAGGTCAAGGTCACTGTTACTAAAAATAGAAAAATGGTTTCCGCTCAATAACTCAAGTTAAGAATGACTAATTGCAATCAAACTCAGTGTGTAGGTAGCTTGTGTAGAGAGGAAGCTTGGGATTGCATTTAGGGTCACTAGGTTCAAGGTCAAGGGCACTGTTACTAAAAATAGAAAAATGGTTTCCGCTTAGTAACTTGAGTTACGAGTGACCAATTGTAATGAAACTTGGTGTGTAGGTAGCTCGCGTGGAGAGGAAGCGTTGAGTCAGAAGGGTCAAGGTCACTAGGGTCAAGGTCAAGGTCACTGTCACAAAAAATAGATTTTTATTTATTTTTAGTTTTTAGATTGTTTTGAGCAAAAAAAAAATTTTAGGGGTCAAGGTCACTAGGGTCAAGGTCAAGGTCAGTGTTACTAAAAATAGATTTTTATTTATTTTTAGTTTTTGGAGTCTTTTAAGCAAAAAAGTTTTTGGGGGTCAAGGTCACAAGGGTCAAGGTCAAGGTCACTGTTACTAAAAATAGATTTTTATTTATTTTTAGTTTTTAGATTGTTTTAAGCAAAAAAAAATGTGGGGTTCAAGGTCACTAGGGTCAAGGTCAAGGTCAAGGTCACTGTTACTAAAAATGTAAATTTTTTTAGTTTTTAAATTGTAGCAAAAAAAAATAAAATTTCGGGGTCAAGGTCACAAGGATCAAGGTCAAGGGCACTGTTGTATAATAACTCAACTCTATTGCCATACCTATGTGACAAAGCTGTATTGTGGGGGTATAATTCGTCACTGTTGTGACAGTTCTAGTTTTTATAGATTTAGGTGAGAATTTCTCAATAAAACAAACATTAACCCTTTCTTCTTTCTTGGATTTAGTTAAAGTTTAAGATCATTATCAAATGGTCTTTGATTTTCAGCGAAGTCGTACATGTATTAAGTTCTCTTACTTTTTAGCGTCAAGGTAGAATGTTTAATATTTTAATTTGAGAAAATAACTCTGTCAGGCACTTTTTAATCGGATACTAACGAATGGAAAAGGTCAATAAAATACCCTGGCGACTTCAGTCTTCCTTGACTTGCTTAATTATTTTAGTACGCAAATAGTTCATACAAACGTATCTATCGACATTATATGTTGTTACTTCAAGACTAATGTTAAATAAAAACGTAGAGTAATTATACTTTCATAACCAGTGAATAACGGTCAATATTTCGAGTAACATATTGATAAGAAAAGCAAGTATTAAGTTTGTTTTCCTGAAGCACATGTCACGGTACGACTGAATCGCAATTGGGAAGAAAGTATATAAAAGACCGGTTAGCTTTTTCAACCATGTAAGCGAAAGGCCCTGGGTAAGCGTCCCGGTCAGGGTGCATATTTCTTTCACTCTTTAGTATTTTGCGCCAAACTAGAACGGGGAAATTGTATCAAATATTCATGACAAACAACATTGGCTATTTACCATTCAGCGCATTGTGTCTTGTCCATTGAATCTCCCCCGTGGTCGTAATTAAAAGCGACATGTTTTTCGCAAGAAAACAGAAATCTATAATGAAGTAAATATGGAATGTGCAAAAGTAGACATTTATGAGAGTTAGATGTTCTTTATTTTATTGCACGCAAAAGAGAAAACAAAATCAGGAATCTTGAAATATGCTCAAATAATTAGAGTACATTGTCCTAGAAGAGGGAAAAATATTTCAGGAATAAGATTTGTGAAAGAAATTGTTTTTCAATTCATTTATTTGTCACCACTTATATATCGAAATACGTACTACAACCTATACAGTATATCCACACGCCACTCACTCTAGTCCCATAAGATTAACATCTATAAATAGAAAACAATTACCTTTATCTATAAATATGATTTCTTCTATGTCTTTTAAAATCTGCAGAAATGAAAACGTAATTTCTATATAACAGATCAAATATAAGGGGGAAATAGACACTTAGTATTTGTTCAAGCATATCACAAATCAAGAAATGGTAAATGCGAAACTGCATCAAACCCAGCGTCACCACGTCTAAAGCGAACTACATTTAGTAGGTTATAGGACTTGGTCAGTATTTTATGCCATTGCACATTATGACAACGTTTAATATAATTTTGGTCCGTGTATCAATGTTAGAGAACAAAAAGGCATATTTTGATAATTCCCTCGACCATTTATTTCTTAGTTTAAGACTAATCAATATATTTTGCATCAATTACCCAATTATGCTACCGGCTATGCGGTAGTTTCGCTAATAAACCTTCAATCATCAGATCGATGAATTGTTTTTTGTCCTATGTATTTGCAAACAATGAACTGCCGATCATACAAATACATTTTGGTAAAAGTGACCAATTTTCCAATTATAAGAAGTGTTTACGGAAGATTTGCGATATTTTGATATGTTTCAATGAAGAATATAAAGCACAATCGTGATCCTTTTTATGCATAATTGTTGTCTCTCCTGCCACAAACTTTACAAATTTATTTCATTACTCTCAGGTCAATACAATGACAACATGAGGTATAAATATCAAATACACACAGTGTTAACGAGGTGACATACATACATGCATACATTTAAGATAATGCAGGAGAGATTCCCCAAAATACAGTTATTCACAATTGATAAAAAAGATTAATAATTTTCTGAACAAAAAAATACCAACCACGAAAAAGTGCACCGAAAGAGATGTGCTGGTCATTGTTTTCAGATTTGAGTTTAGAATCTCCAAAGTCATGTTATGCTCAAAAGAATACGTTCTTGCTTCTTCTTTTTATTCAAAGACGGTTTTATTTTTTTTCTGGTCATAACTTTATTGGTGTTTGTGACGACGAAGGGTGCTTATACATGTGCTTGAAGACTAGTTGTCGCCCATTCAGCTAAATATTTCAATTGGAAGATGTGCTTCTTTGGGGTTGCACAAACTTAAACAAAGTTATTTATCAAAGAAAACTTTTGTTACAACACCGAAATGATAAGCGCAATCGAAATAGTTAACAATTACAACGTAAAACATACAAAACACTGGTAAAATATATGTATATACTCTTATTTTGACAGATAACTCATTTTAAATGACAATGGCTTTCTACCAGAAATACACAACTAAGTAATATACGCTATGGAACTCATTATTAAGCTAAGTAACTAATACGGGTAAAGTACTGACTTGAAATAGAGTTATTTATCAAAGATAATAATTTCATTATTTACGTGCAATGAATATGTTTTGTTACGACATCGAGATGACAAGTGCAATCAAGCGTTCAGACGCAATCTGGATTATCATAACACAAACACAAGGGTAAGATGTTAGTACAATTCAGGACGGGGACATTGGTACATCAGGAGGAAATTATGCGTACAGGTTTATCGGATGAACAGATGCACGAAAGGATTTATAAACAGACTCAGTTAAACTAACTACGCACTGAAATATCAAGGCAATGCATAATCAAAGTACTTAAGCACGTATGTGCAAATGTTTCAAGTTAAAGTAGATTGCCTTGGCTTAAAATAGATATTGTATAGCCAAGGTGTTATTTCAAGGCCGTTTTTTAAAATTTATTCTACCTTAAAATCTAATCATTTCTGGTCAATAACCTACAAATTCAATAAGTTTGTTATTTTTATTTACGTGATTGGCTGTTTACTAATTAAACACATAATTTAACCTATAAAATCCATTTCCGTATATGAAATTCCATTTTCGTGAAAATAGCTATTTGTGCATCTCAGCTATTCCGGTAAAAATGCTTATCTCTCCGCGATGTTTAATTCGGATACGTGAGAGATATGGAAACGATAAAATAATACGACACACTACACTATTGTTCTTAAATCAATTAGGCAGGCTTGTGCTTATCATCACGAAAGCAAAGAGACAGTACTCGTGTAAAGTATTCGCACTAAAAACTGCCTAATAGTTTCGAAATATTTTATATAAACCAGTATCATTTTCTTTAAGTTAAAGTTTTTGTTTTTTGTTTTAGAAAGAATGTATAAAGCACTATTACACGTTTGTCTTCAGTCTTTTAGCGCTTCTATTTTATTACTAGAAGCTATGTATAAATCTAATTGCGAAAAAAACATAAATGTATTCAAATATTATTTCTATTTTTTTTCAGCACTAAGTTCAATATGAATGCATTTTAAAGGCTAGCTCTGAAGATTGATTCTATATAATGATAATATACTATAATATGATATGTACTAATGAAGTCGTTGCTATGCCTTTTGACGTCTGGTCTGACTAGCACGGCTTTGGATTTACTCCTGCTTTAACAAACTAATTTGAAAATATTAAATCGTGTCTTACTGTAAAGAGTCGCGGCCGACCCTAGTATTTCTCCTCAGGTGAAACTGCAAAGTCACCTGGTAGGCACATGTTTAAGAGAAGGCATTCTTGTATACCAGATCGCGACATCTACAGTTTATACCAGTGCCGGAAAATATCATACCCTCGCTGGAGTAAGATGACTTAATGACGTCAGAATGAACAAATTCTATAAATGAATGTGTAAATTAATACATTACTACAGGAAAATACCGTGTAAATGCAAGTCTTTAGTTTTATTTTATGTCCGCTACTTAGAGTAGAATATGCTTGATACTCATACAACAGTTTGACACAGTTGTTAAAACGTTGTTGAAAAGTAGACTTCAAGCAACCCAAACTAGATTAGTGAGATTCGAATTGAATATGGATTTTATGTTGGTCCAGGCCAGTTTAGGTATTTAAAGTAGTTACCAGTTGAAAAACGGTTTAACCGAATTATTTTGTGTCATGTTTTCAAAGTTAAGTCAGGCATAGCGAGAACATTTTAATCCTGTACACTCATTACACAATCATTGTACAAGGTTTAGGGTACAGTTACTTCTTGTTCCAATCTCAATGACAATGGTTGCTTCTGTATTCCGAAAGTGAAGTGATTTGGTAAAAAGTCTTTTGCTTTGGAATTACTTGCCATAGTTGATATGCAATATTACAGGTTTTAAGCCTTTTAAGAAAGACGCCAAACATCATTTGTTGTCCTAGTTTTAACATCGTTTCTTATCATTCTTAACGATCTCTTTGCATTTTTATTTTTGTGTCTTATCATTCTTAACTATCTCTTTGCATTTTTAGTGTAATGCTTGGATAGACATACTTGGTATATTACTTTTTAATTTAGTCACTGCTTTTATTGTCACAAGACTGCTTGATTCTCATATAACTAAACTATTTAGTCATACAGTACTTTGATCTGATGCATACAATGATGTTGTAATGACCTAGGTCTGTGATACTAAACAAGTGTGATACCATTGATTCATTTGAAGTGAATAATCATATCTTTCCGTGGTGTGCCGTCCATGTCAAGGACCACAATGGAGATAAGGGAGAATCACTCTTTGTATTGATGTGCATATCAGTGTTTACAAACTTGTGTATACATCTTATTAGCTGTATACGTATGCATCATGTTTGTTTTAACCATGTTGGTTTATCTGTGATATACTGAAATAAATAATAAATCTATCTATCTATGGTCTGCAAGAAAAAGAAAGAGCCTCGTTACCGCCAGAAAACAGTTACCGTCGAGCCAGATATTCCAATCAGCATGTGCAACCAGTGATAGATTCTTATAATGCGGGTACCAGATCCATTGGTTCCTTTACGTGTCCGTTGTATAGCACCGATACACGCGAGACTATCTCTTGGGTTTCTGTTTCCCCTTGGGTTTTTGCCCGGTGTATAGCACTGATACACGCGAGGCTACCTATCGGGTTACTGTTTCCTCTTGGGTTTTTGCCCGGTGTATAGCACCGATACACGCGAGACTACCTCTAGCGTTTCTGTTTCCTCTTGGGTTTTTGCCCGGTGTATAGCACTGATACACGCGAGACTACCTCTTGGGTTTCTGTTTCCTCTTGGGTTTTTGTCCGTTGTATAGCACTGATACACGCGAGACTACCTCTTGGGTTTCTGTTTCCTCTTGGGTGTTTGCCCGGTGTATAGCACTGATACACGCGAGATTACCTCTTGGGTTTCTGTTTCCTCTTGGGTTTTTGCCCGGTGTATAGCACTAATACACGCGAGACTACCTCTTGGGTTTCTGTTTCCTCTTGGGTTTTTGCCCGGTGTATAGCACTGATACACGCGAGATTACCTCTCGGGTTTCTGTTTCCTCTTGGGTTTTTGCCCGGTGTATAGTACCGATACACGCGAGACTACCTCTCGGATTTCAGTTTCTTCTTGGGTTTTTGCCCGGTGTATAGCACCGATACACGCGAGACTGCCTCTAGGGTTTCTGTTTTCTCTTGGGTTTTTGCCCGGTGTATAGCACTGATACACGCGAGACTACCTCTCGGGTTTCTGTTTCCTCTTGGGTGTTTGCCCGTTGTATAGCACCGTTGCACGCGAGACTACCTCTTGGGTTTATAACCAGTTTATCCCAAAATGGGTGGGGAACAGTGAAATGCGATTCTGATATGTGATTCTGATTTTGACTGTAAGTTAAACTGTATTTTTTTTGCGAAATAACACCAAAGAGAATAAACCCAATATAAGAGTAGAAATGATTTCCATTACATGATCAAGCAAAAACACAAAGAAGAAAACGAATAAATGCGAAAATTTATCATACATGTATCTTAAGGGTCTGTTGATTAAAATGTTCTCAGTTTCGAAATGTACATACATGCTGTTATTTGTGATAAAATATTAATTGAAGTACATTTGTAAATGAATTGGATATGTCGGAAGTATTGTTCTTATTTATAAACTAAAATTTGTTGGATTTTCCATTACATGAATATTTATGAGAGTAAATTGAAATAAAATTCTCATTGTCTGTTTGTATTTCTATTTGAAATAGTGTTTTGCTAGTGAATCATGTATTTCGGTTTGATTGTTTTGCGAGTGTGAGTTATGCATAATAATGAATACTACCTTATTTTGTAAATAATGCAGTAGATGTGTACCTATAGCAGTTGAGACAAGACTCCTGAACATTTTCGAAAATAAACATGTTAAAATATATAACACTATATATTTCCGTCAATGACTTAGTCTGTGTTGACTACCTTTGCAAAATGCTATTTCTTAACCTTGTATATGCTATATGAAGTTTTATGTGATACTCCAGTGCGTCGGAGTCTGTAAATAATTTGAAGAGTATACAATTATCAGCAAACATTGTGAGTACATGTCTTTTTTTGTCAAGGTATATGTGCAACACATAGTCACTCACACTTGTCAACGTAATAGGAAGTTAGTTGTTTTCTCAGTGATTCTACTAAAGTTCGTGTTACAGCGTGGTATATAGAATTATAACATTTTGAGTTTAGTGATAAGCATGTCATTATTTGTATTTCTAAAAGTATCTTGATGATTTGTTGTCAGCTGTGTATAGGATTATGAACCAATACGATGACTTATTTAACTTTGATACGGCATACTGTACAAGTGAAATGCACTTGACTGGAGACTGTTTTGTAAAGATATCTTGAAATCTTTAGATAAGTCAATTATTTGTACTTCATGAACCATAGCGTGACTGCAAAACATTACTTTTAAGGCTTACAAATCGCGTCAGGTGGTTTCTAGATAATATCCTCTTTACAACCATTTGCATTATTTTGGTCTGAAACGGAAATAAAATAATCACCCAGCATTATCCTGTCTCCATCAATACTGGAGGATACATATTGCTAGTATAGTGTATATCCTCGCTGGTGAACACAAAAATATGTTTACTACTTTTTAGAAGGTCCGTGTAATAAATGGCCATCGATTTTTATGATAGAGAAAGGCCTGCTAATGAGAGCGGCAACAATTGCATGTATCTGTTACAGTTTGCAGGGTTCAGTATTTGGATGGCTCACTATTTGTTTTCTGATCAACTCATTCTTTTTCTTTATACTTAACGTACTTCAATGGACCTCAACTGAATTTAATTACAGAGTTAATATTGAAGATACGTTTTTATTTTATGTTTTACGGTGGTTTATCGAAATATAACGGTGTATCATATCCCAATAAACTCACTGTCCACACAATGAAAATTATCAAAATCTGTTACCCGGATTAACGTCAAAAAGTATACCGAGCGTAATGAACGCCGGAAACCATATGACGATGACGTCGTTTAAATGACGTCATGTTTGCGATGCTTTCTGGTGACGTTTCCCGCGATTTTCGACATTTTATTGAAATAAATTCAACAAAAGTAGAGTTTGAGACATAAAATAAACAGAAAAATTGTTGGTGTCGATGTCATATCACGATAATTTCACTCGTGAACACCAAAAGTAGTTATTTTCACTTGTGGCTGCGCAACTTGTGAAAATATCACATTTGGTGCCCAAGCGGTGGAATTATAACGTGATCTTACACCGAAACTAACAATTATCCTCTATATCTTTTTCATCAGATAGGGACCGTTTGTTCATGCAACAAGCAATGTGCATTGTATAAATTGTTTGAGCATTTATCTAAGTTCTCGTATTGACGTCTTTTCTAAAACATAGCATACACTTTACATTGAAGTGATATATTCTCCTTCAGATAGTGGAAAGACATTGATTAATTACAAGAATGCTATTTTGAACCAGAGTCTTGTAATGTGAACGAGCTTTTAATTTGATCGAAAGTCCAGGCTAGGCAAAGTGTTCTCGGGGGACTAGCAAATGTCTCATAACATAGATAGATAATGTCTGGAGACTACTACAGACATAAGCAAACACTAATCTCGACTTTAAAAGTAAAAAAGGCTTCTCGACAAAATCTGTCGCCATTTAAGCAGATTTACAATAATCAGCTTTTGGAAACCTTTCAATGTCACGAGGAAATTCAAGTTTTCAACAAACCAGAATGACATCCGAAAAAAAGGGGAAAATATAAAATTAGAACTATAACTATGTTGAGCGTTTCGCGAATTGTAATAAGAAATGAATAAATATTGAAATATCAAACACCACGGATCAATAAAGATATGCAAGTTTAGTTATCTTGAAAGTTCTCGCCATTCTTCTACATGGGTGTGATAGATGTTTCTCAAAATTCCTGAATTAAAGAGACACTACCTATAACTGGTGTCAAATAAAATAACTTGAAAAGCATAATAATAGAATATGTCCAAGTATTATTGCTTAACCTTTGGTTTTGAGCTATACATTCAAGTTAATATCGGTGTGTAGACGGATACATTTTTTGAAATCAGTAACAAATAATATTATGAAAAAATGAAATATTCTGCTATCATTAGCATTTACTGTTAATTATGTTCAACGTTTGGCCAAATTATCAAGCTGTCTAGTTAGTTATGCAATTTGGTAAAAATGAGAGCAGCATTCGATACATACATGTAACAACAGACCTTTATACATATGGATTGGCAACTACCAAAAGTCGATAAAATGCTAACGTAAAAAGGCTTACCTATAATCCCTTTCCTGCACTCGGCGATCTCTGATATATCGCACCTGTTCTTAAACATTAATAGTAAAGAAGGGAAATGAATGCGATATTTTGTTTGATACATCGGACGTCCGTAGGTTGGTATTAATTTAACATTGACTCTTCCTTTATTTGATTATTTGCACCATTAACTGCTTTATCTATCGAACTGGGTACCGGTGGGGGAAGATCTTATAACAGCTGTTAAGAATAGTTCACTGTGATGGGTGGTTAAAGCTATAGCAAACCACCTGTTACTATTTGAAATGAAAGGCAGATCAGAAAATGGTTTTAATTGAAGAACTTTGTTACGAGGAACACATTGTTGAAATAATTTCTAAAATGGGAGAATAATTTACATTTTCGTTCCGTTAAAAATTGCTAAGTTTATTCTTTACTCTCACTGAACTTTGAACAAAATAAAGTTCCACCTGCAACACAAAATAACGATACATCTGCCAAGTTTAATTGATATTTATCTGTTGTCTGTAGAATGCAAATGTATCTGGTATGCTTGAAATACAAGCACAATTCATCTACAAATTCCCTATTGTTTTGGAATTGGAGGGAAAATTTTAGTGAATACTGTGTCCGAAGGAAAATATAAAAGTAGCAGAAAACAATACACATTAAAAGAAATATGTATTATACATGACTGAAGAACACATTGGCTACTACGGTCGTATATCTTTTTTAAAGATAATTCTTGCTATAAAAATCTATTTAAGTATCCGACAATAAGTTGTATAAGGCGTCAATTGCGTTAAAATATGGCGGCATAGCATTTCAATGTCGTTGGTTGGTAAAAATCCCTGTATCTTCACACATTTTAAACAAATAAAATCAATGGAAGTTTAGTTTTACGAAAACATGTATAGGTTTGAATACGACAAAAATGACACAAGGAGAGAAAAAACAAACCGTTGAGCAATAAATCTATTAAAACTGATTTCTATACAGCATTTTCGTCATAGGGACAGCGTGCGGAAGCGATTCGGATAACCTATGATACGTCATTGAATGCTTAAATCTCGCAAAAAGTATTTGCAGAACGCGACACTTGGGTGGTTTGTGTAGGAAAATACGAGAGTTTCCAATCCATGTGTAAATAGGACCACGATGCAACCACAGATCATTTTGCTATATTCTACATTTCAGACACGAACGTCAGATCAATATAGTACAATTTACTTTTGACGGTTACACTATGTATATCACTTTCTTTTCTGATTGGACAAATGTCTTGATATCAAATATAAAAAGTATTGTGTTCCGTATGGTTGATCCATATAGTTTAAATATAATATACTGCTGCGTTCCTTTTTATCATCATAATATGAGCCTACACGGCCCTTTAATTACTTTATAAGAATAGAGAATCAGAAAAAGGAAAGAGCTATGCCATGCACAGTCTTGAAGCAAATGTTTGCAATTATTTTGGTTGAAATAAAATTATTATTTAAAAAATATCATTTTATTATTCTGTCATCAATTTTATAGCCAGAAATAACTTTATCATTTAAATATTTTAACTTTAGTGAAGAAACCGCACCACTATTGAATATACTATGAAAAGAACATGAACGTTTCATCTTAAATGCACAATGTATGACGTTTTTTCTCCAAACAAAAATCAAGCACACAATTTCGGTAAAAAACTGAAAAATTTAAACATATAACAGCTACAATTATCTAACCACACGGTGGTTGCCTCTATAGATGAATTAGGAAAACAAATCTAGTTGCAACGCCTACACAAATGAGTCATTTTCACAAAACTAACAGTACATTATACATTACCGGTTTGACCACTTAATAATGTATGCATTTACTTCACAGCTGACTAATTCTAGCCACGTAAGATGGCAGTAAAGGGAAAGCGCTTTATAATCCGCTTTGGTAATTTATTGTTCTTTTTAGATCTACTTATGAATTTTGTATTATTCATATCAACAGAATGTCTCGAAAATCTTTCATAAAAATTTAGTGGGACATTAAACACTTCATTTATGCTTTATCCAATGAAGACAGGGCAACGTTGGGCGGTCGAAACTACTCGGCGGTTTTACCCGGTTAAGAAAACCGGCCGGTCAATACTCCAAAAGTGGTCAATACCGGTCAATTGTTGGTCAATTTAATGTTTCCTGACACTTTTTGGTAATTTTAATGCAACAAATGAGGGGAATGTGTATTATCCGGCCCTATCCGGCCATCATTGTACGGTTTGACGGAAAACGCGGCCGTGCCTATTTATTTCCATAATTCTTTAAGTACAACAATAATGTATATACCATTGGAAAGCTGACATTCTGAAGTTTACGAATATGTAAATAAAATAAAAAAATCCGAAGTTATTTACATATTTTATTTCAATGTGAACATTGTTGTTTTTTTTCACAATAGCCAGTATTGGTTTTTGAAGCTTGGAAAATACGGCCGTCCCTATTTTTTTCTTCATTTTTCTATAAACCAATACAATTTATCTATCGTTGGAAAGCTGACATTCTGCAGTTTCCAAATATGCAAACATTTTTTAAAATCCGACTTCATTTACAACTTCTACATTAATTTGAACATTGCTATTTTTTTAACAATAGCCAATATCGATTTCGGTAACTACGGCCCTACCCATTATTTTCTTCATTATTCTATAAATAAATATAATTTATATACCGTTAGAAAGCTTACATTCGGCAGTCTACAAATATGTAAAAATATCGCAAATCCGACCGCATTTACATTTTCTGTATCAATTTGAAAATGGTACTTTTTTTTAAACAATAGCCAACATCGATTTCCGCAGTTGGGTAAATGCGGCCTTCGTCAATTATTCCTTTTCATTTGGTATAAACCAATATAGCTTACATATTGTTGGAAAGCTATCATTCAGCAGTTTACGAATATGTAACCATTGTTAAAATCCGACGATATTTGCCTTTTCTACATTAATATGAACACTGTTTTTTTTCGAAATTCAACCTCCATTTCTGAAGGTAGCAAATTTCTCAAACTTATAAACAGCGAAAATCATGAGCTGATTGCTTAAATGTAAGCTTTTTGAGAAACGCATCATCATTTACGAGATCAAACTAATAAATACATATGAAAATATCAACAAATAACATAAAAGTACTCATGTGATATGACAAAATAAAATATGTGATATGCATTTACCACTTTGTATTACTTTAAGAATATTCATACTGTTTATTTAACACATCTATCTATGTTTATATTTTAGTCCCTGATAAGACCCAGTGGTGATATAGAGATATATTCGCCTTTAAATATATATGACAATGTCTAGCTGCTTCCGTAATCTAGACAGCTAGTATATACTAAGGCTTTCCTAGACTATTAAGAATGAGACCTTATTTCATTTTTTTACGCCTCAATGTTTATTTTAAATTTAGAAAATGTGTTATTTGACAATTAAACTTAAACACTGTATATTTTATTACGGACCTATGTATATAGGTCCGTGATTTTACTAAGTACGTTATTCTAACTGCACTTATTAAAATCAATCTAAGTAAAGGCGTTCTTTTTTCTCAAAACATACAAGTTTTCCTGATTGGCACTTGAAAATAAATTGTTTGCAGATTGGTATATATCTAATAATGAAATACGGAGTGATTTAGTAAGTTTTGATTTTCACAACTGAGCTACTTTGAAAAAAAAGTTTTAAAAAAGAGTATAATTTCAAATGTATTAAACAACTTCTTTAAACGTACCACTTAAGTTGTTATTTAAGTTATTTAACTAATTACTTACTATCAGTACAATGTACACATATTATCATGATGGATGGTGTGATAATCCAATCAATGAGAAACGCATGCTGTTTAAGTAAACACCATCATAAAAGGTGTTAAAATACAGTAGTTACAGGTTTACTGAAGACGTCTATTGTTTTGCTACAAAGTGTGTAACTTCCATTGCGAATTGTGATTTTTTTATACAATTAATACAATAATTCAGATGTATTTTCGTGAATTAAAAAATATTGAACAGAAAGATATTTTTGCATAACAGATCATTCTGTTCCTCAACATATATGCCTTAGATGTCAGGAACAAAAAATAATATGAATAAGTTGTATACTTCGACAGTAACTAAATCACATATAAACAACATTTTTGTTAATGAATACACTTTACTTTAAATATCATTCAAAATCTCATTAGTACATACTGTCCACACTTTCTTCGTGCCATGTTTCATTGAATTGTTAAAAAATAAGTGGCATTGCTTTTTTTTGCAATACTAAGAGTTGACTCGGCCCTTATTGAAATTTGAAAATTACACGAAAAATAACCAATATTTGAAGGCCTGTAACTTCCGTTTTACTCTTTCAATTGTCAAAAGATTGATATTTTTGGAAACTGCAAATAAGAAACTTTCAAATGATAACAAAATGATGTTGTTGTATTAAGAATTCATGAAATTAACATGCACGGCTGTATTTTACTGCTGCAAACACATGAACATATTTAATTGCAAAACGTATCACAGTTTGTACTCCTGTAACTTTTTTGTTATTTGAACGATTTTTACATATTTACCATATTTATAAACTGCAGAGTGTATACTTTCATATGGTACTAAATATAATATGTTTTATTACGTATTTAAAGAAATAATAGGTACGGCCGTATTTTTACTGCTGCAAACACAGAGACATATTTATTTGCAAAATGTATCAACGTTTGTACTCCTGTAACTTCTTTGTTATTAGAATACTTCAAATAGGTAAAAAAAAGTTACGATTTTAAAAAAATAGGTACGGGGCCGTGTGGTTTTCATTCATAAAAATGCAGTTAAATATGCTCGAAATTGACCGTATTGAATCTAAGTTTCTTTCAAGGTTTACTCTTAAAACATTTTTTTACATATTGATAAAGGTTTAAATTTTTTTTTTTTTTTTTTAAAAAAAAATAAAAAAAAAAAAAAAAATAAAAAAAATAAAGGGTACGGCCGTATTTTCCAATATATTCTTTACTTGGTATATAGGACGGCCGGATAATACACTTTTCCCAAATGAGCTAAATACTTCAAATTGGTAAAATAAAGATGATGGTCAGTTAAATCTCAGTTAAAATACAAAACATTAAATGGTAAATATAATTTTCAATCAACCAGTATTGACTGGTATTGACCAGTATTGACCGCCGGCCCTGTCCATACTCATACTGACCGGTCGATTGCCAACATTGAAGAAGGGTGAAACAAATCCAGAGCAAAGCTATCCGGGAAAAAAATATGTTCTTAGACTATTGAATAAAAGAAAATTATAGAAAATAGAAAAAAAAACTTCAATGAATGATACCGAGTCCAAATACATTTTGAATGATACATAACGTTTGCAAAGACCATACAGACAAACAGTAAATAAGCAGGCGTAGATAATCTGGGATACATACCACAGGTAAACTACTTCAAATCATTTTCACTCACCGATTAATACTTGGCTTTACATCATAGAATAAAAAAATGGTGTACGTAAATATGGTTTTCACAAAGCAATTGAGTAAAAGTATACAAATATAGATGTCATATGCCAGATGTAGACCACATCATGAAAGAGACACCACAGTAAACTGAATGTGATAACTATATTAACACTAAAACTTTTTAAATTGAAAAAAAAATCAATCAAAGAGGTTGGAAGTTTTCCAGAATTTTTTCAAATGACTTACATGTATATATATCTGGGGGCATTGCTATTAACAAAAGAAAAAAACCCATAAAAACTTTGTCACCCCTTAAAGCAAAACCAAGTTAAAAACTGATACCACTTGTTTTCCCAACAGAAACATACTGGCTTCAAAATCCCCAAGACCATTACTATGGCAACAGCGATTTGAAAGATTCTTTTAATTTTGGCTATACCTTATGAAAAAGGCATATCGTGGAAAGAAGACATGAAAAGTTCACCAGATAGATATAATTGAAAAGAGATATAATGTTGCAACCAACATTAAATGATGCTGTTAGGAAATGATTACCAGAATAGTTACTGCCCAGAAATTGAAGTGAGTTTTGACGTCAAATGTGGAGTGACGTCATTTTTAAGTGAACAAGACGCCTTAGGATACATTTTCAAAACGTTGTATTTTGTATTACTGGACGCAGGTAACTGAAATTTTCCAATGTTGATATTGAAATATTGCTTATTTAAAATATGCAAGAAAATTAGTTTCCAAGTATTTTGTCCGAAGGCCCATTTTCCCGTGTCGCTGGTCATATATATATACTACAATAGCAGTAATTAGGTTAGCTTGATATCATAAGACTGGTAAACCAGCTGTCAAAGATATACACTTCTTGGAACATGTAAACATTCAACTTTTGCCGCCGAAACAACCTGTTTGTGTCGACCACAATGACAGTATTTAGGTTGGTTGGATATTTTAAGACCGGTAAATCAGCTGTCGAAAATGAAACACTTCTTGGAACATGTTAACCGAAAACATCACATATAAGTGATTTTCTGAGTTTATCTTAACTGTATACTTGATTTAGGCATTTTTGGGATCAGAAGTTAATTACGAGATATACTAGTAATATCCTATACTCTATTACAAGATATAGCTCAAAGAATATCAAGCTGAGAGACGTCGTAGATTTCGGATCATCCATGTTAATATCTGTAAATTTATAATATTCAAGGAGAAGTCTTTCCGTTTACCGTTTGCCAATAATTACATTGACAAGTTAAAAACGTAAGGAAAGACGAATTTATTATCTATTAGTTCTTAAGAATAAATGACTTTTAACATTACAAAACATTAGTGAAACAAATAAAAAAAAACAATGTCTCTCACTAAGTACTAAATCGATATGTTCGAACGGTGCGAATGTTGATGGTGGCTCGGTGGGCTGGAGGCGCTGGACTGTCAAACAGGAGGTTCGGAGCTCATATCCCAAGCAGAGCGTTGGAAAGTTCCGGGATGTTTTTAAGTGTCCCCAAACTAGACGTCATTTACCGAATTGTCCTAGACAAAAAGGCCTTACATGTATCATTACTATCCACTGAGCACGGTAGAGATGCAAGATTTCTATTCGAAAAGACATAGTGTATCGCAGCCGGATTCCCTTGTATCGGAATCCGTCTCTGCAATACATCTGCTTCTGTTAGATATTTGTGTACACGAGAGTGATCGTAATAGTTGTGCAAATACATCTCCAATTTAAATGAAGGAAACCGCCGATATAGAACAAACAGACCGATTTCAATTAAAATAGACTTATGAGTACTGTTAAAATATTTGTATCATTTGATAGGAATTGTTACATTTAGCTAACTGACACAGTAGCTATCAGCATAGACCGAAACAAATAGCATACTGTGTAAGCACTGATTCATCGCGTTCCATGGTCAGCATTATACAATAAATATTACCAACATGAATATCTACTTACGGTGCATCGCCTCCCATGTTAAATATTGTCGATGCGCAGAAAATGCTACAGAGGTGACTGTCTTTCACAGAAAGTTTAGATTGTTGGAATGACTTCGCATGATATTAGTCCATAGTCCTTGAAATTCAAAAATGGTTCTATATCAACACAAACATGTTTAACATAACGTCGTTACGTGTACTTTTCTATCTTACACTCATGCCTGTGATACTAGACGCATAATTGGGGTAAAACATAGACTATAAAAATACTGTTTGGAGTGATAAATTGTCATCATTTATTCTATTTATCAGATTCAAGGACGAAATCTTCCGTAGAGTACATCTATTTGAGACTTCTTCAAGGTCTCCTTGAATAAGACAATATGATTTTATCTCTACGCCAGAATGGTCGTAACAGAACTTATTTCTCCAGACTCTCATTGCGTAGACTTAAGAAATTAAATTTACTGATTTATAGAAATGAATATGATGATCTATGGTAGGACCATTTGTATTCTATGTAGAGATTGAGTTCAATTTGCCAAAACCTATACAAATGCATGTAACAACACTGACGTATCGACAGAAAATGGCAAATGCAATCATTGTTCAGCATGACAAAACCATGTCGAGTCTTATTTATTATAAGAATACGAACATCGAGTTACATGTTACATGGTTAAGAAGGATAAAAGATTAAAATGTCAGTTAAATTCTGTTAGATTTGTGAGGTTTTGTTCTAAAGTTTACGTTTTTGTGTCGACATTTTAAAGTTGAAGTCGATGTTTAGATTATTTTGATTATTTTAATGACGCACTCTTCTGGCAATTTCAAGATCTATATCAAGTTTAAATTTTCATATTTCTTTTTATATATGCTATAAATATCTCAAGTGTATTCTAAATATGTTGAAATAAATTCTCAACTTGAAGCTTCATTCATTTAAATGTTTCTGTCGTAAATTGGTATTTGTTGTTTAATATATAGTATTTTCGCAAATGTCACGCAGGGATTGCAAATAAAATAAACTGAAATAAGGCAATACACCGTATTCCTTCCCCGCTTTGAGCTTTGCAGGTAACTGAAAGAACGCTGTAACAACACAACTTATGGTATGAATGGAATTGATATGTTTGTCTGCAAACTGTGTGTTGTATTTTTCGTGTCCTAGGCTTTGTACAAAATATAATTAAAAATAATCAGAAACACTGACCTTCAAAATCATCATTCTATTCTCAGGGACTGGTTTTCTTTGATATAAAAATCTCTGAACTGGTCAATTTTGAAAATGTAAATCAGATTTAGCTTGATCATATTTCTATTACATTTGTGACAACTTGATATGTACAAAACTAGAACACACAGCCATATTACATCAGCACATGGATACATGTTTATACAGCAATAATTCTAAACAGTACAATACATATAATACAAAAGAACATCAATATATTGTTTACATTTAGCATATATACACTGTAATTATTATGACAACATAAAAGGGATGTGCCTCATCTTTTACAACATTAACCGTGGCCTCGTTCCTAACTGGAAGTCGGTCTAGTGTTAGAAGTCGTTTACCTTCAATTAGAAATAAAGCTGATTAAATCGAACTAACTGCAGGCATATTTCACCCCTGAAATAGTTAACTACAGATTGTTATTGTATATAGAGTAAAACTTTTGGTATATATGTTGAATTTGTTAGTTGCAGCGTTTCAATTATATTAACCTTTTAATACATATATCAGGAAACAGTCAATAATAACAATATCACTTTAAAAAAATATATTTTTACAAATAAAAAAATAAATTCAATTGATATGATTATTAGATATTATACAAACTTTACCTCCCCCCTCAAAAAAAAAAAAAAAAATAAAAAAATAAATAAATAAATAAAAGTAACCAGATGATATAAAACATTGTAATAAAGATTTAAATGGTGACCAAACTACCACATGCTTTACAAATATTCAGTATCAATATGGCCTTTATTTAACAAGTCAATCCGATATGTAATAAATTAAATTCCGTATATGGACAATATCAATATTTGTAAGGGTGCCTTCCATTGGTCTTCATTCGTGTACACATCATTAAAACGTCGTTTTTTATTGGATTGTTACGTTTTGTTTATGCAATAAAGTCAAGTAAATGAGATCGCGCACAACGCTTATACTGCTCGGATAAGAGTTTTTCTTAAATGTATTTAAATTTTAATATCAGAACCAAAATGTATATAATAAGAGGTCGTGATCCAGATGCCGGAATTGCTCTCGTCTCGGTCTGGACAACATTACTATACCATTAATCGTATTATGATTTATTGGTGAACTGTGTACGCTTTCTGTCACTTTGTGTAATAGTATTATTGTGTGTAGATATTCTGTATGCTCACTTGCTTATTTGTGTTTGGCTTTGTAATTTCTTGGAAAGCATCATTCCTTAACAGATTGTCATTTATAACATTTAAAGCTGATTGCCAGATATCCTGTTTGAGTCAAGATGTTAGCCGTATTTAGCTCGCTTTTGCCTAGAAGTTGGTCACCTTTCAACCGCCAAATTAATGAGAAGTTGAATGTATAACATTTTTCAATTGAAAACATTACTTTTTAAGACACATTTTAATTGGATAATACCGTATGAAAAATGTCAATGAGAAACTCTTGCGTTTTGAGTCTTTCATGAATGGATTTATGATTTAGTACGTACATACATGTAGTTAATATCTATCAGAATAATAATATTATGTTGTTACCTGTAAACTATTTTTAAATATGAGTGTAGAATAATTTTCATTCTCGACCAGTAAATAACGATCACTATTTGATAATAAACACAAGGATTAAGTTTGTTATCCTAATGCACATCTACGTACTTGAACACAATTAGGGTGAAAATGTGTAAGTGGCCAGAAAGCTTAGTCGGGATGGTATTTGCAGTGTAAGCGAATGGTACCGGGTTCGCGTACCGGTCAGGGCGCACATTTTTCTACCCTGTGACATTTTGCGCCTTATTACAGCGTAAAGACACCCCCCTCTTTCATATACTCAAAATCACACCGACCATTTTTTTAAGACAGCTTGACCGTCAAGGCGGTGCCCCGTTTCCTTTAATTGTTCGTTTTGTCCTCGTGTGTTTGCTTTGTATGCAGGGTTGGTAGTGTATAGTGTGTGTGTACATGATTGTGGTGTGTGTGCGTGTGTGTGTGTGTGTGTGTGTGTTTGTGGTGTGCACTTCTGGGTGCGTGGGGCTCGTTTTGGGAGGCTGCGTTTTTGGTACGTGGCATTCCCTGTTTGATATTATTTTTTTTTTTTTTTTAGTTTAAAATTGATATCCTTAATGGAGAATATTTTAAAACGACACCGCAATATTATATTTTTGGATGTATAATGCTTACGCTTCATCTCTCAAAAAGGTTGCGATTTTGTGTTTATTTCTTCCCTGACTGTGATAGTAGGTTATGTGATATACTAGGAATGTACCCGTGATATACTAGGAATGTATCAAACTAAATATTTAACTCATATATTTGATCGATCGGATAAAAGCAGCTTTTCAGCAGAAAAAAATCAACTTACACTAACAGTTCTATATCTTTTAGTTAATACTGTGTGAATTAAGCAGAAATAGATCAAATTCGTTTATTACTTCTTTTTTATTGCCGGATATTTGACCATCAATTTTCCTGACAACAATGGTGTCATTAGTCCGCTCGAAAGTGATAAAAACATCTAAAAGTCTGTAACTTCTAAATAACAAGTACTTAGGTATTAATTACATTTTTTCATATAAGATAAACGATATTGCCCAAGCTTCTTTTCAGCAACTAGGACGTGTTTAAATCCACTACGCAAGTGATATAAAACACATAAAAACGGTAAAAGCAATTTGCCTGCACGTAATGAAGAAGATATAGAAATAAACCAAGGCAATTCTCTGAGGAGCCAATTATTTACAGAGAGGACAAACAAAATAACGCTTTTGTGACAGAGGGATTCTAGAATAACAAATAGGTTTCGTCTAAAACACAGTATCTGTAATGACAGTATTGACACGCTATCAACATCGCTCGCCTTTTACAGAACAAATAGTGGCTTCTGTCATTTGTTTAGAGGTCTCTCTTAAACAGTCTTAAAAAAAGCTCTATTTTATGAAATCGTTATGATATGTTAGCTAAGTGGGAGTTTAATCTTGCAATGTAATTTTTTTAGGACAGAAACTGGTGCCTTGGAGGAAATAGGCTATATACCTTGCTTGATACATGAATGTTTTATATCGCATTTCTATGATTAGTTTAAATGACGATAAACTTATTGTGAAACTAAGGATTTTAAGGCATAGAGCAAAATGAGTGAGAGCAATGCACAAACAATGCCTTAAATGTAAAAGAGAAAAACTTGGACTATCACAAAGGATAGTCGTGACCTTGTTCTTTGAACTCGATTATTATGACGCAAAAAGCTAATTAATTGTTCCTCGTCTGCAGGCTTTTTCAAGTTAACACAATATGTTTAAAAGTTCTGGAGTAACTGATATGTGGTCTGATTATGTAATTGTGAATGTAACACTATAACTATAAATATTTGTGACCATATCTAAAAAGATAACATAGACAAAGTAGATTTATAGCAGAGACTATAGTCTTACATATTCATATGAAATGTTTCAATATTCTCATGAAACTAAAACAGAAGTCCAAGTTCATGTATCATTGCAATCGTCTGTTCTGTTTCGAGAAATTATGACGTAAAATCGCTACAAAGAGTAGTTAACTAATGTAGCCAGGATATTACAGTGTTGTTTTGAATTAATTCTGTAGTATTGCGAATCATTTAGCACTTGCCTCTGTTTTTCAGTTCCTAGACCACAATGACAATTAGCTCTCATTTACCTAGAAATATGTTTTACCAAAAGAAATGACCTTTATTTGTACCAAAACCATTCATTTTGCTTTTTGAATCGAAATGTGCATGTTAAAATGTAGTGCAGTTTTTTAAATGATATTGCAAATATTTAGAAAGGCTTTCTGACAACTATTTCACATGATAAAATGGCTTGAATACGAAAGAAAGGCATATGTCAACAGTGTTTTAGAGTGAATAGAACATGGTTTTCTCATTATCTTGTCAGTAAATCAATTTTATTCATTATATATTCGATATCCCAGTGTATTTCGTTGATTACTCTTAAAGGTTCAATAAAGCTAACTCTCTGTATGTTGATACATTTCTTGCGAATATGTTTACCTCTTCAGCTTAGGAAGGGCCTTCAAGCTTCGTTAAGAACTCCAAAAAAACAAAAAAAATCAAACAGGGAAAGCCACGTACCGAAAAAAAACACCCCAAAAAACCGACCCCCACCCCCCAAAGGGGCACAACCCCAACACACACACACACACAACACACACATACAACAATCATGTACACACACACACGTACACTACCAACACACACTAGCATACAAAGCACGAGGACAAAACGAACAATTAAAGGGGAACAGGGGGGGGCAGTGGGCACCGCCTTGGAACGGTAGTGGCAAGGGGGGGGGAAACACCACTGGGGAGCTTAAACCGGTTTATGGTGCGCACCCAACCTCACTCTTACCCCCACCATGTTCCAAAGTCACAGGACAGTGTAAATAAAAGTAATCACTGCTAGGTGAAGTTCTGTATCGGTTAAATGCGTACATCTTATTCGTTGCTACTGTAAAAAGGTTATGTTCTTTATGCAACATTTGAAAATATCTGGAGAAGATTTGTCTTAACCTTCACGGAAACCATTGGTTTAAACACGATCAGAGCCTAGATTTGTAAGAATCATTTCAACATGATGTGTAAGAGTCACTTTGCTGATGTCACGTATTCCTCAAATCTATAATATTTGTTAATTTATTGATTTTACGGAAATCCGATTTGTCAAAGCTAATACATACGTATATAAGTGATATAAACAAACATTATAATGTTCAAGTAGTCCTTGGTGAGGCATTAGCGCCAGTTCCTGCCTGGTACTGACCTGCATTTACTTCTGTCTTAAGCAACTGCAATGTCTATCAGAAGCTGCTAGTCATGGACTAAGGCAGTACATCCAAACACTTTTCATTGTCTTTTATAAGGCGGGAGGACGCCAGGGGTCGTCTGTCACCTGTATGGATAGTGTTTTGTTTTTTTGTGGGAGGAAATGGTTAAAAAATCTTCTGCTTGCACTGTTCTTCTAAATAAATGGGTATCGGCAGCTCAGATCTGCCGGAGCATATTTTTCTGTTTATGAATGTTTCATTTTTTACGCTTCCCAACCAGTTTTCACGTTTAAAAAATGCAGACAAGGCAATGCTTTAATTCCCTGACTTTGTACGCTTTACTTATGATAGGGCCGCTTATAGCAGGTGAATATGCTTCTTCTTGAATAATTTTGCAAAGTACACTTTGCATTATTTTGTTCTGCAGTAATCTACAGGAATTTTTTTTATATTATAGTCGCCAGTACACTTCCGGCCGATAGATATTTCTTTAAACAAGGTGATAATTATTCAAAAATTGTGTCTGGAAATATCTTTCTGCAGTCTTTGTACTTTATATGCAAATGAAATGTCATGTCTTTCGGATTTGCTTTTATGCTGATCAGTAGGGAAATTTAATCGACATATCAGATATTTATTGAGAATCCTTTAGCAACTGATCAGACATTCCCAGTGTTTTCCGCTATCAGATAAAAACACTTTTCATGTTCCTCAAATTAACAGGTACATGTGTTTAACCAAACATCGTTTTTCTTTTGCAAATAGCCAATGTCGTTTGACAAAGTATAAGATTCCATAAAAACAGCCGAAATGGTATCACATGAAGAATGTTTTTTTTTTACTAGAACTTCTCCGCAGAGGTTTTTACAGTTTGGAGGACCTACTTGCAAAGAAATCAAGAATAAACGTGAACACCTCGTTATTATTGATTTAGATAAAAAACGTTTATTGCACAAGCTTGAACTTTTGTAAGACAATTTTATGATGACGATTATTCTTCTTAGATAAGAAGAGGCGCAAAACGTTAAAGAAATGTGTTAATTATTTTTTGCTAGAGTTTTAATTACTGTATCATTCAAAACGTTCATCTCGTCATGATAAAAACCCCGTTGATGTTACGATGATTATATAAAACATCTGAGCAGCTTTGTATCGTACCGGTAGAAAATATACATTAATGTTATGTATCTTTTGAAACAGTGTTTGTTTAATGATGTAAATGTATTTTATAGAAACATCTACATCTCTTGCTTCGCTACTTGTGAAAGAATAAGTCTATTAACATGAATCACATTAAAAGTACAAACGGTCTGACGAGAACATTGAGAAAACATTCGTCAGCTCCATCGTGCAACCAAAAGCCCGTAATGTTTTACAATATCCGCAGTGTTACCCTTCAATAACGTTTTCTGTTGTCCTTTGCATTGATGTATACGTAACGAATGTCCTACAATGTAACTGTTACAGCTCTTTTCTAAGAAACGCGAAATGAAAATATATAATGTTTTAAGTTGAGTCACATTATTATATTTATATGTACAAATATAGCATTTTTGAAACTCTTACTCGTAGTACGAGAGAGCTAATTCTTATGAATACAAATGAAAATATTTGAAATTATTCGCAAAATAAGTGTGTGTAGTTTGAACTGCTGTCATACTTTACTCTTGTCGTACCTTACTCCTGAAAAATATGTTTTGCTCTTGAGTTTCAGATTAAGAAATCATCTAACTAAGAATTCTTAGAAAATATTTCATTCAAAACCCTTTTTATGTGAATTCTGTAAATTTGGAATTGGGATATACTAACATATATAATATTCAATATCATTCAATTTTACTCAAATTGAACAATAATTCAAATAATTGAAACATTGACTCTTATTAAAGTGTCTGTTTGCCGGTTGTCGGTAGGAACTTTGATTTATTTTGTATATTCTATTATGGACTTTATGATTCTTGTTTTTATTATCAGTTTGCCTGAGAATGAAAATCAATAAATTTTGAGAAATGGGCAGACAGTTTCCGATTTAAACGTGTGTTTTGTGTAATTGTATATCACTTATCATTTTCTTTCTTTTGCAAGGTAAGTGCTAGCTTTCAAGGAGAATTTGCAGGAAATGTCTGGATAATTTGTCCACTTCTCTGACTGACATGTTTGTTGATATTGAAATACCGCTATAGGCACTTCTTTATTTTATACGAGTGGCGATTGTATTACTTCTGACAATAGATGTGTTCTATTGGCAATAAAAGAAGTCGAGAACAAACATCTTGTTTGTCAGCATCAATTTGTTACAAGTAATTCTCCACTTTGATGTAAGATATTATATTAGACAAGGCATAATGCAAAAGTACAATGCGTCTGAACTTAATACGTGATAAAATAAACACTAAAATTCTTTTCGATATAAGACGAAGGAATTTCTCTTAAGCGAAGAAGTTCCAACGATATAAATATCTGAAATTTGTTTAAAATTGTTTTATAAATTTAACTGGTTTACTCAGTCATTTACGGAAGCCCAATAGTGCCACTTTGTTTGTTTTTTTAATTGATTTTTTCAACATAACTAAGTTGAAAATTCAAGATAGTAAGTTGAATATTCAAGATACTAAGTTAAATTGAAAATTCAACTTAAATATAACATACTAAGTTGAATATTCAAGATACTAAGTTGAATATTCAACCTTACGAAGGTACAAAATTGAAAATACTAAGTTGAAAATTTAAGATACTAAGTTGAAAATTCAAGTTAGTAAGTTGAATATTCAAGATACTAAGCTGTAATATTCAACTTAGTAAAGTTGAAAATTCAACTCCAAAGTTGAAAATTCAATATAAAGTTAAAATTGCTCAGTTGAGTATTCAAGATACTAAGTTGAAAATTTAAGATACTAAGTTGAAAATTCAACTTACTAAGTTGAAAATAAATTTAATTGAAAACCTAATTAGAAAATATAGTTGAATTCATTGAAATTAGGAAGTTGAATATATGCTAAGATAATATTGAACTTATTCAACTATAGTTCAACTTTACTAAATTGAAAATAATTCAAGATACTAAGTTGAAAATTCACTCTTAGTTAAAAATTCAAGTTACTGATTGCTTGTCGGTAGGAACTTTGATTTATTTTGTATATTGTATTCAACGGATTATATGATTATTGTTCACTTAGTATCAATATGCCTTAGTAAGTTTGAAAATTCAACTAAGATTTGAATATTCAACTTAGTAATGGCAACAGTTTCGATTTAAACGGTGTTTGTGTAAGTTGTATATTCAACTTAGTCTTGAATTTTCAACTATATTGAATTTTCAAGGTAAGTATCTTGAATATTCAACTTAGTAAGTTGAATTTGCAGGTAGTATCTTGAAATTTTCAACTTAGTATCTTGAATTTTCAACACTTAGTTGATATTGAATTTTCAACTTAGTATCTTGAATATTCAACTTATTATCTTGAATATTCAACTTAGTAGGTTGAATATTCAACTTAGTATCTTGAATATTCAACTGAGTAAGTTGAATTTTCAACTTAGTAAGTTGAATTTTCAACTTAGTAAGTTGAGTAATTTTCAACTTAGTATCTTGAATATTCAACTTAGTATCTTGAATTTTCAAAACAATTATGTTGAAAAAATCCATTTAAAAAAACAAAGGTGCACTATTGGCATCCGTACAATGCGTCATTAGCTACAAAGTGCTCAAAAAACAACTTTCTGTCATGTTTCTGCTTTGTATTCGACAACCGTTTGATAATATCGATAATATTCAACTTAGTATCTTGAATTTTCAAAATTAGTAAGTTGAATTTTCAACTTAGTATCTTGAATATTCAACTTAGTATCTTGAATTTTCAACTTAGTAAGTTGAATTTCAACTTAGTATCTTGAATTTTCAACTTAGTATCTTGAATTTTCAACTTAGTAAGTTGAATTTCAACTTAGTATCTTGAATTTTCAACTTAGTATCTTGAATTTTCAACTTAGTAAGTTGAATTTTCAATTTAGTATCTTGAATATTCAAGTTAGTATCTTGAATATTCAACTTAGTAAGTTGAATATTCAACTTAGTATCATGAATATTCAACTGAGTAAGTTGAATTTTCAACTTAATAAGTTGAATTTTCAAGTTAGTCAGTTGAATTTTCAACTTAGTATCTTGAATATTCAACTTAGTATCTTGAATTTTCAAAACAATTATGTTGAAAAAATCCATTTAAAAAAAACAAAGTGGCACTATTGGGCTTCCGTAGTACGTCATTAGCTACAAAGTGCTCACAAAACAACTTTCTGTCATGTTTCTGCTTTGTATTCGACAACCGTTTGATAATATCGATAATATTCAACTTAGTATCTTGAATTTTCAACTTAGTAAGTTGAATTTTCAACTTAGTATCTTGAATATTCAACTTAGTATCTTGAATTTTCAACTTAGTAAGTTGAATTTCAACTTAGTATCTTGAATTTTCAACTTAGTATCTTGAATTTTCAACTTAGTAAGTTGAATTTTCAACTTAGTATCTTGAATATTCAACTTAGTAAGTTGAATATTCAACTTAGTAAGTCGAATTTTCAACTTAGTAAGTTGAATATTCAACTTAGTATCTTGAATTTTCAACTTAGTTAGTTGAATTTTCAACTTAGTATCTTGAATATTCAACTTAGTATCTTGAATTTTCAACTTAGTAAGTTGAATTTCAACTTAGTATCTTGAATTTTCAACTTAGTATCTTGAATTTTCAACTTAGTAAGTTGAATTTTCAACTTAGTATCTTGAATATTCAACTTAGTATCTTGAATATTCAACTTAGTAAGTTGAATATTCAACTTAGTATCTTGAATATTCAACTGAGTAAGTTGAATTTTCAACTTAGTAAGTTGAATTTTCAACTTAGTAAGTTGAATTTTCAACTTAGTATCTTGAATATTCAACTTAGTATCTTGAATTTTCAAAACAATTATGTTGAAAAAATCCATTTAAAAAAAACAAAGTGGCACTATTGGGCTTCCGTAGTACGTCATTAGCTACAAAGTGCTTACAAAACAACTTTCTGTCATGTTTCTGCTTTGTATTCGACAACCGTTTGATAATATCGTGTAAACATATTTGGTACTATTAAATGAAGATTTGAATGGACGTGCTGGTATTACAATTGGCTGACAAATTGTAGCTCAAAAACAAAACACATTCTTTCAGTTAACAAAATTATGTTATAAAATCTGACTGCCCGTACAACTTAGTAGGATTTCTAAGTTACCAAGAGCGAGTTCGATCAGCAATTATAGTGACTATGGTACGACTAAAGTGTCATCGAACTACCTCTGGTTTGACTAAAATGACGTCATCCGGTCACCACGGTTCGACTAGAGTAAATCGGTGGTTTCTCTGGAACAAATATGGTGGCTAAATTTTGCGAGAACTAAAGAATCTTCTATATGAACGTTATTTCTTCCTAAAACATTGAAAATTGTGCGAAATATATGAAATTAGACATGCAGCGAGTAATTTAATCTGAAATGTGGAAAATTACCGATAAATTCGACACATTTAGAAGCTGCAAGTATTTATGGACGATTCGTCGCACTACATTTCGAACCCTAAGCTAAATTAACACGTGGTTTTAGTCTGAACACTTAATATTTTACAATTGAACATAGTGTTACCTGTACTTTATATAGATTGAAAAAAATAAACTAAATATTGTTTTATTTTACACAGATTTTACTTCAAATTAAATGGACATGCTACATCTGCCATCAGAAAGCCCCCGATCATTCATTTGCATCGCTTGAATCACAAGAACAATCTGGACAAACAGAAATTTACAATGACTGAGATTATAGGTAGGCAAAAATTGTAAACATTTTCAAGCCATTCAAATAAAGCTATCAATTAGATGAACCTTTAATCATTCTCCTTTTTTATAGATATTTTATAAATTGGAAAAGCAACATCTAAGCTAGCCTACTTCATTCGGCTTATGGTTTGACTCATTTTACAGATCTGATTTTTTTCCTGTCAAACCTTTAAGCCGTAGAAGGCGAACAACTACAAAATGTCAGCCTGTAAAATCGGTTTGCTTCCGAAGTCTAAATAGTTGGACTACATCTGAGCTTGCTGATAATTGAACTAGATGTTATGATGTCATTAATGTATGTTTATATAAACTATTTTATGATGTAAAGTCACTTTTCAATAGTCGGTGAATAGAATGTCTTGAATGTCAATTTCTCTTATATACAGGATATATTTTCGCTGCTCGGAGTGTCGACTTACTTTCCATGCCAAGTGTGCAGAATACAATCTTGAACTTCATTTGACAAAAGAACTAAAAGGAACAATTTGTGAGATATGCGCAACAACAGAACCTACAGAGGAAGGATTTTTCAAAATTAAAGTAAATCCAGAGGAGAAAAATCCTAAGCCCCCGGCTGGGATTGAACCCAGACCTCCAGCAAGGTTAGCGGACACCATATCCACGTCGCTAAAGGGTAAACCCAACAGTAACGCTGTTGGAAATGACCTATTACCACTACAAAATGTATGCAGTAATGTTGTGAACAATCTAAATTATAAATTGGCTGTAAATAGCATTACAGTGGTTTTAATCTGCGTTTAAAGAGACACTCCCTAAAACTGATGTCAGATTAAATAACTTCAAAAGAATGAATAATAAAGTATTTGCCAGTATTATTATTTGACCTAAAAATACAAACGTACATTCAAGCGATTATCGGTAAAATCAGCGTATTAAAATATGTTGCTGTACCGTAAAACATTCAATAGTCTATGTAAAGTTGTTGTTGTACAATAAATCGGTGGATAGCGATTTATTTCAGAAGGCCTCTATGCTGATTATTTGTGCTAAAATGAGGCGTTTTTCAATTTATGTTGTTAAAATGTTTATTTATTTATCAGTTTACGTTCAGTGAACACGTTATTTATGTTTGGAGAATATAATCTGCTAGTTGTAGGGAGTGCCCCTTTTATCTGCACCTAGTCTTCATAACTCTATCTTACTTTTAATTTCACCTTAAGTTACTGTTTTCTTTGACGTCTTACCATCAAAATACTTCAAATGACTTGTATTTTGCAATGACGTTCACGGGCAAATAATATACAAAAGCCAAGTTCTGCAGTATAAACAGACATACAAGCCTGTGTATGTACTCATTCTTTTGGCTGGGCATATATAATTTCCCCTGTGCATTCAGAAACTTGTACGGTGCATATCAAACATTTCAACATGAGATAGAATATTTATGGGAGTATTGATAAGTTTGTGAAGTGTTTGTCATTAAACCCAATTTTGGCAGAGTTAAAAAAAAGTATTATAGTATATTTTATAATATATATCCCTGCTGCGTCCAATCTTATAAGAGACACGCCCAAATCAGGCAGCTGACCGCCTGGCGTAGTCAGGAAAATTAACTTTGCTTGTAATTCAGTGAATGCTAAAATTTCGGAGCAAATGCTATAGATTAAAATAGAAACACATGTACATCATTGTTCATTTTTTTTTCACAGTTAACATATAATGAATTATACCATAGTTTATACTAATTTATTAATTCTCAATTCAGAAACAAGTTCTTACAACTTACATTAATTGCTCTCGAGACTCGCCCCAGATAGAATCTACCTTGAAGAGAGAGAGAGGCAATGTGGAAATACTGTGTCTTACCTAAAGATACTTCCACTATATGGCACTGGTGGGGATCGAACCCGGGACCCTACGATCCCAAGACGAACACGCTACCACTGCGCTACGGGATTATTTTAATAATATAGATAATTGTACCGTAGACAAATGATCTTTCTAAAAAGATCGACTTCATCCTAATAGGTCTCGTGAGGTCAAGGCATATTGAAAGGTCATTTGCCTGTGGTAATTTACACTACTCGCGACTCGCGAAAACACTAAATTAACAGTGAAATATCTATTACGTGCACCTAAGCATATGTTTAAAAAATTCAAGACTAAACTTACATATTATAATTTTCAGTGTGTGCTATGCGTTTTTGCATATTTTTTTATAATGGTTAAAAGTTCTTTGTGAAGTTAATGCAAACATGTATTGTACTAGTATAAAGCAATAATTTTGAAGTTCATCTTTCACTATTCTTACATTTATTTATCGATCATTTGTAGAATGAAGGTGCAACGCATTAAACACAATACTAATCAGTATCAGCTGCAGTGCAGTGATGAAGTTGCTAGCATTATACTCACCAACTACAGGTATGTGAGAGGTATTCCATTCCTAATTTCTGTCAATACGTTAGTTTCGTTTATTTTCCAATTAACCTAAATCATAATGATTATATCACTGAATTCTTGAAAGTTTTTTCTGTATCAGTTTGCTTGTATTTTTCACAATTGTACATGCTTAGCGATGCAATTGTTTTTTTTAGCCAAGCTTTTTTAAGAAAAGCAATATCTGTGTAGTAATTAATTTGTATATACAGGCGATAAGCAGACAGTTAACCTAATTTACTCAGTATTATTACAGACTGGAACATGAATTTTTTCACATAAAACTTAGTTACTTCTTTTATGCATTTACTTTTGAAGTAAACATAGCATTAAATAAGAGCATCGCCTGCGGGTGCCTGACGCTCGTCTGACTTTTTCCTTTTAAGTATATTTATCACTATTTTTTAAGTAACAGTATCCTTGACCTTGACCCCAGAGCACAATCCCACAAAAGGTTTTCATAATAATAACTATACACTAAGTTTGGTCAAAATAATTCAATTGCAACTAAAGATACTGTTTTTCCCCGTTTTTCTATTGTTAGAAAAAAAACCTGGACTTTGACCCCATGAGCCCCAAACACAATCCCAGTTAATTTAAAAGTCTTTATTTATATGTATGATACACATAATAATTTAGTTACATTATGTCAATTGTAACGAAAGATATTGAACATATAACTTTTTTTTTTATTTTTAGTTATTGACCTTGACAATTACCCCTGGAGCCCCAAAAATCCAACCCTATAATCTTAAATACTTACTACAAACAAAAGTTGGTAACCTTATGTCAACTGTAACTAAAGATATTGAATATATTACAATTTTGCTATTTTTAGCAACAGCGACATTGACCCCAGGAGCCCTAAAAAACGATCCAATTAAAGATATTTATAAATACTTCTTATACACTAAGTTTGGTTGCATTATGTTGACTGTTACAAAAATATTGTGCGTGTGAAACTTTCTAAGTTAAGAAAGGGCATTAATCCAGCCAAACACATCACAGGGTTTTGTAACCTGTAAAAATCTTCCTTAAATTTATTCTATTGTACATTCAATAATGAACAGGTATTCCAAGTTTAAAAGTGATAGCTTTGATAGTTTGCATGTAAGTGACCCAAACGCAAAACTTAAAAAATCAGTTTAGCTAAAAATAGTCCAAAAATACTAAAATACCCAATCTTCACTTCCAAATATGTGACTCAAAAACCCGTTTAATATGTTGACGTACATTATCCATTTATTGTTTGTGAAAAATTTGAAATAATTCTAACGACAAATGAAGAAGCTATGTCCAATTCTCAAAGTCAATCAAAATCATAATTCATGTTTTTTAACCAAAGAAAAAAAGGTCAGACTCAGGAGCTTTAGGATACAATGTGAAGAAGGGTATAATAATAATAATATTCTTTATTTAACGAAGGTGACTCGATAAGCCAACAGGATATTTAAGCTCTTAGCATTTCGAATTTCAACAGGTATTGAGTTCCAAATAATTATTCCAGAATATTGAAATGTGTTTTTTGTGTACTAACGGATGAGATATATTTTTGTTATCTTTAGATCGTAGGCTGTAATTGTTTTTGCTAGCTGCATCATATATATGTAATAAATGTCTCATATAGTGTGGGACTAAACCATTTAAACTTTTATATACTAAAACAGCCCTATTGTACTTGCATCTTTCCATAAATGGTAACCAATTAAGATCTTTGAAAAGTGGATCAGATGACTTTTAATCTAAAATCATTCTTGCTGATCTTTTCTGCGTGTTTATAATTTTGTTTAAACACTTTGAACTTCCCATGCTCCACAAAATAGATCCATAGTCAAAAATTGGTAAAATATAAGCGTTGTAGAATAGTACTCTCATTTCTCTATTTAAATATGGTTTTATTCTTCGAAAAAGGACTAATTTAGAATTTAGTTTATTATATACTCTTTTTGTTTGGGGAACCCATGTGAGATTTTCATCAACAAAGACTCCAAGAATAGTTTGCTGAGAGACGGGCTCTATGGTCTGTCCGTCAATTGAAATGTTAAGGTGTCTATTGCGGTGTGTATGATATGTAGAACCAAAAGCATGCAGGTGGATTTGTGTGGATTGAGAGCCATGTTATTCAATTTGCACCAAGATGAAACGTTACTTAAATCGGTTTTAATTCCTTCTACTATTGATTTTCATGCTTGTCGTGGTCATATTGCGGAATCTATCGAAACTTTTTGTGTTAAATGGTGTCGTCGTGAGAATGCTGATCCAAATGCATTAACGTCTTGGAAACGAAGTATTTTTAACATTGTCGATTCTCGTATAAAATTTTACCAAACAAATGAACACCTACTTCCATCAAAACCCAAGTTTACTTTAAGACATCTGAAAAAGGAAATCCAAGAATTTCATTCTAAGTATGTCTTAGTTCCAGCAGACAAGGCGGCCAACAATATTATCATCATTTGACGCCTACATTATATTAATGTTTTACAAAACGAACTAAATAGCACTAAAGCTTATATATTGAGTCCTTCCGTTGAACAAAATGTGGTCACTGATCACATCAGTGAAGTTTCTAATTTGAAAGTTCGTATAGATGATCAACATATTAAACTTCCTACTATGTACTGGATTCCTAAATTACATAAACAACCATATAAAGCTCGTTTCATCGCTAATTCAAGCTCTTGTACCACTACAAATATTTCAAAACTATTAACATCTTGCCTAACTGCTATAAAAGCCCACGTGAAAAGATATTGTGATAAAGTATACGAAAACTCTGGTAAACATTTATTTTGGTCGATCAAAAATTCTGGCGAAATCCTGGATAAGTTTAAAGTTAATAATTACAAAGTAACTTCAGTCAGTACATACGATTTTTCTACTCTGTATACCACTTTACCACATAATTTGATAAATGACAAGCTAACTGCCCTAATTCAAAAGACTTTTGCCAGGGAGAATGCTACATTTCTCGCCTGCAATTTCGATAAAGCTTTTTTTACTAGCTGTATTGTTAAACATTATACTATGTGGACCTGTGACGAAGTTTGTAAAGCCCTTTCCTTTTTATTGAACAACATTTATATAAGGTTTGGGAATGCAGTTTTCAGACAAGTAATCGGTATTCCCATGGGAACAAATTGTGCACCCCTTGTCGCAGATTTGTTTTTATATTGTTATGAAAGAGACTTTATGTTGAGTCTTTCTCCAGATACGCAGGCAGACATTATCACTGCTTTTAATAATACATCACGCTATCTGGATGATATTCTTAATATGGATAACCCGTTTTTTGGTCAATTGGTGGACACTATTTATCCCCGGGAACTCCAGTTAATTAAAACTAACAATTTGGATACTGGTGCTTCATTTTTAGATTTACATCTCTCTATTTATAACAATATTATACATACCAAAATTTATGACAAGAGGGATGATTTTAATTTTAATATTGTAAATTTCCCCCATTTGGATGGGGATGTACCTCATGCTACATCTTATGGGGTATACATTTCTCAGTTAATTCGGTTTGCCAGAGCGTGTAGTCACGTTGAGGATTTCAATGAACGTAATCAATATATTACAAATAAACTTCTTCAACAGGGCTACCGTTATTACAAATTGCGTAAATATTTTGCTAAATTTTACTATCGTAATTCTGATTTGGTTTTGAAATTCAATAGTAATCTAAAGACTCTTCTGCGAGAAGGTATTTCAAAACCCGATTTTTATGGGGATGTACTGTGTTCCTTTAATTGTTCGTTTTGTCCTCGTGTGTTTGCTTTGTATGCTAGTGTGTGCTTGTAGTGTATGTGTGTGTGTGTGTGTGTGTGTGTGTGTGTGTGTGTGTGTGTGTGTGGGTTGGTGGTGTGCACTTCTGGGTGCTGTGGGGCTCGTTTTGGAGATGCTGTGTTTTTGGTACGTGGCATTCCCTGTTTGATATTATTTTTGTTTTTTTACAAACTTCGTAAGATTTTGGGTCATGGCAATTTTCCAACTGTATTTGCTAAAATTATAAAACGTTTTGTTAAAAGAGGTTACGACCCTACTGTTTTGAGACACACCGCATGTTTGGTGTTCAACCCGTTTACAGTTGGACGCTATGCTTCCCTCTTTGATTGTGTCTGACGGAAGAGGGGGAGGACTCTGTGATGGGCAGTTTTTAAATCCCACTGGGACGAAACTGTTTTGATTTCTGTCCTCTGGCCTGTTTCGTCGGGCCCTTAAGGGTGTTTCTCTTGGTGCTCTGCCTTCTGCAAATGCATTGAGTACATACGTTTTTTGGTTCTCAAGGTTTGCTTTTTATATATTTATACACGAGCATTTTTGTGTTTTACATACCATGCCTTTTGTTTCCATTGCGTGTGTTAGAGATTCACCTAGCAGGGATTACTTTTATTTACACTGTCCTGTGACTTTGGAACATGGTGGGGGTAAGAGTGAGGTTGGGTGCGCACCATAAACCGGTTTAAGCTCCCCAGTGGTGTTTTTGCCACTGACCGTTCCAAGGCGGTGCCCCACTGTGTTCCGTTAATTGTTCGTTTTGTCCTCGTGTGTTTGCTTTGTATGCTTGTGTGTGTTGGTAGTGTATGTTTGTGTGTGTACATGATTGTGTGTGTTTGGTACGTGGCATTCCCTGTTTGATATTATTTTTGTTTTTGTGTGTGTGTGTGTGTGTGTGTGTGTGTGCGTGTGTGTGTGTGTGTGTTGGTGGTGTGCACTTCTGGGTGCTGTGGGGCTCGTTTTGGGGAGGCTGCGTTTTTGGTACGTGGCATTCCCTGTTTGATATTATTTTTGTTTTTAAGTTTACATTCAATAGAGGCCAAGGATTTATTTGCAGCATATAACGTAGTGTCGTCTGCATACATGTCAACATCTGTACCGTTTCAGTCCAATGGTAGGTAATTTATCTATATTAAGAAAAGGAGCGGGCCTAATATAGAGCCTTGTGGTACACCTGTTTTTAAAGTTCCAAAACTTGAAGAAATATTGCCAACTTTGACAATCTGATTTCTTTCAGTTAAATATGACTTAAACAAATTAAGAGCATCATCAGAGAAATGATATAATTTTAATTTCTGCAACAATATAGAATGATCTACCATATCAAAGGCCTTACGTAAATCCAAAAATAAACTGCCAATTAAATTTCCATTTTCTATTTCTCTAGAGCAGTGATCAATAAAAACAAAAATAATATAAGACGAACTAATGCTGTTTGGCAGGAGATGAACAAGTTTCCCAAGTTTCCCATGTTTCAAAGTGATAGCTATGATAGTTTCCATATAAGTGACCTAGAAGCAAAACTGAATCAACGACAATGACGACGATGACAATCAAGTGACGACAATAGCTCGTCATTTTTTTTAAAACATCAGACGATCTAAAAATGCAGTACACTCAAATTTCTGGCAATAATGCCAATAGGTATGTCTTTTCTTCTGAAATGGCAATATAAGTATATTTGAATTATTTTTGTCTTGATGCCAAACTTATGTGACCAGAGTGAAATATGTTTGCTATAAATCTCTCGATATTTGCAGATCCGTCAGTGAAAGAACTAGTTATTCAGAGTCTTCTGAATGGACAGCAGGCTTTTCAAGACAGCTCGTCACCACCTTCTCCTGGTAGGGGAGCATCTCCAACATGTGTTGAAACGCCTCCTGTGCCTCTTTTGAATGAACATAATACTACTCCTGAGGGCTCAACCATATCATCTCATGGCATGGGAGTGTCTCCATCACCATGTGCCAACTATTCTTCTGTTGCAATGGAAACAACTAAACAAAATGACAGTCTGCCAGTTGTCCATTCATGGAAGGGTAATGAAGAGGACCTGCTGGTGTCCCTACGTCATCAAAAAAGTAACAACTTCATAAGTAGTAAAAATCATTCCCTTTTGTAGAAAGATATCTGCAATGAATTGAAATGTATAATGGAATGTAATGTCTCACCTTAACATGCAATGAATAAATACAACAGCCTCAAAAAGAGATAGAAAAAAGTGATAGATGCTGGTACTGGCAAAGAGGCCAAGCATTTTAGACAAAGACAACTATTTGACGAATTTTATGGTACTAAGGCCAGCGCACTTTCACTTTTGACAGTGGTAGTGTTAGTGAGAATAAACCAAGTGCTGAGACTGAAGCTGTACTGTCCACATCACAAGAGCGTGTATCGTCCACAAGACAAGAGACAAGAGTACATTCCACATCACAGTCCGCATCAAAACCTTTGAAAAAATCTGCCCAAAAAAAACAAAACTAAGGGTAAGCGGAGGTCTGAAGAAATGGTGGATTTACTAGAAAGACATCATGACCAATTTCAACAGAAGTAGGAGTCATTTCATTAGCAGAAAATGAGTCGACTAGATAGGTTTCTTGACTTGTGTGAAAAAGAAATCACTTCAAAAAGTAATGAAAAAGAATGACAATCTTTATTGTAAATCATAAATCTTGGTTCCACGTTTTGTAAGTTTTGGAGATGCTGCGTTTTTGGTACGTGGCATTCCCTGTTTGATATTATGTTTTTAAAAAATAATTTGGACTACACTTGGATTATTTAGTATGGTTTCAGAAAAAAACATAGGCTTATAGTTTGATAATGGCATATTAGTATTATAGGAAAAAAACAAAAATAATATCAAACAGGGAATGCCACGTACCAAAAACGCAGCCTCCCCAAAACGAACCCCACAGCACCCAGAAGTGCACACACACACACACAACACACACACACACACACACACACACACACACAATCATGTACACACACACATATACACTACCAACACACACTAGCATACAAAGCAAACACATAAAGGACAAAACGAACAATTAAAGGAACACAGTGGGGCACCGCCTTGGAACGGTCAGTGGCACCGCCACATTGAATTGACCAGAGGCTAACCAAACCCGGTCGATCACTTTTTATAAACGCATGCGTACTTTGACTTCCGGTACTAAACTATGGTTGCTGATCGAACTCGCTCCAAATGTCCGAAATGTTTTGTAATGTATTAAAGTTAACATTTTAGAGCTGCTTGCTCTCAGTTATAGTTGAAAAAAAATTAAATTGACATACTTATACATAAATATAAAACTAAAGGCTTGGATCAAAATACAGGTAAAAACCTAGGTAGGCATTTGTAGAAATCAATTGAAAATGTCTGTTACACGGCACCGCTACAGTATATGTTTATATTGGAATTTTAAAAGCGTTTGCAACGCTTTTGAATTTGGTAGCGTATTATTT
Source organism: Saxidomus purpurata (assembly GCA_022818135.1). Lineage (NCBI taxonomy): Eukaryota > Metazoa > Mollusca > Bivalvia > Venerida > Veneridae > Saxidomus > Saxidomus purpurata. The sequence continues at coordinate 47,601,841 of JAFMSR010000013.1, forward strand.
GAAATTTAGAGATATAATTACGTGACAGGAATTCGTACTGGAGCCTTTTTATATGACTATATGTTCTAAAATACGATTTTTTCAAACAGTTTGAAGAACTTATTTTTTACCAAAATCTAAGAGCGAGCAGCTTTAAATGAAGTTGTCATGAATATTGAAATCTTTTTTAGAGCATATTAAATCCCCGAAAATATCGGAACGCAAGCTTCTGTTTAAGTTATTGCTTTGTTATACTGGTAACTCTTTTAATAATTAAACACATTAAATATCAGCCAAAAAGAAAAAAAAAAAAATAATATCAAACAGGGAATGCCACGTACCAAAAACGCAGCCTCCCCAAAACGTACGTGGCATTCCCTGTTTGATATTATTTTTGTTTTTTTGGTTCTCAAGGTTTGCTTTTTATATATTCATACACGAGCATTTTTGTGTTTTACATATCATGCCTTTTGTTTCCATTGCGTGTGTTAGAGATTCACCTAGCAGGGATTACTTTTATTTACACTGTCCTGTGACTTTGGAACATGGTGGGGGTAAGAGTGAGGTTGGGTGCGCACCATAAACCGGTTTAAGCTCCCCAGTGGTGTTTTTGCCACTGACCGTTCCAAGGCGGTGCCCCACTGTGTTCCGTTAATTGTTCGTTTTGTCCTCGTGTGTTTGCTTTGTATGCTTGTGTGTGTTGGTAGCGTACGTTTGTGTGTGTACATGATTGTGTGTGTTGTGTGTGTGTGTGTGTGTGTGTGTGTGTGTGTGTGTGTGTGTGTGTGGTGTGCACTTCTGGGTGCTGTGGGGCTCGTTTTGGGGAGGCTGCGTTTTTGGTACGTGGCATTCCCTGTTTGATATTATTTTTGTTTTTATGATACAAAATGTTATCTGGAGCTCTGAATTAACTGATGCCAAGGGTGAAAGGGCACTTGGACATTTCAAGCAGTGTAGACCAGGATACTTTGTTTTTCTAATCATTTGATTAGGATGTACACTATTTGCAGCAATCATTGACAAACATTGTTTTTGAATATTACATGATTAGACATTGCATTAAATATGTTCTGGCTGATCTGGTTCTACACTGCTTTCAGAGTTTACTTTTTCCATTCCATACATGTCTTATAATCCTTGAAACAGGATACATACTTTAAAATAAGTTTTTTGTTTTACAAGTTTAACAAATGTCTGATTTTTTTGTTTTTAGTTGACAGTTTGAATTAAAACTGGTATTTGCTCAATTTCATTTTATCGTTTTATCAGAGAAACTGATAATGACTTCTTTTTCAATGTAAATGCTTTTTGCGTCGCCCTTTCGGAGAAAAGGCGATACATAGGGATTGCTTTGTCCGTCCGTCGGTCCATCGGTCCGTCCGTCACAATAACTTAACATTGGCTATTACTTTGCCATTTTTTAAGATTTCTACATCAAACTTTCAAATTGTATTGCATATGACAGAAGGGTCGTGATGCCGCCAAAGTTTGTTATTCTGACAAAGTATAAGAGGGCGACGAACACCCATCTAGTTATTTTTTTTGAGGGGGGGGGGCACAGTGTGGCAATTTTTTGTTAATAGATTGTGATTAAAGTTAGGTGATAATTGCAGGATGCACCAATTGTTCTTGCACATTCTGATGTTCTTCTGCTGACATAATCTGATGATTTTCTACTGACATAATCTTGACACTTTAAATTAAACATCAGCCAGTAGAAATTTTCAAAACATTTTTAACATTTAGTTCTGTTTAAATAATTGAATATCGTCAAATGACAATTGGATGCTTCTGACTTTTTCCACTGCTGTTCGTAGTCTTCTTTTGCACAAATTCTTCTGGGTGATGTGGGGCTCCTTTTGGGGAGGCTGCGTTTTTGGTACGTGGCATTCCCTGTTTGATATTTTTGTTTTTCCTATGATTGATTTTATGTTCGAAAGTATTTATTTTAATTAACCCTTTCAAAGCAGAATTTTTAAATAGTTTTGGCTATTTTAGGGTGTGACCCTCAAGATAAAATTATCTGATAACCAGTGCAGACCATGATCAGAGGACTTGAACAAGGTCTACACTATTAACAAAATAGGTAAATACAGGTTCTCATTTGCTGCACTGAAAGGATTAAACGTTACTAAACTTAGTATTTTCGTGTAAGATTGTGGTATTTTTAATCATTCACATATACCACATGCGTTTGTTGTTGATCTTTGAGTTCTAAAAATGTATAGGAAGAATTTTGAAAGGATAAATACAAATAGTGTTATTAATTTAAAAGTATAATAATTCAGAAAGATGTTGCTTTCACCAACGTTATCTGTTACATTACAAAACATAACAATGTTTGTGTTTCGAAAACCATAATGTATTCATATATTTTAAAACTTATTTGACAATCCTACATTTAATCATCAAACCGCAAAGGTCAAAAAAACAAAAATAATATCAAACAGGGAATGCCACGTACCAAAAACGCAGCCTCCCCAAAACGAGCACCACAGCACCCAGAAGTGCACACCACCAACACACACACACACACACACACACACACACACACACACACACACAATCATGTACACACACAAACATACACTACCAACACACACTAGCATACAAAGCACACACACGAGGACAAAACGAACAATTAAAGGAACACAGTGGGGCACCGCCTTGGAACGGTCAGTGGCAAAAACACCACTGGGGAGCTTAAACCCCATTTTCTCATACTGTTTAAACTCATAGACGTTGTATTTATAGCTTTTTGATACATTCGATCCTGAAGTATACTTATGTTATGATTGATTGTTTTCTAGTTCATTGTTTCAAGTTTACAGTTGAATAAAACAGACAAATATATTTTCAGCTTGTTTTAATTACTCGTTACTTGATGAACGTTAGTAAATATATCTATTGCTATGGCACATTCACCAGATTCATTCTATGAACAACACCGTTCATTCCATTTTGATATGTGTTAGGCACGTTATTTGGGTTTACATTGTCTTCTTCTTGAATGTAATCTTCTATATCCTCTTCATGTAGCACACACAAAAACAAAAATAATATCAAACAGGGAATGCCACGTACCAAAAACGCAGCCTCCCCAAAACACAAGTTGTGCAAGATGCACGATGCACATATAAGGGTACATATGTATTCATGATTATGCAGTGGAATATCACGCATTCTTCGGAAACGCCCTTTCATATGACCAAATGCTCGTTCCACAGTTTGTCTAACACAAGATAATCTCTTGTTAAACCGTATCTGCTCAGGTGTCAAGTTTCCAAATTTTTTGAAAGAGGTTACAAGCCAATTTCGAAGTGGATATGCACTATCTGCAAAAGTATGATGGTCCTGAATTATCAGTTGTCCAGCTTCTGCGTCTGTGTACAGACTAGAATTCCTTAAAACACGTACATCATGCACACATCCTGGCCACCCAGTATATACATGTGTTATCTTCATTTCATGGTCAACAACAACCTGTAATGAAATGATTTAGCAAAACTAAAGAAGCTTTAAATACAAATCGTGGTTGTGACCAATTGATTTAAAATGCTAAATCTACAAGCTGAAAGGCTTCCGGTATGTGAATGAAACCTACATCCAAGTAATCAATGTTTTGGAACAAGGTTGTTCGTAATTTTCAGATATCATAATAACATTATCTGGAACGCATTAAACTGTATTTGAATAAACATCTTGACTCGTTATATCTTGGGGCATATTGTTTTTGATATGTCTGTCTATTGCAAACTTAAAATCTTGAAATATAATAGATACAATGCTCTTATTTGGTAGGCATACTTCTTTGATGAAGCTATCTCAAATTTCAGCATGGCTGCTATTAATCTTGACCACGACACAAATAATCATTGCTTCTCCAAAAACATTATATTAGCTGTAATGTTTGATTGTGTGTGTGTGTGTGTGTGTGTGTGTGTGTGTGTGTGTGTGTGTGTGTGTGTGTGTGTGTGTGTGTGTGTGTGTGTGTGTGTGTGTGTGTGTGTGTGTGTGTGTGTGTGTGTGTGTGTGTGTGTGTGTGTGTGTGTGTGTGTGTGTGTGTGTGTGTGTGTGTGTGTGTGTGTGTGTGTGTGTGTGTGTGTGTGTGTGTGTGTGTGTGTGTGTGTGTGTGTTGGTGGTGGTGTGCACTTCTGGGTGCTGTGGAGCTCGTTTTGGGGAGGCTGCGTTTTTGGTACGTGGCATTCCCTGTTTGATATTATTTTTGTTTTTTTGATCTATTGGATAAGTATATTTTAGAGATAACACTCTTTTAAATGACACAAAGATTTAATCCACTAATTTTTACCTTTACCTCATGACACTCATTGTACAATTGAATTTTGTCCATTTATCTTAAATACTAGTAAATACCTGAACTTGCATCGATGGGAATCCCTTTCTGTTATAGAAATCATTGTCCCCATTTAAAGCAGATGAGAGTCTCTTGGTGCTCTGCCTTCTGCAAAGGCATTGAGTACATACGTTTTTTGGTTCTCAAGGTTTGCTTTTTATATATTTATACACGAGCATTTTTGTGTTTTACATACCATGCCTTTTGTTTCCATTGCGTGTGTTAGAGATTCACCTAGCAGGGATTACTTTTATTTACACTGTCCTGTGACTTTGGAACATGGTGGGGGGTAAGAGTGAGGTTGGGTGCGCACCATAAACCGGTTTAAGCTCCCCAGTGGTGTTTTTGCCACTGACCGTTCCAAGGCGGTGCCCCACTGTGTTCCTTTAATTGTTCGTTTTGTCCTCGTGTGTTTGCTTTGTGTGCTAGTGTGTGTTGGTGGTGTATGTGTGTGTGTGTGCGTGGTTGTGTGTCGTGTGTGTGTGCGTGTGTGTGTGTGTTGGTGGTGTGCACTTCTGGGTGCTGTGGGGTTCGTTTTGGGGAGGCTGCGTTTTTGGTACGTGGCATTCCCTGTTTGATATTATTTTTGTTTTTATATGGGAACCGTCGAGAAAGCCGACAACTAGAGGAAGGAAACATATCTTCTCCACATGTCTTGCAATCTCACGCTGTCTTTGAACAGAAGGCCATCGAATCACCTGCAAATAGATCATAGACAAGCTATTAAATGAAAGACATTGGCAACATATGTGGATTAGGGAGAAAGTAGAGGTTTTCATACAAATTGGCGACCAATATCCGGCCATGCTTTCTAGCGCCTGCTAGTTATAATCGTTAAACGATTGTGAGCAGTATCACATATTACACAAAATTCAGTTCAGTGAACTGTTTACTTTTTTGAAATAAAGAGTATCACAATTAATTACCTTTGACACATATAAGATTAAGAAGTTCATGTCCAAGTTGTGATATTGCCTTGATCGTGTTGATTATAATTTGAGGACTGTAGATTTTGATAAATCGAAACAATGTGCGACTTCCCTCATTGATTGGGTATTAGAAGTAGCACAAACACACCAGTAACTGTTTATCAGGAGACACTCTCTCATATGGTACTGTTCCTGTGTGGACAAGTAAGTGATAAAGGTCTTGAAGTAGAATAATCAAACAAATGTCTGCTGACTCTAGAATGAGAACGAAAGTCATCAACGTTTTCGGGAATATCCATAATGGCTCCAATAACGGTTCCCATATAATTCGCCACTTTAGGTACACTTTTTCGTCTTGTAAATGCATCTAGACAGCCTTTTACAGTTTGTGATCCGTCATTATACATCAGCATGCTGTCATCAAATTCATCATCAAATTCCAAGCATATTACTGTAAACAATACTAATTTATTTGTGGGCACCGCCACATTGAATTGACCAGAGGCTAACCAAACGCGGTTCGATCACTTTTTATAAACGCATGCGTACTTTGACTTCCGGTACTAAACTATGGTTGCTGATCGAACTCGCTCCAAATGTCCGAAATGTTTTGTAATGTATTAAAGTTAACATTTTAGAGCTGCTTGCTCTCAGTTATAGTTGAAAAAAAATTAAATTGACATACTTATACATAAATATAAAACTAAAGGCTTGGATCAAAATACAGGTAAAAACCTAGGTAGGCATTTGTAGAAATCGATTGAAAATGTCTGTTACACGGCACCGCTACAGTATATGTTTATATTGGAATTTTAAAAGCGTTTGCAACGCTTTTGAATTTGGTAGCGTATTATTTGAAATTTAGAGTAATAATTTCTGTCATGAGCACGAGGTTCAGATCGAAATATCCGTCACTGAGGGTAACTGTTTTGGCGGGAACGAGGCTCTGCCGAGTTCCCGTAAAACAGTTACCCGAGGTGACGGATATTTCCATCTGAGCCAAGTGTCTCATGATGGAAACTTTTTCTTGCATGCCGTCTTGCATTTTAAAGTGGATTTCTAAATGCAAACTTACCAAAATGATGAATTATCATGAAAAACAAACGATTTTCCGACGTTGTGTTTGGGAAATTGACGTCACAATGTTTATAACGTTACGTCATAAGTGATTCACGAGAGTCGTCTGGCATAGGAGGGGTGCCAGACCGGCTTTTCCGGCATGGGCAAAATCACCGGAAATGCCGATCCGATATGCAAGAAATATAATTACGTGACAGGAATTCGTACTGGAGCCTTTTTATATGACTATATTTTCTAAAATACGATTTTTACAAACAGTTTGAAGAACTTATTTTTTACCAAAATCTGAGAGCGAGCAGCTTTAAATTAAGTTGTCATGAGTATTGAAATCTTTTTTAGAGCATATTAAATCCCCGAAAATATCGGAACGCAAGCTTCTGTTTAAGTTATTGCTTTGTTATACTGGTAACTCTTTTAATAATTAAACACATTAAATATCAGCCAAAAAGAAAAGCATACTTTAACGAATTATTATTAAACCTAAACTACCTTTAGAAAAGATGATCTGTGCGAATTTGAGTATATGAATGAGATTGGTAACTGGATTTCTTAGTAATATTTTCTGTCCTTCTTTATATTAACATATACTACTCATATCTTAAAAAGTCGCATGTGGCATTTAGATAATAGGCAACGCTAAAAATTGCAGATATAACATTGTCAGGAAGATATGTATACTGTTTGCTCGTAAATTCCTTCATTGGTGTAGATTAAAAGTCTGTAATGTTAATACATTGACAGTGTCACAGATGTTTAATATAATGGATCACAAATTAATCACGAGAATTAGATGTGCGAATTACAATTCAGTGAACTAAACGTTTTAACTTTGAAGGTGCTGAGTTTTGTTTTAGTCGGAGCTCTAGTGTTTTCAGAATTGTTGAAGAATTTATTAATACATGTACAGCTGACAAAGCTTGAATCCTATGATGAAATATGATTCCATGTTTGAACATATGGTATGCATATCCTACTAATAATCTGAATAGTTGACCTGTTCACATGAGTAAAATATACATAGACCCGTGACTTTTTATCCCTAAATAAGATCATGGCCTTGATAAAATCATCTTAACACAATTTTCAAAAAGATGCTTCAAAGGTGTAAGGAAATGTTATTTTATGATCTTTGACCTTTAAGTGTGACATTAAACTTGAAGTGGTAGGTTTGAAAACGGTTCCTGATTATATGTACATTTGTACCTCCCAAGTTTCATGCTCGTTTTGGGGAGGCTGCGTTTTTGGTACGTGGCATTCCCTGTTTGATATTATTTTTGTTTTCATGTACATCCTATAAAGGTGTTCAGGAAATATTGAGTAGACATGAAACAACAAGTGACGTGTGAATTTTACCGTTTTGCAAAGACATTTGCATATGTTGATTTATTAGCTCACCTGGCTTTTTCTGATCGATGATTGTCCGTCGTCCGTCAACATTTTGATTCAAATGACATCTCCTCTGAAACCTCTAGGCCAATGTTGATAAAACTATGCAGGAATGTTCCTTGCATGAAGCTCTACCAAAATTGTTCAAAGAATTCCATTCCATGCAGAACTCTGGTTGCTATGGCAACAAATAGGAAAAACTTAAAAAATCTTCTTCTCTGAAACCACAAAGCCTACAGCTTAGATATTTGGCATGTAGCATTGTCTAGTGAACCTCTACCAACATTGTTCAAATTATGACCCCCGGGTCAAAATTGACCCCGTGCGGGTGGGCACTTAGTTTTTGCATAGGCATATATAGGAAAAACTTTAAAAATCTTCTTCTCTGAAACTACAAGGCCTAGAGCTAAGATATTTGGCATGTAGCATTGTCTAGTGAACCTCTATCAAGATTTTTCAAATTATGACCACCGGGTTAAAATTGACCCCGCGCGGGTGGGCACTTAGTTTTGCATAGGAATATATAGGAAAAACTTTTAAAATTTTCTTCTCTGAAACCACAAGGCCTAGAGCTTAGATATTTGGCATGTAGCAATGTCTAGTGGACCTCTACCAATATTGTTCAAATTATGACCCCCGGGTCAAAATTGACCCCGCGCGGGTGGGCACTTAGTTTTTGCATAGGCATATATAGGAAAAACTTTAAAAATCTTCTTCTCTGAAACTACAAGGCCTAGAGCTAAGATATTTGGCATGTAGCATTGTCTAGTGAACCTCTATCAAGATTGTTCAAATTATGACCACCGGGTCAAAATTGACCCCGCGGGGCTGGTCACTTAGTTTTACAAAGGCTTATATAGGAAAAACTTTAAAAATCTTCTTCTCTAAAACCACAAGGCCTAGAGCTTAGATATTTGGCATTTGGCATTGGCTAGTGGACCTCTACCAAGATTGTTCAAATTATGACCCCCGGGTCAAAATTGACCCCGCACCGGGGGTCACTTAGTTTTGCATAGGCTTATGTAGGGAAAACTTTAAAAATCTTTTTCTCTGAAACCACAAGGCCTAGAGCTTAGATATTTGGCATGTAGCATTGCCTAGTAGACCTCTTTAAAATTTGTTCAAATTATGCCCCTGTGGTCTAAATTGACCTTGCCCGGGGGTGGAACATTTGTTTTACAAAGGCGTATATAGGAAAACTTATTTTTATATAACTGTAAGGTACCGCCCCCTTTTTAGCGGTGCTCCTTAGTAGTCAAGAATGCCGAGCTCGATTGTAACATAGCTCTCTCTATAATATAACTTGAATACATACACTGCCATCCTGTATGGCATGTACATATACAAGCAACTCAGTCACCACACTGTGTACTTTAGTACGATAGGATTCTCTGGATAATCTGAGTACGCACAGTGCCACACCTGTGACATATACGTATACAGGTATAGCAACTCAGTCACTGCAATGTGCACTGAGTGTCTTTATGTCAGGATAACATCTCCAACATCAGATGGCCCGTAGAAACCCTGCTAAGAGATTGAAAAGTCTGGAACACACTCAAAAGTTGACCATGGTAATTTAATAACAATAACATCTACGTGCATGACCACATCATATGTTAGATAAACATATATTGTAAAGATTCCGTACATAACATTGATACTGGCGTTGTTTACAAGATACATCGGAGTTTGATAGATACATCGAAGGACCGAGCCTATGTAATGGGATCTTTTCCCAGGTGTTTAAACGGTAAGCTCATTACATGTATTTAAACGTGTATATATAGATGTATAACATCTAGTTCTGTAAGTAAATGGCAGAACGGAGACCAACACAACTTCTAGGATCTGCGGTCACATGATACTTTAGAAGAGGCATACCTCAAGGAAGAGCCTTACATCTGTTTACTTAATTGTAGCCTATATACATTGCCTTGCTATTGAAGAATTGTACCGTTGACACGATGTTTATTAAAGTTAAAACTGCATTTCTGTATTTGTCGCTACTTGGAGAGACTATATGCAAACTAGCATTTGTTTATACCTTCAGCAGGTGGATGTTGCACGTGTAAGTCGACGGATGTAAGAATGTATGCTAAGTACTGTTGTATTTAGCTTCTCAGAGTTTGACCTGTGAGAAAAGATGGAAACTGAGGGCGAACGCTGTATTTATACATTCTGGGAATATGTCATGTGACCATAAGTACCAATCAAAACCCAGGACTACTGCAGGGTTCTGTGCTTAGTCCCAGCACAAATTTAACAGTAAAGCATAACAATGATAATGTACAATAGAGTTAAACCCACAAAGGGCATGCTTTTTGTAAAAGCATGGTAATATAACACGAACAGATTCCTAATTCGGCTCTAAACTAAAAAGCCAGATGTCAATACATGAAATGTATGAATACATGCAGACGAATCGTAATACGTCAGAGACAAATAGTCCTTAATATATGAATAACGATACAAGTCTGGCTAATAATTAATTTTACCCTTAACAAATAGTATTTGTGAATAAGATAATATTCTAAACATTTAAAAACATAATAACTTGTATTAAAAATAAGCCAGCGGTACTAAACAGAAAAGTAGTCCTTCACTCCCAAAGTTGACTGGCCGCCATATTTTAAATAACAATAATGGAGGCGCGAACACCTCTCGGAAATCTTCAGATTTCTCTGTTAATATAAGTGAATGATTACTAAGAACTGTCTGATTAAAATGGTAAATAAATTGTTCATTCACACCTAGATGGGTTAGTCGTAAATAAATTAGACACAAAAGTTATGCACCTTTGAAAATCTTCGTTTGGAGAGATGCATGTAAACAACAGTCCATTTACCGAAGAAATGTCTCTCAAAATATGACAATGTTGAAGAAACTTTGCTGATCTCACTTGAATCACAACATCCTTATATGATAAACAGTCTATACAGGTAAAGATAAGTTCGTTTAAAGTTATATGTAAAATGATTCAGATCACTAAATGTGAAAAGTCACCAGTTTCTGCGATGTCTGTAAAAGTCTGTAAGGGAGTAACCCTTACACTCTCCCCACCTTAAAGAAACAAATACTCCTGTATTTGATAGTTTAAATATATATAACACTTTCTGTTTTTATTATCGTTGACAAAATTAAAACGAATGTTACTTTTTCAGATAAAAGTCCATGATGAAGTACCTGAAGACGCGATCAAAATGAAGCACAATTGTCCCTTCAGATGCTGAAATACCATTCATTTAAGTAAACTACAGTTCTTGAAAAAGTACATAAATAAGTGAATCTCCAGATGAAGCACAGTGTCCTTGGAATATTGTTATATTACTGTTGAATAATCAGTACACTACACGACTTCAATGCCTCAGTGTCCTTTGAAATCAGATGTGCTACTTGTATACTCGGAAATTCTGAACGTCGTGAGAAGATCCTTAAAAGTTAATCATCTCAAATATGGTTACAATATAGCTGTATGATCCATCTTGAATTTTGAAGACGGCTGCTGGACTTGGAAACATCATTGTTGTTATAATGTTGAGTTCTGGTTCTAGTGGAGACAATTTGGACTCTTGAATACAGAAGTTCCTTTGAAGAAACAGTGCCCAATCATGAAGTAAGGCACTCTATATATGCTGTAGTGTATGAATAGAAGGTTGACAACAGTAGAATGAAAGTGCTGCTATTGTTCAGTGATGAAATGGAGGCAGTGCGCTGCTGAGTTTACAGATCAACCAGATGAAGAAGGAATAACAATGGAGGTACGTTGTTGCCTTTCCGATACCAGTCGTAGAGGAAGATGAGAACATGCCATCAGAAGATTACGATAAGGTCCATCACGTGAGCTGAAACTATGGTCGAAGGTTGATTCAAACATGGATAAGAATTCGTCTTGGCCAACGACCTGCTCTCCCAAGGCAATACGCTTCAAGATACGGAAGTTACTGTGCCTGACTGCTGATTCAGCTGTTTTTACCTCAGGATCCTTAGTGCCAGGCAAAACGAGGAATTGAAAGGAATCCTGGATGAATGACCGATCTAGCGGCATCTTCCATTCTGCGGCCAATATTGTAGAAACTGTCTGCCACAACAGAAGTTTGGAATCAGGTGTCATGTTTCTCCAATCAGATGGAGGCCAGGAAGCAAAGGCTCCAGTAAGTGGCAGGTTGATAAAATAGCTACTCCATTCACGTCTGGCAGGTGGGAATAAAGGCATACCTCCAGCTGTTAGAAGGAGTCTTGCTGTTTGTTGTTGCTGGTGTAGATGGTCCCCCGATGATGTTACCAAGGGATGTAATACATCAGAAGTGTTGGCATCCTGAAGATCTGAAGCCGGAAGTGAATAATTGCCATCTAAGATTGCAGATGAGGTGTTGACAGATGATGAAGATGAAGAGATACTGCATGAAGAATTAATGACTTGAGGTTGGGAAATGGAGGAAGGTCTAGGCTTAGACTTTGGGGCAGATATTGCGGTGTCCATACTTGAAACGACTTCATAACAGTGTGTAGTGGATATGTGAGTAGTAGCTGGTGCGGTAGAAATGGGCTTAAGAAGTGTTGCAGTGAACTTGAGGGTTTCATCGAGATCTTTCTTTGACAAATCAGGAAGGGAAGAGGTCTCCTTTGGTAGCACAACAGAAACATCTGGGACTGGCTCTTCAAAATCCAACTCCAAATCCTGGGGCGACGGAATTGGGGACAGCGGAGGAGGAACCGATAGGGGAGATATCGTCTGAGGCCTTTTTGAGGTTGGCATGTCATCGGGATCTTCTGCTTCCCAGCGGCTCTCTTCTACCTTAATAATCTTAATACCATCAAGATGTATATGTCGAAGACATGAGTTGTCAAAGTTGGCGGCAGTCGACCATTGTTTCGGCATCATGAAAGGGGAGGTGCTGAGTGATCCCATGAGACGAGTAATCCTCTCTCTGCTGCGTTGGTCGGTTGTATCTACCAGGATACGAAAGGTTGAATTTGTCTTACCTCCAGCAACAACAACTTCAGACTGTTGAATCCCAACATTTGCTGAGAAAACACTCCATAGACCAGGATTTGATGGGTCATATGAGGTAGGCTCTGATGACTTCACCTCTGATGATGTGTAAGAAAGAGTAGATGCTGGTCCATGCCGATCCCAACCCTTCTGCCACACTTCTGAACTGTGATGAAAACAGGACTTCAGAGTAGCCTCCTTAATGAAAATAGCGGCAGCTCCAGTGCTTGGTGGTTCTGAAGTACTCATTCGGAAGGCCCTTGGCTCTCTGGCAACATAGAAGCAGTCCTGGTCTGTTGGAAATTTCCTGCTTTGAAATTTGATTACCTTCTTATGTTCCTTCTGGACATGAAGACGGAGGTCAAGAGGTCTCCGGTATGTCTTCAATGCTGGACACCATGGGCAGATCACATCCAAGAACTTGTGGGGTCTTTTCATGAAATGACTTCGCAGCAGGTCCTTCGTAGTGTACTTTTCCGAACAAGCCCAGCAGTTATACACCATTCTAAAATGTATAGATTGAAGGAAGTGTGTTAGCAAATGTAATATAATCGGTACTTCAAAAATATGTCAGCTTCTTACGGAAGATGGTCCTTCCCAGGAACTTTGGCTAGGTAACCAGATCACCTGTACAAGACGAAAACACAAATTGCATTAAGCGCCAGTGAAAGAAAATGCTTCAGTGAGATCCACATCAATTGGTACATCGATATGATTTTGCTTCTTCAAGTTCGCTAAAGATGGAGACACATGTGACTATATTGATAAATGTCGTGTATGCACATTAAATATCTATTGTACTGCGGTAAGTGAGGATGCTAAATAACCCATGTGATCTATTCCAGAACTAGTCGATTACCTCAACTACCCATCTGTAACAACCGTGAGGTAAGTTTATAGCTAAACTTTTGGCCAGAAAGCAAGGCTATTCCATGTGTATTCCAAATACACAGAGCACAGAACCTATGGCTCTGTAAAATAACACATGTATTCAAAAACATGTATCCCCACAGGGAACTAGTCCATCAGTCCCCTTCCCCAAGAAACTAGTCCATCAGTTTCTTCTCAAAGAAGCTAGTCCATCAGCTTCCTCGTAAGGAACTAGTCCATCAGTTCCTTAGAATCGTATACTCCAAGCATACGCACAGGTGAGTCAAAACCACCATCTTGAATTCTCACATGGGTAATGATAAAAGAACTAAAGCCTGCAATACAAAGACAATAATGTCATTTATTAGTAAGAACTAATTATACTTTGTCTAACTGCTACTCCAGAAGATTCGTCTGCTGGATCCATTTAGGTAAGTATGTGCCATTGTACGGCAGGAGTCTGTCTATGTGAACCACTTTCTTTGGACCATTAGCGGAGGTACAAATTAGGTAAGTAAGATCATCTAGCGGCTTGATAATAAGGTATGGGCCTTTCCAGCGATTGGATAATTTGTGACACACACCAGGTTTAATAGCTGGGTCATGTAACCACACGGGCTGTCCGCGTTGTAACTTCCTTGACTTGGCTTTCATGTCATAGTAACGCTTTCTATATACCGCTTGTTTTCGGAGGTTCTTTCTTGCCATATCATGAACTTTGACCAATGTCTCTTGCAGACCTGAAACATAACTCTCAGGATCATTTTTAGGGAGAGTCTTTGATTCTGGACGACCAACAATAGCCTGACTTGGCATTAGGATGTTATGACCAAATACCATTTGGTTTGGGGTAATGTTTAAAGTTGAATGAACAGTAGCCCGGTAAGCCATCATCACTTGGGGAAGATACTTATCCCAAGATTTCTGGTTGTTGTGACAATAAACGGCCAACATGTTTGTGAGGGTTCTATTAAACCTTTCTACTGTGCCATTTGCCTGTGGTCTAAAACTTGTTGTCCTAGTTTTATTGATCTTAAAAAGGTCGCACATTTCTTTGAACATGCGGGACTCAAAATTTCTGCCTTGATCCGTATGAACTTGTAATGGTGTCCCAAAGCGACAAATATACTCGTTTACAAAAACTTCAACAATGGTAGCAGCTTCCTGATTCGGCAAAGGAAAGGCCTCTGTCCACTTTGTAAACTCATCGCATAGAACAAGAACGTATTTGTTGTTACTTTCTGACCGGGTAAATGGACCAAGAATGTCCATTGCTATCTTTTCCATGGCACCACCTATGATCGTTCTACCTAGTGGAGCTTTATTTGATTTTCTACTTGGCTTTCTTGCACAACAAGAATCACATGCTTTACAGTACTTCTGGACGTCTGCTTTAATACCAGGCCAGTAAAAGTCTTGGTTTATTCTCTTGAGACTGGCTTTCCAGCCTAAATGTGCTGCAGTAGGTATGTCATGATTAAGTGAAATGACTTCATGTCTGTACTTGATGGGAACTATAAGCTGCAGGCATTCCTTATCTTCAATTTGGTACATTCGATACATCATTCCAGCGTGAACTACCAAACGATCCCACTGACTCCATAAAATTTTGGTGTGTGGCGACATATCGCGGATATCCTTCCACTGTGGTCTGTTTTGCTTTTGATCAACAAGTGGAAATATAAGCCCAGTATCATCATCGGCCATTTGTTCTTGTCTGATCGTCTGTTCATCCCAACCATCAAGTAGCACAGGCATCTTATTGATCTTATCTTGGGCTCTGGTAATGACTCTTACTTCGATTTTCTGCAACTCGCTGTCGACGTCCGTCACACACTGATCAAGCTCTTCGATTTCTTTGATACTACCTGGATCTTCTGCATATCGACTGCACACTTTGCATGGCCTTCTAGATAGGGCGTCTGCATTGGCGTGAGTTTTGCCTTTGCGGTGCACAACTTCTAAATCATACAAACTTAGCTCTTGAAGCCATCTCGCCATCTGACCTGTCGGCAGTTTCAAACTCTTCATCCAACTGACTGCCGAATTGTCGGTGCGTAGGAGGACCTGTTGACCATAAAGATATGTGTGGAACTTTTTCAAGGCTGCAACAACGGCATAAAGTTCTTTCCTTGTGACACAATAAGCTCTTTCAT
This sequence comes from Saxidomus purpurata, assembly GCA_022818135.1. Taxonomy (NCBI): domain Eukaryota; kingdom Metazoa; phylum Mollusca; class Bivalvia; order Venerida; family Veneridae; genus Saxidomus; species Saxidomus purpurata. The sequence goes on from JAFMSR010000013.1 coordinate 47,617,591, forward strand.
GAAGGTTGAGACTTTTACTCATATAAGCTATTACACGTTCTCCGTTCTCGTATTCCTGTGACAGTACGGCTCCAACTGCAAATTCGCTGCTATCTGTGTCAAGAATGAATTGCTGTCCTAATGCTGGAAAAGCTAATACAGGTGATTGGGTCAGTGTCTTCTTCAAGCTGTTGAATGCCTCCTCGGCTTGATCAGACCATTCATATTTCGTTGTCTTCTCACATAGCTTATGAAGGGGTCTTGCCATTGCTGCAAAGTCCATAACAAACCGTCTGTAATAGGAGCAAAGTCCAAGAAAACTTCTTAGTTGTTTCTTGCTTGATGGGCGCGGCCACTCCTTTACGACACTAACCTTTTCCGGATCTGTTTCAACTCCGTTTTCTGATACTACGTGTCCCAAAAACGTTACCTTCTTTTGAAAGAATATGCATTTCGATGGTTTGAGCTTCAAATGAGCTTGTTCAAGTCTTTGTAAAACGTGTTCGAGTCTTTCAATTTCTTGTTTAAAATTTTCAGCTGGCACTATGATATCGTCCATGTAAACTAAGCATTCTTCCCATTGAAGACCTCGCATTTCGTTTTCCATGAGCCTTTCAAAGGTGGACGGGGCATTAACTAGACCAAAAGGCATTACGGTGAACTGGTAGAGGCCAATGCTGGTTGAAAACGCTGTCTTGTGTTTATCGTCTGGACTCATGCTGACTTGCCAGAACCCTGAGTTCAAATCCATACAGCTGTACCATTTCGATCCTACAAGGGCATCTAGACATTCTTCGACACGAGGGATTGGGTAAGCATCTTTTACTGTCACACTGTTTAACTGTCTGTAGTCGACACAGAACCTTGTGGATCCATCTTTCTTCTTGACAAGAACAATTGGAGAAGACCAGTCACTCTTGGATGGTTCAATTACCCCCCCTTTTTAACATTTTGTTTACTTCTTGTTTTTCTATTTCTCTTTTACCTAGGGGCTGTCTTCTTGTTTGCTGACGCATTGGAGCTGCTAAGCCAGTGTTGATTTTGTGTTGGACTGAATCACTTCGGCCAAGGTCGTCTGACGATTTAGCAAAAACATGCTGGTATTTAATCAGCAGGCGTGCAAGCCCTATCTGTTGATCGCTTGTAAGCTCTACTTTGCTTCTTTCAAATAAGTCAGTAAGATGTTCAGGTATTTTGTCAGGTTCCATAGCATTATCAGTGGATTCTGTTGTAACTCTACAGTATTGCGTTGACGTATCTGGGGTCTCATAGTAAGATTCGCAGAAACCGATTGAAACATTCTTTGGTATTATCACCTCTTGGTCACTTGTGTTTATAAAACATACATTAACATTAGTCTTAGCTTCGATGACGCCTTCGACTACATATGTGGACTTCTTCTGCATCAGATGTGCTGATGCATTCATGAGTGCAAGTGATGAGAGACTCTGTACATTTTCTATCTGAACTGGTGCCCGTACTAAGGTTGAAGGTGGAATTTTGGTTTCAAGAGAGGTGATAACTCTGCATCTAGCTTGGGCTTGGCCTCCTATCCAACAGTTTATTGGTTTGCGATCAGTGTAAATTGTGGTGTTATTATAATCAATGTTAGTTGCATGTTCTAGCAGAAAGTCTTGCCCCAATATGCCATCTGGTAAGATATCACATACAATAGCGTTAACGGTAAACAGACAACCATCTAATACAAGAGAGATATTAATTTTGCCTAAAACTTCAATCTCTTGTCCATTTGCACCTTGCATAGTATTACTTATTGTTTGTATTTCAGGTCTACTGTCAAGACTGATGGAGTGATATACACGTTTCGACAACAAGGTTGCGGAAGAACCATTATCAACAAGAAAAGTAACATCTTGACCCAGGACTGAGCATTTTGTATAAAATCCATTGTCCCAGATACCTGGATCAAGCACCTGTCCAATACGGTTTGGTTTCTCAGAAAGCGAATGTCTTATGTCATCCGGCCATTCTTCCTCCGTTAGCCCTCGGCCGCTTAGGCTAACGGTTTGAAGTTTCCCGACTGCTTGGTGAACTTTGTATACCTTCCCCCTTGTGTGTTTCTGTGCGGGCACCTTCGGGCATAGTGATCCATCGACTTGCAAAGAAAGCAACCACTGTACCTTCCGCCTTGCTGCTCCGTCACAACCACGTTATTCTGGTTAGTAGTATCTCCCTTATTATTTAGATTCGCCTCCATCTTTTCAAGTCTTGATAAAATATCGTTCATTTGTCTCATCATGGGACTTTCCCTTCTGTCAGATCTATCATTCATCTGTAATTTCTCTATGTTTGAAGGTGTATTTGTAACAGTCCTAATAGCGGTTCTTTTCTTGTCATCTGGTCCAAGGATAGATTCGTATCTTTCAACTATCTCTACTGCTTTCTCGATGGTTCTGCAGTCCCTATCTATGCATCGACATTTCATTTCAGGGCTTATGGTTTTATAAAACTGATGTAGGGCCAACGATTCTTGAGCATCAGCTCCCAAATCTGGATATGCACGTTGAGCTAGCAGGCGTAAGTCATCACCAAATGATGCAACAGTTTCACCAGGATTGCGTCTTCTAGTCTCAAGCTTTGTTATGTACCTAGTCTGTTGTTTCTTACTGCCAAATCGTTCACTCAATTTTTTTATTAAAATCCGATATACTCCCTTCTCATGTTCCCTCAGACCCAGATAAAATGTCCTGGCTGAACCTTTCAAACAGGATGACAGTGTTAGTGCTTTTTCTTCATCTGTCCATTTTCCTAGGTCTGCACAGTTCGTAAAATGTGAAAAATAACTATCCCAATCTTCTGTTCCATTGAAAGACTCTGGTTTGATAACTGGCAGGTGAGATCTGTATCTGGCCCTTCCATTATCCTCGCCCCTATTGTCCCCATGACCCAAATTATACCTCCTGTTGTACCTGCTGCTGGATCCAGTTGCATATGGTGAAGTTTGTCTATCCTCTCTACGGGATTTCACAAAAGGTTTACGTCTTCTTACATACTGGGATTCGTTGTCGCTGTCGTCAGATTCGGAGTACAGTGAGCGCTGAACTGAATCTCTTAGAAGCACGCGCCTACGTCGTGTTCTACCTTCTCTCTCTGTTCGTCCTGCTCTATCTTCAGCTGTCACGTCATCTTGGTTTGACTGTACAGTACGTTCGTCATTGCAATTGTTGATGTTTTGTCTATTACCATTTATTGGACTGCGTGATCTGTGCGGCTGAGAATGTTCTCGTTGCCTGTGTTGGTCGTCATTGTTAACATCTCGACTTATTATATGGCGCCTATCCTCAGTCTCGGGTTCCCTATCATCCCTTTCGTCTCCTGCATTCTCAGTAGGTAATTCGACTTCAGATTCAGTTTCAGTTGCTGAAGCCATAGTGTAATATTCTTCATTTGCTTGAAGGGGTTCATGGTCTGGTGTGCTTGGTCTGCTCCCACGAATATTGAATTGAATCTCGCTGTCTAAGTCACTCATAGTCAACTCTTCTAATAACAATAAATAAACAACAAAAATTAGTAGTCTGCTTCAAGGGTCCTTCTACACAGACTTAAACAATACCATTACGTAGGTCTTCTGGTGTACTGCAAGGTGCCATCATGTGTACCAATAAGTTATCTATGACAAATAAAAATATTTTGTTAAAGGAGTGTGTTCCAGATAAATCAATTAATTACTGCCTGCCCTGTGGTCTCGATCATCATGATTGAACTGCACTGTCTTCTGTATCACCACCCAGGCGTTGTTCGCATCATGGATGTCCTAAAAAAAAAGAATTAGAACATCCCACTTCTGACACCAAAGTTGTAAGGTACCGCCCCCTTTTTAGCGGTGCTCCTTAGTAGTCAAGAATGCCGAGCTCGATTGTAACATAGCTCTCTCTATAATATAACTTGAATACATACACTGCCATCCTGTATGGCATGTACATATACAAGCAACTCAGTCACCACACTGTGTACTTTAGTACGATAGGATTCTCTGGATAATCTGAGTACGCACAGTGCCACACCTGTGACATATACGTATACAGGTATAGCAACTCAGTCACTGCAATGTGCACTGAGTGTCTTTATGTCAGGATAACATCTCCAACATCAGATGGCCCGTAGAAACCCTGCTAAGAGATTGAAAAGTCTGGAACACACTCAAAAGTTGACCATGGTAATTTAATAACAATAACATCTACGTGCATGACCACATCATATGTTAGATAAACATATATTGTAAAGATTCCGTACATAACATTGATACTGGCGTTGTTTACAAGATACATCGGAGTTTGATAGATACATCGAAGGACCGAGCCTATGTAATGGGATCTTTTCCCAGGTGTTTAAACGGTAAGCTCATTACATGTATTTAAACGTGTATATATAGATGTATTAGATGTATAACATCTAGTTCTGTAAGTAAATGGCAGAACGGAGACCAACACAACTTCTAGGATCTGCGGTCACATGATACTTTAGAAGAGGCATACCTCAAGGAAGAGCCTTACATCTGTTTACTTAATTGTAGCCTATATACATTGCCTTGCTATTGAAGAATTGTACCGTTGACACGATGTTTATTAAAGTTAAAACTGCATTTCTGTATTTGTCGCTACTTGGAGAGACTATATGCAAACTAGCATTTGTTTATACCTTCAGCAGGTGGATGTTGCACGTGTAAGTCGACGGATGTAAGAATGTATGCTAAGTACTGTTGTATTTAGCTTCTCAGAGTTTGACCTGTGAGAAAAGATGGAAACTGAGGGCGAACGCTGTATTTATACATTCTGGGAATATGTCATGTGACCATAAGTACCAATCAAAACCCAGGACTACTGCAGGGTTCTGTGCTTAGTCCCAGCACAAATTTAACAGTAAAGCATAACAATGATAATGTACAATAGAGTTAAACCCACAAAGGGCATGCTTTTTGTAAAAGCATGGTAATATAACACGAACAGATTCCTAATTCGGCTCTAAACTAAAAAGCCAGATGTCAATACATGAAATGTATGAATACATGCAGACGAATCGTAATACGTCAGAGACAAATAGTCCTTAATATATGAATAACGATACAAGTCTGGCTAATAATTAATTTTACCCTTAACAAATAGTATTTGTGAATAAGATAATATTCTAAACATTTAAAAACATAATAACTTGTATTAAAAATAAGCCAGCGGTACTAAACAGAAAAGTAGTCCTTCACTCCCAAAGTTGACTGGCCGCCATATTTTAAATAACAATAATGGAGGCGCGAACACCTCTCGGAAATCTTCAGATTTCTCTGTTAATATAAGTGAATGATTACTAAGAACTGTCTGATTAAAATGGTAAATAAATTGTTCATTCACACCTAGATGGGTTAGTCGTAAATAAATTAGACACAAAAGTTATGCACCTTTGAAAATCTTCGTTTGGAGAGATGCATGTAAACAACAGTCCATTTACCGAAGAAATGTCTCTCAAAATATGACAATGTTGAAGAAACTTTGCTGATCTCACTTGAATCACAACATCCTTATATGATAAACAGTCTATACAGGTAAAGATAAGTTCGTTTAAAGTTATATGTAAAATGATTCAGATCACTAAATGTGAAAAGTCACCAGTTTCTGCGATGTCTGTAAAAGTCTGTAAGGGAGTAACCCTTACATAACATTATCTAGTGATCTTCCACCAGGCAAGTGGACTTGTACAAAGGTGAGCGATATAGGGCCATCTTGGTTTTGTGTTTTGTTTGATTTTGTGTGATTTTAATATACTATTAAAGATCCCCATTAAAGAAGTTAAGCAAGCTTGAGTTGTATCTGTTGTCCATTACATATATACACAGTATGTCTGTGTGAAAAGACATTTAGGCTATATAGGGACACACATATCCTAGTTAACTTGATATGTAACTGTTTCAAATGTTGAAATGTTTATCATACTTCAATGTAACATTATTCTACAGCTGTTACAGCGTTAAAACAGATGACTTTATTACTCCTCCATGACATTTCCAGCCGTTTGATTGTCAATGACGCGTGAATGAATATTGATATTAACGGGCACCCCGTTAACATACACTCGACATATCCTGTGATTGTATCAAACGCTTTGCGTACAGTATGTAAATGTATTAGTACGTGCTAATTTGTTACGTAATTAAGTGACGTCGCGATGAGATATTGGGGTACCATGAGGGTATTTGACGGCATTCTTACGTTCATCCATTAAACGAATTAATATTTAAATATGCCTAATATTACGACTGTGGATAATCTATTTTTTCGGAGGACATTCTCTTACAAGTAAAGAAGCGTTGATGAATATTATTGGAGCGAATATCTTTACATTTAAATATCTACGCTTATATTTAATAAAACGTTGTATGTCCCTTTACTTGCATAAGGGAATGTAAACTTTGATACAATTGTAATTTTTAATTACTTTTGTGTATTCTTAGGTCAAACATTTCCGAATCAAGCAAAACATGGGGAAAATGTATAAACTTGCATAAATGAAAAATTAAAATAAAGGCATTTCTTTAGCTTGCATGATTTCTGCCTCACAGAAAACTTACTGGGAAATGTGTTTCTATTATTTGTAGAACCATTAAAATTAATTGCTTCCAGATAAATATGGAAATGAAGTACTGATATATACAACACAACATTACAGGATATCGGTCCTTAGTGTGACATTGACCTAGGTAGCATGACTCACCATTGTGTTATGGGCGACAGCTGTGTGATAGTGTCTAAATTTCCAGTAACATTAGTAACGTCATTCAAAATCTCGTCTTTTGTAGGACATTTCAGCCTTAATGAAATTATGATATGTTATTTGGTTTTTAAGTGGAATATGGGGATATATTACCCGGCTAGTCTTATATTACCCGAGTCGTTAGGCAAGGGTAATATTTTGTCGAGGCGGGTAATATATCCCCATATCTCACGTAAAAAAACAAATTACAATTTGATTACCCTTCCCTTTCTTAAATATTGAAAGATTCCGTTTATGTTTTATCTATTTAACGGCTGAACCTAACCAGACCTTCAAATCCACTTATGATACCTCAATGTCACTTTGTGACGTCACAAATCAGCACAGACATATACATTGGCGTACTGTACGCGGCGAATAAGCTCACGTTTAGCATGGGGTTGAGTAACGGGATCTATCAAAGTTCTTTTAATAAAAGGAAAACGTATGAAATTTTTAGAGTTTAGTATATCTTGAAAGTTTTTGTGTTGCTTCAATGTGAATTCCTTTTAAAAGATTTGCAATGCCGATTTCCATGTATAATGAGTCATTTTTGTGCAGCTTTGGTTAAAACGAAATAAGCCATAAAGAAACTTCATTGTAGGCGTTATGTTATACAGTTAAACTGACATTCAGTGAGCATAATCAATCAAATCTGAAAGAATATTCAATCTTTCTAATGACTTTCGATTAGGATAAACATTTTGTTTGATGAATCGCCCACTAATATTTTTCTCTTTCCAAAGTGCATTTTGTTCTCTAACGTAACACTTAAATAAGCATAGTAGTGTAGTTTTCTATTGATTTTGTACATGAATAATGAAAGGTTTATATTAGTATATGCCACTAAAGTACATTAATTCAAGAGGTCTTTGTATGTCTCTACCCTTACTTGAATGTTCTTTGACTGGACAGTATTAAAGTGTATTTTCCGTCACTTCATTCGTTCCGCCCAATCGCAAAATCCTATGATGATATTCTAAGTTAAAACTTGAAGTTGTCAGATAGACTAATTATCCATAAGGCATAAGTTTAAAATGTAAACACCACTATATTTCTAAGATTTGAGATGTTATGTACATACGTGAACATAAAAATTCTTAAAATAGATGTTAAGCACGCCTTAATAACTGAAAAATCTTCCGCAGTTTTGAATTAATGGTACATGTACTCAATTCAGTTCTATAGCTTTTTTTATGAAAATGCATCCGGTCCTTACGTGTCATAAATACTATAAATACCATATACGTAGTAACATGAAGGAACACACACTCACCCAAAATGAAAACTTTACACTTTTATTATACAAATACTTGAAGAGGCACTCCCTACATCTAGCAGATTATATTCTCGAAACATAGATTATGTGTTCAATGAACGTTAAATGATAAATAATTTCAATTTCAAAGAAGAACCTATGGCGAAAAGTGCCTCATCTTACAACAATTAATCAATATAGAGGCTTTCTGTAATAAATCGCATCCACCCATTAATTGTACAACAACTCTACGTAGATTATTGAATGGTTTACGGTATTGCAGTATATTTTTAACCGCATGAGTGGGAATGCATAGCTGAAACTTATAGGTTTAGTTATCATACTTCCAAAGATTCTATTATTTATATTTGAGGTTATTATTGAGTGCTGTGTACGGCTTAACGATTCGACTGGTTTGATGTGAAATGTGATTTAAAACAAGGCTGTTCTTTATCTCCCTTGCTGTTTAACCTTTTCATTAATGATCTTGTTACTTACGTGAATAGTTAAGACAAAGGTATAAGTATTGGCGAAAGAAATATAATTATGTTATATGCTGACGACATAGTATTGCTTGCAGAAAGTGCACAAGATCTGCAGTCAATGCTTGATGCCCTAGCAATTTGGTGCTGTACAAATAAAATGATTGTTAATTGTAGCAAATCAAATGTAGTCCATTTCAGAACTAGTAGTATGCCTAAAACAGAACATGAATTTAAATTTAACACTGAAGGGTTGCGTATTGTACACAGTTACAGATACATTGCTGTCTTATTAAATGAATCCATGGATTTAATGAAATTGCAAAAACTGTAGCAATGTCTGCCTCTAGAGCACTGGGTCTCGTTATCTCCAAAATAAGGCATTTTGTGGTTTTCATTATTCTACATTTACAAACATTCATGATACTATGGTATGGCTCATTTCTAATTATAGTGCCAAAATTTCAGGTGACAGGTCGCATTTGTGCATTAATGCAGTTCATAATAGGGCCATGCCTCGCTATTTAGGAGTTGGAAAATACACACCAAATGTTGCAGTAAGTGGATAGATGGGATGGAGGTCACCAATTGTTAGACAGTGGGGATCAGGTTTTAGACAGTATATTAGAGTAATGAATATAGATGATTTTAGAATTAATAAAAAGATATATACAGTTGTGATCTAAACAAGCCATGTTAAAATGGATCTTTCCGAATGAAGAAATTGTTCGAGACATTGATAGTGTTCATTAACTAGACGAGAATATTTCAAATGCCAAGCCAACTATTCACAACTAGAATCAAAATTAATGAATATTGAATTAAATAAATGGAAAATGATGCTAGAAAGAGAAAATGTAATAAGAGGAAATGGTATTTACAAACTAAGAACTTACAGAACGTTTAAATCGCAATTTTGTACTGAAAATATTGGTTAATAAATTGCCATATTCTTATAGATCGGCATTTACAAAGTTTAGATGTGGCGAAGCGCCTCTCATAATAGAAACAGGCAGATATGAGAATATTGATTTAGTTAATAGAACCTGTTTAAACTGTCTTGACATTGTAGAAGATGAAAAACATGTACTTTTAAATTGTCCATTGTACATTGAAATTATGAAAGCCCTAGACTCTGCAATAAATAACTGAACCAAAATGTCTGATGAAAAGAAAATGGTTTAAATATCTAATGATGAAAATCTCATCTATATATCTGCCAAAATCTGCAATAATATTTTAATTTAATTGGAAGAAAAAAATACTGTACTGTAGATCATGACTTTAATGTTTCTATTATTTTAACATTTACATAGCTAATTATCAGTAGGATTTTAGCTAAAATATTCATGTTTACGTCTTTTATAGCATTGGTCTCATGTATTGATATTTATTATCATATTCACTGATGATACTAAGTTTAGGTATTCATTGCTAATCAGTTCATCCTTGATCTGATCAAGGGTGATATTCGATTTTAAGGCTATTTATTTCATGCGCAGTAGTGCCGTGTTTTTTCTTTCAGCTTCTTACTGTAGTTTCAATCTATGGCAGTTTTTTAGTTAAAGATGAGCAATAGTTACCTGACTTTTACACTGTATAATAGTATTCATACATTAAGTGCGGGTATACTTCTTACAGCGAAAGTAAAATCAGTTCTTCTGTTTTACTATGTAAATATCAAATATGATATATTAATATAACTTATGATTTTTTTATTGTAATTTATTGGTGCAATATGTCATTGTAACGTAATTTATCTGTGATAGTCTCTTATATCTCTGTATAGAGTGGTCATTTACAAAAGAGAGATATCTCATAAAGTGAAAACAGAGAGTTTATCAAAAACGAAATTGCTTGTCAAGACAAAATACTTTTGCTGTCAGTTCAGAGAAATTAATCTCAAGACCAGAAAACAATGTTTTGTGAAAACACAATACAAAAGCGATAGTTGAGACTCCAAAGATTCAAGTTCTTAAATTACTTCCCTTTGAATTGAATTGAACATATAGGTGAATTTATTACCTTAAATCTGAAAGATCCTGTGATGATATTTTTTTATAAATTCACACCCGAACTGATAAATTTAACATTCTTACAAAAGATTGAATTCCACCTCTTGTATTGTAAGGTATTGGTGTTTCTTTCTCATACATAGTAAATCCAACTGTAAACCTGTAAAGTTTTCATTTTGGGTCAGTGTAGAATGTAGTAAATAAAGTCATAAAGTGTCCAGAATTTCTCAATGCTTACTGCACTCTATTTCTACAAAAACAGTTTGAAGATGCTTGTGAATCTGATAATGAGAAATGACTATCATGTATTACACTACCATGAATATTCCACATTAATAATAATAATAATAAATTCTTTATTTCATACGGTAAACACATTAAGTGAAAGTACATACATTACATTACACTTATTAACAATGTGGCCCTCAAACAGCAAATGAAACAAAAAAAGGTCTGTTTTCACTCTATGTCTGTTTTGCGCTATATAGCTATAGGCAAACATGTGAAACGGACTGAACATATGTTAGGTCAGTTTTGTATCTTCAATTGCCTAAGCTTTCGCCGTTTTGTACAGAAATAGCCTACTGGAAGAAAAATATAGTCTACTACCAGCTAATTATTTGCACATTTCCATCGATCTTGTCTACAATTTCTTCTGTTTAAACCAAGCACGTCTGACATTAGCTTATTTCAATAACTGCCCTTTTCTTTTCATCTGCAATCGTGTTCACAATAAGAGCAATTTCATCTGCAAACAATAGCAAAATTATGTCCTTTGTATTTGGAAGAGCTTGATTAACCTAAATTTCTAATCAAGTTCTTGCCATTGCCATTGCAATTGTCATCTGTGAAAACAGACAGTTTATCAAAAACGAAATATTGTTTGTCATGACAAAATACATTTTTGCTGTCAGTTGGGAGAAATTAATCTCAAGACTAGAACACTCAACAATGTTTTTGTGAAAACACACTGCAAAGGCGAGAGTTGACACACAAAAAATTAAAATTCTTAAATAACCTCCCTTTGAATTGAATATATAGGTGAATTTATTACCTTAAATCTGAAATCTCCTGTGATAATTTTTAACTTTTTTTGATAAACTCACTCCCAAACTGATAAAGTTAAACATTCTTACAAATGATTGAATTCCATCACCTGCATTGTGAGGTATTGGTGTTTCTTTCTCGTGCATATTAAATCCCATTATAAACCTGTAAAATTTTCATGTTGGGTCAGTGTATATCAGTTTCTCGTGTCCTGATTTTATCTTCAAAAGGCATTGACTTATTGTGAAATAACATGACACAGTAAGCGTCCATACCACAAGAGTGTGTCAATTACATATAAGGTCAATATAACGTCGGCTTACATAACTAATAGTATTCTATGTTTTGGTATTTTGCCGCTGTAATTTTTACATGTATCAACTAATTTTGATATTTCTACTAACACATGCTGTCCACAACGTATCTGCTCAAGCTCAAGGTCAACTGTCACATTTCAAGGTTAAACTGCATCTCGTCAACCCTTGTAAGGACGTTTTTGAAACTTTTGTCAAATTTTAATCTCATGGAGACAAAACATGCAATCTTCATATTTCATCCAAGCCTGCTCAAGTTCTTGGTCTCATTTATTGTCAAATGCCAGAATTCTATAATCATCAAACTTATTAAATGGTTTTCTTGAAATTATGGGTAAATGTTTATCTTATTCGGACCATGTGAAGAATGCATATTTGACCCACGCACGGCTCGTTTCATTGGCAAACTTACTTATAAGTAGTTATCAGACTGCATCCCCTTTGAAAGGTTTCCATCTAACTTCGGTTCACAACGTTCATCTCATTCCATCATGATCTGGTTGGAGACTTTGAATTTCATGACAGTATCTCATCAATTTGTTTTGTCTCTATTCTAAACAGCCAGTTATCTGTCGGTAAATGATGTATACAGAGATAATAGCCCTTGTTAAGAATATGAGTTTATTTTAATACCGATATTGCAAAGGTCATGAAGGGAACAATGCAGAAGTGATTTTTTTTTAAAAATGCTTCAAAACCATCCTGTTGTACAAGAATATGTAGCTTGGAAATTATAAACGTTTTGGACAATGATTTGTATCAGGGGTGGCTAAGGTTCCAAAAACCGACATTGCATCACCTTTGTTTTGGAGGGGGAAATGGGGAGGGGCAATTCGGAACGGGGTACTGTATACTTCTATTTAAATGATAATACCAGCAATTAACTATTTGTCATTTATTCAAGTTGTACGATGTGTTTTGGTATGAAATATTGTAGGTTTACCTTGTTTTTAACGAGAAACAATGGTAAATTAAATTTATGAAAAGGCTTTACATTTCTAATAGGCACTTACAATTATGCATGAAAGCTGCAATACGCCATTCTTTTCATGAATAAATCAACTATTTGGTTACTACTGCCTGAAAGAAGTACAACTTTAATTATTCCAAGTTTGATTATTTTTTTATATGCATTAGAACAGCTGGATAATCGTTTTGCTATACCATATGTTCAAGATTAAAGCTGCTCGCTCTCAGTTACCGTTGAAAATAATTTGCAGGAATTGATTGAAATGTCGGGTTCATAGCAACGCTACACTATATGTTTGGATTGAAACTTCAAAAGCGTTTGCAACGCTTTTGAATTTGGTAAGGTATTATTTGAAATTTAGGGAAAAATGAGACAGGAATTTGCAGCTAAAAGGTTATAATTCATTACCACCATCAATTAAGTAATGCGGAATGACGTTTCCAGCACTTAATTAAGCTGATTTAATACCGTTAATTATTCCTTCATCATTAATATTAGAACTGTATGTACGTTATCGGTCTTTACCTCTGAAATCTGTGAGACACAGATACCGAGTATTTAGTGTCGTTGACCTGTGTACTACTATGACGGAGGAACTTGAGTTTAAACCGAAGGTACAGCCCTATACGTGGGGAAAAATGAATCTAGTATTAATGAAAAATGATCTGATACATTGCCGACATCAGTGTAAATAACTAAATCATATTGACTTTACCAACAATATTCGCCTGATGCATATGAGTTTATGACTGTAACTATAAAATAAGCATGTTGCACTAAATTTAATAATTAATATTTAATATAATTGACAAGCAAGCTTGGCTAAATGTAGTTTCCTTATAGCACAAAGATATCTTAGAGACTATCTATTTCCAAATCAATATCTAAGATTTAAATGAAAACTAATGAGGAAACAAATATTTCTTTCTTGTAGAGAGATGATGTATATTTGAATGTTCAATTGCAATTGTTCGTCAATCAACGGTTCATTTCTAACAATAGGTGGAAGAAACATACTTCTGACATCCCCTCCCCTCTTCGTTGAACCGCCCATCAATGTTTTGTTTTCATAATCTTTAGTAAGCCAATGTGCTAACGTCTTAATCGATGCATTTTAAAACTGATATCATAACAAATTTAAAAAACAATTATTTTGTTCATAGCTCATTACCATAGACAAGTTTCCAAACACACAATGAAAACAACCATGTCGCTTCGAAAACATCTTCCATTTCTTTCAATTTGACTTACGTCAAACAAATTTGAACGAATCTAAGAGACCAATGATAGGGCTTTAATAACGTTAACTTCGAAGGAAACTACAATTCGTATTCGTTGTACAAGCGAAAATGCTAACGCTGGTATAGCGACTTTCGTTCAACAGAGAAAAATGAGACACATTTCCCAACATGGATGTTTTCTTAATTCTCCACTTCAATTGTGGTACTGCAAAAAACAACCATTAAAACATAAAATATATACGTTAAGACTACAAATGCCATAGATCGTACCTTTACTCCTGTGGACTCGATGCTACAGGGGATTTATTCAGTTTTTGTTATTTGACCCACTGCATCAGATGCCATATAAAGGCCCGAGATGTCCGAGTGATTTTTTTTCAAGGAAATTATCAAAACATATCCGAAGGCAATTGAAAGGGCAAAGAGAAAACATTTAATACACAAAAACGCAAAATTCAGCTGTAGCATCGAGTCCATTGGAGTACAGGTGCGATCTACGTCCTAATTTGTAATCTAAACATAATATTTCATGTTTTGAAAAAACAAGTGACATAAGGAAGTATTCAGCGCTTTTCAGTCTCGCTATGTTTCAACGAATTCATGTTACTCCTTGCGCGTGGTTCTTTTTTCCAGTATATTGTAATCAGTCCATATTAAGAAGGAGTTTGTCTGGAAGCTTCAGTGAAATTGAGGAATGCTAGCTTTTGCTGATATTTGTTTGACACCATCAAGTCTGATAGCAAAGAAATGTGACAAAAGTACAGAAGCTGTAATGATTTTTTTCATTTAAATTCTACAATGTGGAAGTCTTACATCAGGTGGCTGAACCTTAACGCACGGAAAGTAGCGTGATACCGATTGCCTTCGCACTTTTTAAATTCCCACAAACAAACAACATTGGATGAAAGCCCCTGATACGATATGTTATCTGTTTAAAGCAGTGCATAATATATTCATTAAGGGATTATTTTCCAACGTCAGCAAAATATTTATATATTAGGTATACTTAAATCTAGTTTTCTCTGATCATTTTTTGTTTAGTTCTAATGAACTGTTTATCAGTATTTTAGTTTATTGCAAGAACATTCTATACCGGTATAAGCTCTTTGAATTAAGTTTCAACGTAGTTGATAATGACGACAGTACACCTACTTATTTCAACCGAAACTCAAAGCTGCACTCGGCACACTTTGTAGTTCATATGCTTCTTGGTAAAGTCATTGCAAATACTGCGTCAAACGTTTAATGTATATTGAAACTTTTGAATTGTTGCAAACGTTGTGGTTTTAAGTTTTCTCAACTTACTGTGAGCATATATTTCTAGACTACCAATTTAGTTTTCTTTGCAGGAGTCTGATATATAACATCCTACATTGTCTGGTTCTAAAATTCAAAAAAACAATTCACATGAAACGGAAACAGTTTGTGTATTTACGGGTTTCCGTATGATACTAAAACATTCACTATTGGTCAGGTCAACACTTCATTAAATTTACTCCTCAGAAAACATTACTGCTGGTTTGAACAGGTTTTAGCTCGTTTAAAGCAATTCATTTCAGTCCTGTTGTTGGTTTCCTCGGTTTATCTTATATTTTTATATTTAATGCATTTGTCGTGTAGGGCATTTGTCGTGTAGGAACTGCAACTTTCCCATGCAGTGTTTAAGAAAATTGTTTCAATGTTTCTTGTTGAATATGAGTAATGTATATATAAGCCTAGGTATAAGTGTACCATATTTATGTTTATTCATATCTTCTGTGTATTCTATTCAACACTTTTCTTGCTTCTATCCATTATTACATAGTCTGTAAAAAAGTACGCAGGATAAGGAATAATGTTTTGTTACAATTGTTTTCTTCTAGCAAAAACATCAATCTTATTTTATGCTTTCACCGTGGTACTCCATGGTACTTATTTATGAGTTTTAAAGGCAAAATAAATAGCGAAATATCTACGAAAAAGGGGTGAGTAATGGCTATTGATTTATTTCTTTTATTTTTCTATGTGAACTATTCCACTTGCATAAAAACAATATCTGAAAACACGTAGCTCGAAAATTAAGATACGCTTTAACTGTTACAAAACATTAGCCAATCTTACATTCATGTCATTTTCTAAAGGCTATTGACTCTTTTATAATGAGTTAAACTTAACTACTATAGACATATATTTAGAAAATAGCTTTACAGACAAAAATCTATTCAGTTCTAGAATATATAACATCTTGTGAAGGAGCAAAAATGTGACTGATTCGTCAAATAGTTTACATTAGCTTTTGCAGAAAAAAACATGAAAGGGTTCTCGTACATTTGATGTAAATATTTAATTAGATTGTGGATACTAATTGTTGAAAAGTTTTCTACCAATTTTTAAAGTATGCCCATCTAATTGTATTTGAAATCAGTACACATTGTATTCAGTACAAACATTCGTATAGTTATTTTACCGTACCAAATAATGGTCAAGATAAAACTTAAATCAAAAGAAAACTCTCTATTCTTGCACTTGATCTCATCATATGCAATATTGTTGACGTTTACAAGTGAAATCATGTTTGGACTTTTGTAATGAACTTTTGAAATAAAACCAAGGAATGGCAAAAAGCATGTAGTTCTTGAGTTTTCCAAATTACACTTGATATTACGACGAAATACACGACAATTCCCTGGCTGTTTTTCTTTAACTGTTAAATTAAAACGTAAGCAAATGGAAAAATGGATTTCATAAAGGATAGTTTAAAGTTGCTTTTATTGTCGAGCCGCTTGCGAAAGCTCGATATAGCTGCCCAAATGGCGGTTCGGTGTATGTGCGTGCATGCGTGCGTCAATGCGTGCGTGCGTGCGTCTGTGCGTCCGTCCGAGTCTAGCTTGTCCGGAGCATATCTTTTTCATGCATGGAGGGATTTTGATGTTACTTGGCACAAATGTTCACCATCATGAGACGGAGTGTCATGCGCAAGAACCAGGTCCCTAGGTCTAAGGTCAAGGTCACACTTAGATGTTAAAGCTCAAATGCAAGAATGACTTTGTCCGGAGCATATTTTTTGCATGCATGGAGGGATTTTGATGTTACTTGGCACAAATGTTCACCACCATGAGACGGAGTGTCATGCGCAAGAACCAGGTCTCTAGGTCTACGGTCAAGGTCACACTTAGAGGTAAAAGGTGAAATTCAAGAATATCTTTGTCCGGAGCATTTCTTCTTCATGCATGGAGGGATTTTGATGTTACTTGGCACAAATGTTCACCACCATGGGCTACCCTCTTTATTAGAATTACTTCCCTTTGTTGTTACTATAAATAGCTTATATTGTAAGTTTTTTAGTACTGACTGTAGAGAAAAATCTAGACCACTTTTCTGTGGTACAACATGCATGTTACATAGTATAGTATAGTATAGTTTTATTCTGGTAAAATAAGAGTATATGTAATAAAACAAATACAAATTCAATGCCAACATAGAACATGTGAGCATTAAAATGTAGAGTAGATGACATATAATCAAACCAAGGATAACACAAAAAGAAAGCAATAAAGTTCTCTTATTTCCATTGTGGTCCTTATATTTAGGTGTATTTTGACCTATCTCTACTTGGTAAGGAGTTAGCCCTTTTGACATATGGCCACTCGACATGTTGCACGTGAGTATCTAGTTTGTTAATAAAAATCGATTTAAATGTTAACCTGTATTAACAGTAAAATGTATGCAATAACATTCAAGGTGTGATCTTACATAAAGCCCAAGTTATTTTATAGAATAGTTATTGTTGAAGCTGCAAATATCTAACAGAAATATATATAGAAGGTCTTGTAGACGCCTCACATCTTCTTAGTCATTCCCCGGCTTTTTATTTGGCTGATTATGAGAAACTACGAAGACTATCAGTAACACGTTGTTATCCGTACATACAAGTTCAGGCACCTCATGTAAGACTTCCTCTTTATATCTGATTAATCGTGTAATTTAGATGAGCGATATTACTAAAGCTTCTGCATTTTTGCCATATTTCCTATCTATCAGACTTGTATCAGCAAAATAACTGACAGATTTATTCCATTAAATTGAAGTTTCCAGACATATCGACATTATTACAAAAACCTTATAATCACTCGGATGAAAGAAACAATGGCCTCAAGTGAAAAATATCCTCTCACACGATTCAAGCTGATTCATAATAACTTATAGTAAGTCAACAATAATATTTTTTCTTTAAATAAAATGAATAGATGTTAGAGGGACTATTCATTTTAAATTATTAAGTGTTTAAGTAATGTCACTTAAAGTTGAAAGATCGTTACCATTGGTATACGTTTACGATACCTTTCCTCACATGAGCTAAGCTGGCGTGTATGGTGACATCGCCAAATACCTCCCTCTTTACGCTATGCGTCATCGATAAATACAGGAGTGGAACGGAATATTTAACGGGGATCCTACCATGGTATGATGACATATGTATCAAATTGCTCTTTATTTGTGTTTAGGATTTTTGTTTCACTTATTAACTATTATAAAAAAGAACCGTGATGGTCACTTGATCATAATTTTAAATGTTCATTCAAAAGAATACCTTTTCATGATGTCCATTTCTACTTTGTCATTTAAAATGAATACTGAATGATGTGTATATTCATTGACAATGAGATAAATGTACATTATACAGTCGAACAACTAGAACTGATACATGTAAACTTGATCAATATAACTTATGTTTGTTAGAATCAAGAACTCAAAAACATTGTTCTTTACGAATGAAATAATAGTCGATATTTTAGCTTTTAAGAAATTATTTGTATGACTCCATATGAATTTAACTTTTGGGCATCCGCCAGATTGATCTTCGAGTGTTTCTGATATAAAAATCACATATATTTGTTGGTGACAGTTTTCATATGAATAAATAGTTTTCGTTGTCAAGAGCGTATTAAAACCCTATATTGAAACTTAAATTCGAAAACTAGTATTGATGTGAATGGCACGGTACAAATATTTTGCCAATTAGTTTCAGTATCTTCACAAATGCTTTTCCGTGTACTTTCTGTGGTTAAATCTTAATTTTTAATTATTTTATCAATATTTTATAAATAATTAGTTTGTGCTTGTTTATTCTTTTAATACGTTTTTCTTGACATTTCTGGCCATTATTTATATCATTTTATAGTCTTTTAAACAAACATGTTTTATGGAATGTAATAAGGATCTAATTTCTGTAAGTTTCAAAATGTATTGGCACAAAAGTATCATCGACATGTTGACGTATAGCCACGACTGATCTGTTGTCATTCGGCACAAGCAGACAATCGAAATTTATTTTAGTCTTTTTATGCATCTTTTGCAATTCACGTATGTTTCACCCGTAACATCAAATCTAACTTTATTTCCAACTTAATAAAGAACACAGAGGACGAATTTATATAACACTACATTTCGATGAAGATCTTGCTTTTGATTTAAAATATAATATATCGATTACAATATCATATCATTACTAAATATCATATTTGATATGTATATCTACATGCTTAAATCATACTTAAACATATCAAATAAAGTAACAATTTGTACAACTGACTTTATGTTGTCGCTGCTCCACATTCCTCAAAAATTGTTTCTCAAAATATTCCAAAGCAATATGTTTTTAGTATATAATATGTTACCTCGGTACGGACAAACTCGATTAAGATGTTCCAGACTTTCATTACATATCAAATTGTGTAAACCAAATTAAGGAAAATGAGACAATGGTGGCAATGCAGCCACGTCTAAAAACATGTTTTCTTCCTAATTTAAGAGTTCCTGTATAATTTAGATGGAAGAGAATACTAGAAGTTATAAAATTAATCACATATCCTTTCCTCATGAGTACAATCCAATACAATTTTCCATTGAAATTGAGACAAATTTCAAATGACTTGTTTTAAACTACACCCGATTCGTCACTTTGATAATAGCAACCTATTGGTAGCTATGCGACAAAAGGCGACGCATCGATAAGATTCTCTAACAATGCCTACAGTACGAGACTTAAAGATCTAGTTAGCATAAATTTCTATGATGAATTCTACGCAAATGTTGAATCTGTATTAATATTAATACTAGTAATGTTCTTCAATTCTATGAAAACATCAATTTCAAGGCTAGATTGATTTCTTACAGACGTTCATTAAAACAATAAAGTCCACAGATGCTTGTGGTTTGGACTCGCGACCCAATCTATTCTTGTACCATGTTGTACGGAACGTATATAAATACAAGATTTGAAACAACTGAAAACTGCAAACGCATATGTAAGGCATGTGTGTAAGTAAGGAATAACTAACCGGTTTTTCCAATGCAAAACACTTTTCTGAATAAAATCCCACTCCAAACTGCATCGAATACGGTTGAATTAAGAGAATTTCGATGAAAAACACTTATGTCACTTCTGCACAAATCAGATTTAGTATATACATGAAGTTATAAAAATTGATTTCCCGCATCGCAGTATATGAAATAGCGTGCGCGGGATACTTTTACGTTTACAGCGGGGATTTTGTCTTGTGTAAATGCTATAGCGGTAAATTTTAAAGCTGATTTATAAATAAAACGACTGGTTCCATTTTTATTCGATCGATAAAGACCATAGCCGGGTGCCTCTAGTTTTCGAATCGTTACTATTTTTAGAAATGACATAAACAGTATACCTTAGATGTGATAGAGGAAATCGAATTGTTTCAAATCTTGTATTTATATACATTGTCACCATAAACATGTGATCAGTAGGTAAGTAGAATAAGGAATTGCATCTGTAATTGGTTAGGTTACACGCAGTTGTAGGATGTATTCAAAGACATTGCAGTTAGCAGGTGCGAGGGTCGGGCCTAAGGGGGTGAGGTCCAGACCCCAAGCATCTGTGATAAAGTCAGGTTGAAGTAGAATGCTCCATTACTCAGATACCCTTCTAAATCTTTACAATTTTAAAGAAACCTAAAAAGAAATTTTCATCTGACCATAGATTTATTGCCATAGTCACTTCAACTGAGTTTTTTCTTCACTAACACATATAACAGAAAAGTATCTCAGAAAGTACATTTGAAGTTAAAGTTGGAAACGACTTACAGTGAACTTCGTGCAAATTGCAGACTGAATGGGAACGTAAATAGATTTTATTTTTTTCTAGACGTACGTGTAAAGTAAGTTTGAAGCTGCTAATTTGCAAAAGTTATTCGGATTATTCGTCATTTCGTTGCGCGTTTGTAATGTTATATTTGTCCGCTAACATTCCGCCCAAGTGATCTTAAATCAAGGCATCTTTTCTCTGAAGTCGAAATTCTCGAAAATACAAATCAATGTTTTTCAGCATATTTAGTTCTTGTTTAACATTTAGAATGTTTAGTTTACAATGAGAAAGTATTCTTCCTGTCATATTGTATGTTCTTTATGTCGAACTTCTTTTTATACTTGACAAATACATGCATATAAAAAAGGTAAATGGTGAAATAAATATGTTACGGATGTAATATAAGAGTTGTCAAAATGAACGTACATCGCGGTTATAGCGTCTGAATCGTGTTTGTGCAGTCATCGTGTAAGTTTGTAATCGTGTATCGAGTAACATATCGTACATGTAATTTGTGTCAACTGCAGAACAAACGCAATACATAGATTTTCAGTATGTTAATTGATTATACAGCGTAATAACCTTAATAGCCGATGTTTCTAGTGCGTGAGGTTGAAGGTCAAATGATCGTGTCTAGAAATTGACCCGACGCGCCTGAAATATGTACAATCTGTGTTTTTCGAACATGCACGTGCTCAGAGATAAGGAATGTTTGGTCAAAATTAGAAATAGTAATTTGGTCCATATTTCAGTAAAAAAGAAATACACTCAGAAACCTTTCTAAGTATACACATAACCATGTGCAATTAAACTAAGTCAAGAAATAATTAAAGTAATTCTTCTCTTACAAGGTATGCAGTTGGTGACAATGATGGTGATTTAGATTCCTTGTGTAGACTGCTAAACTTGCTTGTGAAATTCACAAAACCGCAAAAGACCGATACTTAGGCAAAGGTGATTTTGTTGTCGATATCAGGGGTATTTTATTCTGCTTTTATCATAACGTCATCTCCACATTACACTTATTTTCTGAATAAGCATTTCTTACCTTACAACAATATTTTCTTTCCAATTCCGTCAACTATCATGATTGAATTGGTTCCATACATTGCTGCATTTTCCCCATAGTGAGGCGTTTTTCATGCAACAAATTGACCATGAGTGATTCACGAGAAGTACCAAATTCCAAATTTCTGGTAGGCGAAAACGAGAACTGTGATCAAATCTTTATCAGATTGAATTTTAGTTGTAGATAAGCATCAGACAAAAGATATTTATAAATGCGATGGAATGTTAAAGATCAATCCTTGGTGTTGTGATTAATAATAATAAATAATCGTATTTTGAATTTTAAATAACTAACGACATATTTTCTGAGTATATACACAGAAAAGTTAATGAATATATTTGTTTAGAAAAATTATATCCTTTGTTTATGGCCACTTTTATCATGGACATGCTCTTTGTAGGAAGGGCAACGACGACCTGGCTAATACAAGTCCAACAGTCTGAACAATATCGCACGCTGAACAATATCGCACGCCAGTGCGAGGGGAACATTATTTTGAACTATCATGGAAATTGTCGTAGAAGTTAACGAGATATAAAGCGGACACTACAATGATTTAATATTTTACTTCTTGTTGTGATCTTGACATTTACCCAAGGAGGTCGAAGCATGTGTCTTGTATATCAATTTGATATTTACATACTTGTGCCATGTTATTTTAAATTCCTTATTTCGTAACACTGTAAGAGTCAATACGAAAATTAAGACTGAATGTGAAGTATGTGATTTCAAGCAGCATCCAAACCAGCATCAATCAAAACAGTTTGAAAAATGAGATCCCAACCTTAACATGTAGATTAATTATTGTAAGATGAATATATTATTCTAAGTGCGCTTATCGTTGACAGAACGTACCAAGCTCTTTCATCAAACGGTAAAATCCGGCTACAATACACTTTGAAAATTTTCTTACGACCTTATTTTGTCGTTTCACACACGTTATTAAGGACAACATTGGCATGCGACAACTCAATTAGTCAAAACATGCACAGCATTGCTTTTTAAGAGGACATCAATTTTCACCGAGGACGACAGAACGATACAAGAATGCGTTTTCAGAAACATGAAGGAAAAACCTTCATGAATTAAGAGATGTCAAGTTTTTGGCATAAAAACTATGTCTTCTCTCGGGCTTCATGTTATATTAGTTTTGTAATTAACATAGCACACACTTTAGAACTTGTAATTGCATCGACATTGATTAGTCCTTTCAGTTTCAATAGCACTTGATTCAGACAATTACCTCGAACCATGACCAAGCTATGTAGCATGATCATAATTATCGTCCAATGAGTAAACTACATGTATGTGTTGTTGAATTCAAGTATTTATTTCGCGTAGTCAATTTGAAAGGATAAACAAACTGAGAAATGAGTTTGTTTTTAATCAACAGCATAAAGCAGTTTTGTTCAATGTTTTGTTCAATGTTTTGCATTTTGAATCGTGAATACTTTTCTTCATATAGCTTATTGTATGTTATTTTATAGATCAGCGGTGATAACAGTTAAAAGGCAAATGAAGCTATAAACGTGTATCTAGGTCTCTGCCACCATTGTAAGTACAATTTCCTTAAGATTAGAATAATACAAAATTCATACAGTGAGTGGGAACTGAGAAGGGATACAGTGGATAAATCTGGCACCGATAGGACTTTCAAAATCTGTCCAACTTGACATAAATACCGAAGAACAATTGCATCTTCATCATTTCATGTAGGAACCTATCATTTATAACAATTAAGGGATCTATGATAATCTAATGGGAATGGTTTCATGAAGTATCAGTCTTTTCGTAAGCTGAAAACAAATCTTAAACTCAATCAAACTGTCAGCTTTTTAAGTCTCTAACGCCTTTATATTTGATTTACACGTTGTAAGGAATATTAACGTCTAGGCGTTTCATGCATGTGTAGAATAAAGTAAAAATATTTTTGACTTTTAAGAAAGTTTTAAATCGCTTCTTTCAAATAACTTTAAGTATACATTAAGAACTTTCGGGTGAAAATCGTGTGAACACTTCGTTCTATTAGTTGAAGCGATTTGTATGCATGGCACTATGTAATAGCTTGTTCTGGCTTTTTTCCTACGTGAGACCTTCAGGCGTCGAACCTATTTTCCTTAGACATATTTTAATTGGATCATCGCAAGAGAAATAAAAAGATGTTGAATTCAAACTCCAGACAAACCCATAATGAATTAAAACTGTGTTGCTAGAATGAAATTTTGACTGCGCTTATAAAATCAACAAGGGTTTGAAGGACGTACAGTATTGGTAACTGAAGTTAACACCGGCAAATAAAATAAATTTATTTTAAAAAGTGAAAGGTGATTGCAACTGGTTACATGCAATAGTCACATCCAAGTACAGGTTGTATCAATCGTTTCATTACAGGAAGAAAGCGAAATTTTAGCAAGCGAAACAAGAGTGAAAATAAGTTTCTATTACAGCTTTAATGTGCTACATACACATCAGATTAGTTTCATTACACCCTTATAACCCGCATTGACAAAGTAACAGTAAAATGTACTTTAAGGAACTTTACTGCAATAGACGGTGATAACGTATAGCAAGTTTTGATCAAAAGAACGCTTTATTTAGGATAACATGATAATAAACGCTGTTTTTACCGCTTGTCGATTGAACAGCTATCAAATTATAAAATATTCTTAAGTAAACAACAGTTTGCTTTTAGAAGAAATTATTTCACTACGTGATGTTTCCGTGATTCAATCAGCCGACGATTTTACACTTTATAAATCCTGATTGGATAACAAAGCTGCATCTGTGAGAAACGTTTATCATGTTATTAATAAGCGATTGCCATAAACGTATTCTCTTTGGAGATACATATTTAAAAAAACACATTTACTCGAAACTTATATGGGAAACAGGGCCTTCGGAAAAAATACTTGAAAACTAGCTTTTCACATATATTGATCACACAATATTTCAATATCAATATGGGGAAATTTCAGTTTCCTACGTCCAGCAGATACAAAATTACAGCAGTCTGAAAACATACTTAGGTACCTAAGACGTCATAGTTCAATCTCAAAATGACGTCAAATACATTTATTGGACGTCAAAACTCACTTCTATTTACATGGACAGTAAATCAATGCGGTAATCATTTTCTAACAACATCATTTATTTTTGGTCGCAAAATTATATACTCTTTCGATGTATATCATATCTGGTGAAGTATTTCATGTCTTTTTTTCACGATATGCTTTTTTCATAGGCTACAGCAAAAATAAGAAAATAGAATAATTTAGACACGCTGTTGCCATATCAATGGTCTTGAATGATTATTTAACAAATTGTTTTTTTTTTCAGTGCAGGAAAATACAGTGGCTATTAGTTTTTAACATTGTTTATGCATTTAAAGAAGGTGACAAATTGTAAATTCTTTGTTCTTGGCAATCTATTGTTGTCAAATAATGCAACAAATATCCAAAGGCTATTTTTTCATATATTTTCACCCGACATTTTAAACGAAAAAAGCTACTAGTATTAGAATGGAAACTGGTAGATATGAAGGGCTTGAATTTTCAGAGGGTCTATCTTCTGTGTAAAAATGGAATTGAAGATGAAAAACATGTTCTGCTAGAGTGTGAATCTTATAGTACCATAACGCTTGAGCTATTCAATAGAGCTGTCTCTGTAAATACATTTTATAACCTATCAGATGAAAATTAAGTCAACTGTATTTTTCCAGTCCTGACATGGTTAATGTGCTGCAAAATCGTGTTATAGTATTCTTAACAAGAGGGCCAAGATGGCCCTATATCGCTCACCTTGGTACAAGTCCACTTGCCTGGTGGAAGATCACTAGATAATGTTATATACCAAATAAGTTTTCCTATATACGCCTTTGTAAAACAAATGATCCCCCCTATGGCCCAGGGGCATAATTTGAACAAACATAAAGAGGTCTACTAGGCAATGCTACATGCCAAATATCTAAGCTCTAGGCCTTGTGGTTTCTAAAGATTTTTAAAGTTTTTCCCTATTTGTTGCCCACGAGTTTTTAGCTCACCTGGCTAAAATATTCTCTACATTTGAGAAAGGTAGTTTTACTAAATAACTTTATAGAAATATAGTGTAATCTGAGAGGTTATTGCTTATCAGTTTACAGCAGATCTGATCTCATGTAATAACTGTTCTTTTAAAACCATTTCTTAGTAATACACTTTTGTGTGCATATTGTCTGTCAAGTTTTATACATCTGATGGTTGCTTTTATGGCAGGTTTAAGGCTTCAGCTTAGTCGAGATTAGCATTAACTTCTCAATTGTTTTATATTATGTAAGGATTTTTTCAAGGTTTGTTAAGAGTGTACAAGTTGTAATATCGTATACCTGTCATAAAAACTTAATCCTGATAGGCAGATAGCGCTCAAGTGCCGGGTCTGCAAAAGTAAACGTAGACCTGGAAATGATGTGTAGACCTGCATGGATTTTAAGACGTCATTTCTGTTATATTTTCGTATGATTTTCACTACTCTTTATGAGGTATACGATATAATAATTTTAGACTAATGTTTCGGTCAATACGTAGCTTTGCGGACTTGTTAAAAGGGATATTGACTGAGGACGAAGTAAAACACTCAAAATTAGTTTATAATTGTATAGTGTTTACTAGTCATTCAATAGGATGTTGATGACTTGCGTGTTAAAGTTTTTTTTAACTATTTGAATGAAAACTGTTACAAGCAATTGTACCCTCGAAACGAAGTTTAGGTAGGTATATAGGAGTGACCCGGTGGTTGGTCGGTCGGTCGGTTTACTGCATTTCCTAGTCCGGAGCATAACTTAATCAAAGCACTGTAAGCGCTGAAGGCCTGGGGGCTCTAGATTTACTCCCCTAAAAACACTTTTTGACCTTCGTGATTTGCGCTGAGCCTAATCTAAAGCATGGGTCGACATATGCAGTGGACAAAATTTAATATACGACATAGAATGAATGATTAACAAAGATATCGGTGGCAGGGAAGTTGGTTTGTTTATAAGATGTACTTTAAATAAAAAAAATCACACGGTCAACATTATAAATTGTTTGAGAGACCAATAAAAATAATTCGATCTGCGCTTTGTTTAACTTCAAGCGATATGATCTGATGATGTGGATTGAAAATTTTTGTGGACCTGAACGTCGAAACAGAAATAAACAAAGCACTACCAGCAATGAGATATAAATGCAGTACTGTGCAATGTGTATAACAGGGAAACTTGTTTACCTTGTAATCGGTGAAAGCGCGGGTCGAAATGTGCAGAGGACGAAATTTAATATACAACACAGAAATAGGAGTTTGTTTTATTATAAAACGTACGTTAAATGAAAAATAATCACATGGTCAACATTATAAATTATTTGAGAGACTAATAAAAATAAATCGATCTGCGCTTTGTTCAACTTCAAGCGAGACGATGTGGATAGAAAATTATTGTGTACCAAGGACAAGACCCTGAAACAGAAATGAAATATAAATACATTACTGTACAATGCATATAACAGGGAAAACTAAAAGTGATTCTTGCTTACCTTGTTAGAGGTGGTCGGGATAACAAGTGATGAACTGAACTAACAGTTTAGATAGACAAACATGATGTTGCTAAGGTCAGCCTCGATAAATGGCGGGTGATTTTGCTCACGTGACTTCCCTCTCGGGAATGTACGTAAATTATATATATATTTTAAAAGAAATTTATTTTTGGGTAAATATATAATTATGTAATCGTTCGTAAATAAGAAAGTTATCAATGAAATAACATCTGATTCAGCTATTTGAATATCAAACTACAAACTCTTATATAGAGCTCCGTACGTTCCGTAAATATCCGTACTTTTCCGTGATATGCATATGATTATCTTTCGTAATCAGCTAACAGTGCAGCAATTTCTAAACCAAAGTCCATGAAAAATTGTGTAATAGAGCCCGTAAGCTAAGGACCTTTCTTCAATCATTTAAAATTGTATGTACTCTTTTTATTTATGTTTTTTTATAATATTTTCTTATCGTATGCGACATTCAAATAGAAGATTGATCTTGTCTGTCTTGCACTACTTTCCCATAGCGCATGTTTACAGTTGTTTTTCGCACATAGCACAGTTAAATTGTCTGCAGTGTTTGAAATGTGGTATGCTAACTTAGGCCTAGGGGACTTCTAGTCCCCAGGCCAAAAACTAATACTAGTTGGAATTCAATACAACTTCACACAATGGTCAAGCACTTTGAGATGAAGTACAGTGCACAGGAACCATAACTCTTTCTTGACTCATTACAGAGTAATTGCACTTTGTTTCTTTTCCTTGTCCGGAGCATAACTTGAAAACTACGATTTGGAAGTCAGTACAACTTCATTGAATGGTCAAGTACATCGAGGGAAGTACACTGCACAATACTCATAACTATATCTTGACTTATTACAGAGGTATTGCCCTTTGTTACTTTTCCTTGTCCGGAGCATAATTTGAAAACTACTGGTTGGAATTCAATACAACTGTATACAATTGTCCAGCGCAATGAGACGAAGTGCAGTGTACAAGAACCATAACTCTATTTTGACAAATTACAAAGTAATTGTCAAGAACAATAACTCTATTTTATATTTTTTTGCAAGGTATTACTATGTGTTACTATGAACTTCCTCAGTTTATAAAGCAGTCTTTCGGGGGTATTAATCACATTTAGTGATAGGTCTAGTTTCAATTATTGTATAATGCACACCTATAGCGAATGACAAGATATGGTTTGCTTTAATGGAAATGTTATATATATTTGAAGAGAAGGTAAATTGTTATTTGTAAATAGTTACCTTAAAGGTAAATGTCTCCTATAACTCTATATAGAGTGGCAATGTTAAAATCTGATGTATTCATAATAAAATGTTACATTGTATTTATACTGTGATGAGACAATAATGAAATAAAGTATTAAGCGTGGACTTACCTGAGAAGAAAAGATAGTTACATTGTACTTATGCGAAAAGATTAATAAATACATAATTTTAAACTACAAGTAACTCAAATATATGTACCGTTAGTTGAACTCCTGTTAAAGAAATATTATGATAACTGGAAAATAAGAACTGTAGCATTATGGAAAAGAACTGTAAAATACAAATGTTTAACAGCATTTTTATGTTGGGTAACCAGAACGTATCAATGGGATTTCTTTGTTTAGGGCTATTCAATGAACTGGTGACTTGTGATTAAGATTTAAGGTGTCCGTACAGAATTCGCGATCGTTAGCCTCTTCAACGAATTGAATCTGCATGTTATTTTCTCTTAAAGGTCTGAGACATTGCAAAGAAATTGGTTATGTCGTTCGTCATGCATGTAACACTAATACAGTCTAAATTCCAAACTAAATCGGCGCGTTTAGCAGTTGTAAGGCAGTTAACCGTTTAAAATTATTAGTAGTATTTGTCATTTCATAGCACGTTCGTAGGAATATATTCGTCCGCAAATATCCGTACTAGTGGTCTTAAATCACGGCATTTTTTCTCTGAAGTCGAGAATCTTGAACATGCAAATCGCTGTTTTTCAATATATTTATTTCTAGTTTAACATTTCAAATGTTGAATTTTAAAATGAGAAAATATTAGTTCTATCATACCTTAAAGAGGCACTCCCTATATCTAGTAGATTATATTCTCGAAACAAGGTTTCTGTCAAGATGAGGAGTATTTTATACCGTGTTGAAGGTTCTGTGTTCACTGGCATTCGGGTCCATGCTAGTTATCCCGTCCTATTGCGACCTCCAGCGCGATTAACTTAGTGTGTGTGTGTGTGTGTTGGTAGTGTGCACTTCTGGGTGCTGTGGGGCTCGTTTTGGGGAGGCTGCGTTTTTGGTACGTGGCATTCCCTGTTTGATATTATTTTTGTTTTTATGCGTTCAATGAACGTAAAATGATTAATAAATACAATTTGAAAGAAGAACCAATGGCGAAAAATGCTTCGTTTTACAACAATTAATCAATATAGAGGCTTTCTGTAATAAATCGCATCCAACTCTACATAGATTATTGAATGGTTTACGGTACTGCAGTATACTTTAAACCGCTGATTTTATCGATAAAGACTGGGAATATACAGCTGAAACTTTTAGGTTAAGTTATAATACTTCCAAAGTATCTATTATTTATATTTTGAGGTTATTTAGTTCGACATCAGTTAAAGGGTGTGTCCCTTTAAGTTCTATAAATCCAACTTTATTCATACTTGGCACATTGGTATATATTCAAAGCATGTAGACGAGACATAAAAGTTGTAGAAATGCGCGTGCATCGTGCGTATAGCGTGTGAATCGTGTAAGTCTTTAGTCGTGCATCGAGTTTTATCGTATTGTTATCTGATTTATTTGAAGAAAATTTGAAAAGACATAAACGTTCAGTATGATAATTAATTGTTTAATGTAATAACCGTATCGGTAATAGCCGTCCGTCACACCTTTGTCCGGAGCATAACTGTTGATTACAATTACATATAGCCATAGAGGACATTCAGATGCAGTGCAGTGTTTAAGAATCATAACTTAAACTTAACCTGGTTTTGAGTTACGACCCTTTATTGATTTTTCGCCTTAAACGTTTCATACATTTTGGCAGAAATGCAACATCAACACAAAGAGAGTACAGGTGAATAACCCTCAAGATGCTTTAATCACTGATAATTTGTTAAATAAGAACGTAAACCATATCCATTATTTTCACCTCAATTTGTTTGGTCAGAGAAAGAGCAGTCGGTTGGAAAATGGCCTAAGATTGAGTGTTAATTCAATGTGAATGCGATTTCAAGCCAAACTCAACAAAAGCAACGATTGGTCATACATTTCTAGAATTATGTCATTGTATAGTTTGAAAAAAAGTGATCCCATACTTCACATTTGTGACACCTGTTTTAAGATGCATGTAAGTGCATATGCAAGTGTCGATGACATAATGTAATTTACTCTTTCATTTAAAGAAACTTCTTCCGACCTTAT
Organism: Saxidomus purpurata; assembly: GCA_022818135.1. Classification (NCBI taxonomy): domain Eukaryota; kingdom Metazoa; phylum Mollusca; class Bivalvia; order Venerida; family Veneridae; genus Saxidomus; species Saxidomus purpurata. Next base: position 47,648,812 of record JAFMSR010000013.1, read on the forward strand.
TTAGTCTGTTTCACACATTATGTAATTAAGGGCAACAGTGGCATGCGAAAACTCATTTAATCAAAACATGCACATTCTTGCTCTTTTAAGAGGACGTCAATTTTCATTGAAGACATCACGAAAGATAAAAAAATATTTTCAGAAACATAAAGTGAGCACCTCTACGAGATAAAAGATGTCAAGTTTCTGGCATGAAACCTCTGTCTTCTCTAAGACTTCATGTTATATTAAGTTTGTAATTAAAATTGCAGATACTGTAGAACTTGCAAAAACACCAACATTGATTAGTCTCTTAAGTTTCAATTGCATTTGACAATGAACATTACCTCATTGTAACCAGGTCATTATAAACGTCCAGTGCGTAAAAGTTTTGTTTTTAAATCTTAATATATTTTCACATAGTAAATATCAAACAGGTATACACACTAAGGAATACGCTTGTTTCGAATAAACGACATGAAACATTTTGATCAGTTTGTTCTGTATTTTGATTCGTGTTGTTTATGATATGTTATTTTAAAGATCAATGATGAAAAAAGCTAACAGGCAACTGATAACAGAAGCTAGTCGCGTGCTTCTTAGTCTCTATCCGCCAGTATCTTAACTTGCAATACATGTAACCTTTCAATCAGAATGTTCAAAAATTCATGACATTTCACAGAAATAAGTTAATGAAACGCAACGGGATATAGATGATTTTTCTGGCACAGATAGGTTTACTCTAAAAACTTAAATTTATACCGGGGGATAGCGTCTTGGTAGAAATTTCTTTCAGCAGTTGCAAATAATATGCCGAGTGATTATACGTTTAATGGATCCTGTATGCCTTTAAGATTTAGCAGTAAATTTTGAACTACCAATGCTCTTATCCATCGTTAAGCCTTAATAGGCGTACACCCGTATGCCTTTTAACCACATAATGGTTTAAACGCTGCGCCTCTTGATTTTAGCGTTATATAAGACGTAAGTAGCAAACATGCATGTGTGAGATGTAAAATGATTTTCATTAGCTGAAAGCTGTAAAAAAAGAAAGTTCTTCAAATTGTATGAAAATAACATATTTTAGAACATAATGTCATATAAAAAGGTTCCAGTATAAACTCCTGTAAAGTTTATTTGTATATTTGAAATAATACGTTACAAAATAATAGCAAGCGCTTTTGAAATTCCAATATAAACATATAGTTTAGCGGTGCCGTAAAGCCAACATTTTTGCAAATTCCTGCCTAGATGTTTGCTTTCATTTTTATTCTAGCCTGAATTTTTAATTTATGTATTAGTACGTCATTTATAAAAAAAAACACTATTTTTCCAACTGTAACCGAGAGCGAGCAGCTTTTAGGCAGTTAGTCGTTTCATTTGACACACTTGCACTGGTCTTGACATGTACATTCTCGGAAGTCCCATTTTAATTTAAATGTCTTCAATAGATTAATTACTGGCAAAGGGTTTCGGCACCAGTAAATCGAAACAAAGATAAATGATCAAGGACTGATAATTGTCTTCAGTCTATATAGTAAATTTGATTTGCCTGAATGTTTTGACTGTTGACTTTGACTGTTGACTTTGACACTGACCGTTCCAAGGCGGTGCCCCACTGTGTTCCTTTAATTGTTCGTTTTGTCCTCGTGTGTTTGCTTTGTATGCTAGTGTGTGTTGGTAGTGTATGTGTGTGTGTGTACATGATTGTGTGTGTGTGTGTGTGTGTGTGTGTTTGTTTTGTTGGTGGTGTGCACTTCTGGGTGCTATGGGGCTCGTTTTGGGGAGGCTGCGTTTTTGGTATGTGGCATTCCCTGTTTGATATTATTTTTGTTTTTTTGTACATTGTCAAGCGGATTGATATATCATATCAACATTTATGATGTCTGCAATCTTAGATTACTTTCGTATTTCAAATGTTTAGCTTAGTCTGTGATAAAAAACCTTACTCCTCAGACATGGTTGTTCAATCGGAATACTTTAACTCAATTCAATGACATCATAAATTGGAGTGCAACGACCAGGCTTTGGGAAATGATTTTGTTTGTTCTAACTTTCTCTATAGAACTCTCTCTAGCGTGACTGTATTTATACATCAATTCTTTACCTGATATTGATCAAATGCACATACGTATAGGCAATTTCTCTTTCAGCCAAGGACATAAGCATGCGCAATTGCTAAAAGAAAATAGTGATGTATTTTGATATTTAAAATAGAAAAAGATAAATTTCAGTCCAACAATATCATGCAGTATCATGTCAAGTAATAAATTCAATAATGTTTCAGAATTTAAGATATTTATTAGCCTCAAAAGGCTAGATTTTAAATAAGTAATGTAAATAGCAAAACGTTCGAACAACCGAGCATTATAACAACAGTGACTGCTGAAACGAAATGAGATCACGTTAAAAGGCCCATTAGCACTTTATATATTCACAAATAAATAACAAATTTACGTAATGAATAATAAATAGAAATGATCTGTTAAAAACAAAAATAATATCAAACAGGGAATGCCACGTACCAAAAAAGCAGCTTCCCCAAAGTCTTAAATTATGTTGGCGTATACAGTTCTTTCCTATTTGTTTTGTCAGACAGCGTTTCTTTTACATTTTTTTCTTTTGTAATATCATTAAACGAACACTGCGTAACACATTTGTATCATGTTCTTTCAAATGACTTTAAAGTATAATTTATGTAGTTTCGGATGACTAATCGTGCCAACACTTTAAACTACAAATAATCGCTATTTGTATTCATTGCACAATAATTTAATAGCCTTTTCTCAGTTTATTTAGGCCTCGCCTCGTAAAATTGGCTGATTTTGCAGTATTGAGGGCCATTGGTATTTTCCAGAATGGAACTTCACGTAACGGAAAAAGGTTTACAGAAGCGTGGAAAAGTTTCGACAGACCTAATTGATGTCCCCCGGACTCATTTCCAAATAGTATTATACCCTTTCCGCTTTCAGTGAGCTCAGTGGAAGAATTGCCTTATTTACATTTATTGAAATACTGATGAAGATTTGTAGTAGAGAAATATTGCTCGATCTACACTGTGACACATAGCGTTTTTCAGGGGAAATTCTTAATCAATGGTGTATGAAAATTAGAGCCAATCATTGTTATGGCATGAGATAACGAATGAATTTGGCATCTTTTTAAAAAGTTGGTTCCGTTGCGTTCCTCAAGGTACCAATACCCATAACGGAACACGATAAATTCTTTTTTTAAAAATAAGACTAAGGGGAGTATTTCAAATAACTCAAATTGATAAATGAGATATACATAAAATTAGCTCTGTCAATCTTAATTTCCTCGAACATATTTTCCTCACAAAAATAATGAAATTACTACCCTGTCCTAAATGATATAAAATGTCTTATAAAACATTTTTGAAATGTCAAATGATTTCGGAAAATGAAAATGTAACTCGGTAAGCTTCAAGCTTTCTTCACAATCGAGTTAAGATAACTTAACATAAACTAACTAAAGGACGCTTTATTTAAGATAGCACACTCATAATCGGTATTTTTTGATAAAAATGAAATTTATCATTTCAGTTTTAAGAGATTGTCAAAACGTTAAATCCTATGGAAACATGCTAAATCATTGTTTTTATGCGCCCCGAAGGGAGGCATATTAAAATCGCACCGTCTGTCCGTCCGTCCGTCTGTCCGTCCGTCCGTGCGTCCCCACTTACAAATTCGTGTCCGGACTGTAACTCTGTCATGCATTGAAGGATTTTAAAATAACTTGGCACACATGTCTAGCACATCAAGACGACGTGTCGCGTGCAAGACCCACATCCCTACCTCAAAGATGAAGGTCACACTTGGAGTATGAAGGTTATGGAATCCTCTATATATGCACACATTCGTGTCCGGACTGTAACTTTGTCATGCATTGAAGGATTTTAAAATAACTAGGCACAAATGTCTAGCACATCAAGACGACGTGTCGCGTGCAAGACCCACGTCCCTAGCTCAAAGGTCAAGGTTATACTTAGAGTTTGAAGGTAATGGATTCCTCTATATATGCATATATGCACACATTCGTGTCCGGACTGTAATTTTGTCATGCTTTGAAGGATTTTAAAATAATTTGGCACAAATGTCTAGCACATCAAGACGACGTGTCGCGTGCAAGACCCACATCCCTACCACAAAGGTCAAGGTCACACTTAGAATTTATAGGTAATGGAATCCTGTATATATGCATACATTTGTGTCCGGACTATAACTTTATTATGCTTTGAAGGATTTTAAAATAACTTGGCAAAAATGTCTAGCACATCAAGCGGATGTGTCCAGGCAAGACCCAAGTCCCTACCTCAAAGGTCAAGGTCACACTTAGTGTTTAAAGTAATGGAATACTGTATGCATGATTACTCTGTCATGCATGGAAGGATTTTAAAATTACATAGCACATTTATTGAGCACATGGAGAGGACACAGACTGTGAGGCACCTGGGGCATTCGTCACTTGTGAGGGACAGCTCTTGTTGGAATAGGTGATGAAGTGATTACTGTCAGACCAGATAATAAGAAAACGCATTCGGTCTTAAACTAAGGACAGAATGAGAGTTTTTGGTTTGGCCGTTTAACTCCAGTATTCCCGAGACTATAGTATCTCGGGTTACTAAAAAAAAAAATATCAAACAGGGATGCCACGTACCAAAAACGCGCCTCCCAAAACGAGCCCCACAGCCCTGACAGTGCACACCACACACACACACACACACACACACACACGCACACACACAGGCACACAATCATGTTCACACACCACATATACACTACCAACACACACTAGCATACAAAGCAAACACACGAGGACAAAACGAACAATTAAAGGAACACAGTGGAGAAGGTAAGATGGTTATTTATGCTTAAATAGATTAATAAACACATAATTGTAAATGGGAAATGACTCAAAATTATGTAGCTTCTGTTATAACGTAAACTCTAGTTAAAGAAATATCCTAGCAACTGGAAAATTAGAACTGCAGCATTATGGAAACGAAACATAACATATAAATGTATTTGATATTTTTTCATTATGTATAATAACTAAATTATAATAACATCACAGTCTACATTGAACTGTTGGAGCTATTCCAGGCACGGCTCATGTGTCATTAGGGTTAGAAGATGCCAAAACAGAATTGAGAGCATCCCTGCTGTCGAAGCCTTCATCGAATTGAACCTGTATCCTAAAAAGAAACTTTTTCTGAAACTGGGATCTTGTGAGGAAACAGGTTATACAGTTCGTGTGCTTACCGAGATTTTGAGGAAGTCGACGATATGGGCTGGTTATATGCACTAATGACGAACTATTTGCCTGTAACCCTTTCATACAGTCTAAATTACGGACTAGATTGGATCGTTAAGCGGTCCTTTAGATTTCTATACGTGAAAAACGTTAGAAGCTGCTAACTTGCAAAACTAATTCGGATTATTCGTCATTTCATAGCATGTTTGTACGACTGTAATCGTCTGTATATAGTCTGACCTGGGGCTCGTTTTGGGGAGGCTGCGTTTTTGGTACGTGGCATTCCCTGTTTGATATTATTTTTGTTTTTGTGAAATTAAATCAGGGCATTTGTTCTCCGAAGTTGAGAATCTACAGCATACAAATCGATGATTCTTCAGCATATTTAGTCCTTGTTCAACATTTGGATTTTTAATTTTACAATGAGAAAACAAATACTATGCATGTACTATGCATGAAGAGGGAACAAAATAATTGTCGGAATGTTCTTGCATTGTGCGTATAACCTGTTAATCGCGTTATTGTGGCATCGTGTTGTAAGTGTTTTGATCGTGTATCGAGTAACATATCGTATTGTGATCTGTGTCATCTGCAGAAAATATGAAATGCAAACATGTTTGGTATGTTAACCCAAAGTCAAGGTTGACGGTGAAATGATCGAGTCCAAAATTTGACTAATAGTTCGTGTCCGCTGCATATCCCGTACACCCCTTTAGAGTTATACGAAACTTGTTCCCCTTTTTGAGGCTTCGTGTAGAGCCATGTTTTCCCAAATCACATTTTTATACCTCCAAAACGAAGTTTAGGGGGGTATATAGGAGTCACCCGGTGGTTGGTCGGTCGGTCGGTCTGTTGCATTTTCCTTGTCCGGAGCATAACTTGAAAACTACTTGTTGGAATTCAATACAACTTCATACAATGATCAAGCACATTGAGAGGAAGTGCAGTGCACAAGAACTATAACTCCATCTTGACTAATTACAGAGTTATTGCCCTTTGTTACTTTTCCTTGTCCGAAGCATAACTTGAAAACTACTGGTTGGAATTCAATAAAACTTCATACAATGGTCAAGCACATTGAGAGGAAGTGCAGTGCACAAGAACTATAACTCCATCTTGACTAATTACAGAGTTATTGCCCTTTGTTACTTTTCCTTGTCCGGAGCATAACTTGAAAACTACTGGTTGGAATTCAATACAACTTCATACAATGGTCAAGCACACTGAGAGGAAGTGCAGTGCAGAAGAACCATAACTCCATCTTGACTAATGACAGAGTTATTGCCCTTTGTTACTTTTCCTTGTCCGGAGCATAACTTGAAAACTATTGGTTGGAATTCAATACAATTTCATACAATGATGAAGCACAATGAGAGGAAGTGCAGTGTACAAGAACCATAACTCTATCTAGAGTATTTTCAGAGTTATTGCCCTTTGTTATTTTTTCTTCTCCAGAGCATTTCTTGAAAACTACTGGTTGGAATTCAATATAACCTCATACAATGGTCAAGTACATTAAGAGGAAGTGCAGTGCACAAGAACCATAACTCCGTCTTGACTCATTACAGAGTTATTGCCCTTTGTTACTTTTCCTTGTCCGGAGCATAATTTGAAAAGTACTAGTTGGAATTCAAAACAACTTCATACAATGGTCAAGCACAATGAGAGGAAGTGCAGTGCACAGGAACCATAACTCAATCTTGACTCATTACAGAGTTATTGCCCTTTGTTACTTTTCCTTGTCCGGAGCATTGTTCGAAAACTTCTGGTTGGAATTCAATACAACTTCATAAAATGGTCAAGCACAATGACAGGAAGTGCAGTGCGAAAGAACAATAACTCTATCTTGACTCATTTCAGAGTTATTGCCCTTTGTTACTTTTACTTGTCCGGAGCATTATTCGAAAACTATTGGTTGGAATTCAATACAACTTCATACAATGATGAAGCACAATGAGAGGAAGTACAGTGTACACGAACCATAACTCTATCTTGACAAATTACAGAGTTATTGCCAAGAACAATATCTCTTTTTAGTTTGTTTGCAAGGTATTCTGTTACTACGAACTTTCTCAGTTTATAAAGCAGTCTTTTGGGGGTATTAATCACATTTAGTGATAGCTCTAGTTTCATTTATTTTTAGAGAATCGGATCATAATCTTCACATTTTCGAATGTGACTTATGTGTTTATTGAAAATGATGATGACAAATTCATAGAAAATGTGAAAAAAATGTGGCAGTGTTGTATAAATAGAGAGATCCCATTCTTTACATCTATGACGAATATTTTCCTATTTTTTACAGTGTTTAGGTTTTTCAACTTTCACGAAGATCCGAGGCGGCTGATGCGTTCGCCCTGCATATCGCCTTGATATTTAAATATTTATGCCAAGTTATTTTAAAATGTAAGTATGATAAGTCTGAAATGCGGCGTTCACACAGTGCCGATTATGGCTCCCGTTTGAGATCAAACAGCGCTACGACACGAAAAGTGAAAAAGTCGGATTACTTTCCTCAATAATCTTGAACATGCTATCAATGTCTGAACGCAGTCGTATACTTTCTTAATATAGTCCTACGGATCGAGAATGATCCGGAGAGGTCGGCCAAGAACTCGGCCCGTAACATTCAGAAAACTCAGCCGATTGTGTCCAGTCGGATTGCAATTGTGACTATGTTGTGACAGATTCTGCTGAATCGAATCAAAATCATAACACTTTCCTGTGATGTTTAGACGGTGTCTGGACAGCGTGCTGTGGAACGGGTATTATCTGGAGATTCTTATATAGGACAGTACTATCACGCGAATCACAGGATATTGATCAGACGTTTGACCAATTTTAATCGGGAATGGTCCTATCAAGGTCGACAGTAAAATCCCGAATGTGTGACAGAGGCTTAATAGCACTTGACAATGACGCATACCTCGAATTATGATCAAGTCATGTAACCAGATCACACTAAAAGTCCTATGAGTTAAATAATTGTTGTTGAATATGAGTATTTATTTCAAATAGTAGATGTTTAAAAGATTATATAAACTAAGGAATAAGCTGTTTTGAATCAACAACATGATGCATTTTGATAAATGTGTTTAATGTTTTGTATTCTAATCCGTGAATACTCTTTTTTCATATAGTTTATGCACGGACCTATATGTGTATATAGGTCCGTGGTTTATGATATCTTATTTATAGATCAATGGTGAGAATAGCTAACAGACACACGTAGCCGTTCACATGTTTCTTGGTCCCTGTCTGTTTATAACGAACTCCTTGGGACCATTTAAGTTTCTTTATATCCGGAGTTTGTTATATCAGTATAACATTTTCAGATAAATAAGGAAGACAAGAAATCGGCCAGAGAAAATTTGTTTCTTATATCCGGATTTTCGATATATCCGGATTTTCGATATATACGGAGTTCACTGCACCACCATCTAAAATTACATTAACCGTTCGATCAGGATGTTACATTTCATGATATTTCACATCACAGTGATCAGTTTGTGGGAACGCAATAGGTATACAGTTCATTATTCTGGCACAAATAGGTTTCTCTCGTCTTTATTATTTAAAGCAGGAACCTTTCACTAATAACAATTCAGACTCAAGGACAATGTACTGGGAATGTTTTGAGGAAATATCCCAATATCAGCCTTTCGTAAGCTGAAAACAAATCTTTAATAAAATGAAACTGTCATCTTTTTAAATCTCTAACGACCTTAAATTCAATTTACACGTTCTACGGAATTATTATGTCTAGTGGTATCACGCATGTCTCGAATAAAGTTGAAATAAATTGTATTATCTTTTGACATTAAGTCCCCTTCTAAATGTTATTACCGTGGAGACTTGAGAAATTTTCGAAACGAATGGCATATATGATTTTGTATTTGTAATAAAATTAAACAGTAATAAATTCTTACAGTAAATCGCAAAATATAGCTGATGGTGCAAAAATGGTTTTCATTTTTTTAAATATACTTTAACAATATATCTACAATCTCATTGTTCTGCATTGCACTCATGCATTACTAGTATCGGTCATGTGTCAGCATTGAGATAATCACATAACAAGTAATAAAAGCACCGCTTAAACTTTTAATTTTAGATCAACTTTAACATTTTATTTTTATTTTATTTTTTTATTTATTGATATTTTTACTTTTTTCGTGAAAATAAGGTTTTCTTCCCAGAGAAACAACTCTCATCAAATGTTGATTATTGTATGCCTTCTTTTGAATTCAGGCCCCGATTTAACAAAAATACTTAAGTATTAATTCAGTATATATTGCATGTTTATTCCTTTAAGAGTTCAAGTTTGCCAGAATAGTATTTACCCATTCATTGCATTTATATACACCTGTCATTTGTGAACTACAAACTACAAAGTTTATTTCATTTAACTCAGTTCATGCAATACATGACAACATGAGCAAATACAAACATATTGAAACAGAACGAGGCATATAATATATATATACAATACTGTAAACAACAAACACAATAATTAGACAAGGGACAACAAAAATGACATATAGGAAGAGGTTGTTAATGTGACATTTTTCATTGTGAAATCATTTCTAGTGTATAATTACAGCTTTTAGAAAAATTGAAAACCAAAACATCTAAACATCACAATATTATAATTTTTTCTGTTTTCACAAGACAGATAAAAATTAAATAAATATAGTTAGTACTTCTTTCACAAACAAACTAAATTTCGTGTATCTTAATTTCATATTTGGCTTTAAGTTCATTACCTGTTTAAATGAGATAGTATTGGGATGTCTACGAAATTTTAGATCGATAAGTTGTCTTCTTTTATCAGCCAGTGCTGAGCATTCTAGTAAATAATGATATTCGTCGCCAATACTTCTTTCAACATTACATAGCGTGCATTTTCTTAAATGTAGTTCTTTACCATTCCAACACCCGCTTTCAACAGGCAATTTATTATTTCTAGTTCTAAATTTGATCATATACGTTAAGAATTTGGCAGGACATTTAACAAGATAGTCTTCGAATTTAAATTCTTGTTTAAATAAACAACATTTTTTACATTTAGCTGAATTGTCTACAGTACTATACCACTCATTTACAAATAGATCTGAAAGTTTTTGTTTGACAGTAGCTACAAGCCATTCCGAATTTGGGAATTCATGATTATTCCATATATTTACAGTAGTCGGAACGTAACAGTTGTCAAAATTTGCGTATATCGTGCGTATAACGTGCGTGCAACGTGCGTATAACGTGCGTGCACTCATCGTGTATTTTGTCAATCGTATATCGTGTATCATATCGTATCATTCATCGTGCAACGTGCACCATATACTATACACGATATACGATTCGCGATGCACGATAATCCATACGGTATACGTACGATTCGATGGTGTATTTCGTAGTTAATCGTTTTACTTAGCGTGCACATCTCCCCCCAAAAAGTGCTGATTTCAGTTTATATTATTTGGTGTAGTTGCGAGCGAGAAAGACTTCCGGGACAGGTCGAAGACATTTTCACCTCATATCCGAAATTTAGGTCTATTTTTGCAACGGAAAGGACTTTTTTTATCTAAACTGCTGTTGTCAATGCATTCCTTAAAGTGCAGCAGACAAGGTACGCCTGTATCGAAGCAACATATCGTGGGTATGATGTTAACAAGTGTTTTATTGGCTATATGCAAATAATACGCCGAATCAAGTACACTTTTACGAAAATATTTAAAGTCCGAAGCAATCCAAAACGTCCCCAAAACAAAACGTCTCCAGACCAAAACGTCCCCCCCATATGACCAAAATGTCCCCTATACTGCCTGATTGGTATAATATATCCGTTAGCTGACATAAAGAGAAAGGTAATTAGGTATTGTCTTTGACTGAATAATTAGTTTGAGTCTCATCAAATGCCTCATTGTCATTCAAAACAGGGTCTGAATATTGTCCAAAATTAAGGCCTCCAGCTGGCCCTTAGTGCATTGTCCTCTACTCCTGCCTACCTGTTTGAACTTGAGGCTGGGGTTCGCCCCTTAGACTTGGGCGCCAGGAATAGATTCTCAAATATTGAGCGAAAGTCAAGGTTTTGGTCAGTGAGATCATAAAGAACGGCTATTTTGTAAGATCCTCCTACAAGTGCCCTATGAAAACAAAATGATCAAATCTGACATACCGCATCTCGCAAAGTTAGAAACTCAAATGATAGATCAGATATTTTTATTCTGGACATCTACATATATACGCAGATGGGTCTAAAAATCCAGGCTCTGGTATATTAGCTTCAGCTGTTGTAATCCATCTAAACATGTATGTTGCCATCATAGGAAGATTGACAAATTATTGTTCCATTTATCAGGAATACTGCATTTATACCAGAAATGATAACAATAGACACTGCATTGAGCTGTCTTTTACATCATCAACCTAAAAAACTTGCTATATTGTATATATTTTCAGATTCACTATCATCTCTGTTTTCAATGAAATAAAAAAAACAGTCATTCTAGACCAGAGTTATTGAATACATTATTATTATTCATAAATTTTATCAATGCCTAAAAACAGGCTTACCAGTTACCATGTTATAGTGCCCAGCTCATGTAGGTTTATGATAATATCTGGTAATGAGAGCAGATGATGCAGACAAAAGGGGCCTGGTTTAGGGGCCATGATCCAGGACATACCATACTCACCCACAGAAATATATGCCAGGATTCGAACCACTATCGTGGATGGATGGTGTAGAGAATTGAAACTTAAAACAAACACATTTTGCCGCAAAACAGTGCGACCTGGCCGTCCTATGGGATACTTGACAAATTACAAAATGGACAAATCAATCACACGTCTTAGGCTGGGCGCAAACTTACTACCAACCAGCTCGGGTTGGTACATACTTTGGGTTGACCAGGTTTGCATCTAGTGCATTGTAAAATGTAACACCCCTCACTGGCTATTTGACTGCATAGCTTTCACCACACAGAGACTAAAATTCAAGCCAGAAATGGATAAGCTTGGACTTGCATGGTTTCACTATTAATGATTATTCTCAGTCTAAGAAAAGCCCTAAGTTAATGTGTATAAAGGTTGTTGGAGAATAACATAGTAGACTGTCAAATGACTGATAAAATTAGTTATCTAATTTACTCCAGTTGCTATCAGACCCCATCCTGTAGGTCACTAGTCAAAATCCTAAACAATTTTTGTATAAATGCAATTTTTTATATTCAGTAAGTACTTAGTATTTTAATTGTAGTAGTAAACATGCTTTTTCACTGGTTAGTGGGTGTTGATTTAAATTGGCAACCCAAAACATAAAAATTCAATCTTGTTATTATTTAGCAAATCATAGTCTGCACATAACAGAAATTAGCAGGGAGTGACGGGTGACATGTTGGTAGGGGTTGCCCAACCACTGTACCTGTTACATGCCTGTTTCAGTTATAAAATACTGTAACTGTAATTTATATCTTATATATAATTTAATACTGTATGGTAGTTTGCACTGTCTGTATGGCACCATATAATATTATAATTAAACAAAATTTCACTGGCTATTATCTGTAATATGTTGGGGACGGAGGGGGTAGGGGGGCGGGTTCAGGATAAATGTAAGCCAGTTGCTACTTACAAACCTACTTGTACTACCTCCAATTGAATGAAACATCAACCCTTTTATCATGATCAGTAAGTAGATCCTTGCAGGTTTGGACTGGCCACTGGCCATACAGATGCTACATCTGATCACCTGCATCTTTCTTACCAGTTTAACTATAACAGACTCTTACTCTCTTACTTCAGAAGGAGGCACATAGAAAAAATTGATTTTAATCAAGTTGTATACCTTGAAATAGGTTTTATTAGATTTGTAATATATATCAGTCTTGTGAGAACCCTCACACTTGATTAATAATTGTATTTTAGTATTACAAGCAGTTCTTTTACTGAAGATCCTAATTAAATTAAGTAGTAAGTTCTGCAAAGAGCTCATTATTTAAGTATACAATAGTATAATATCACTAAAAGAGTACCATAATCATGTTGTATAAAATGAATAAAACATTTTAAAAAATAAGATTTCTTTTAAGGCTAAGATGGCAAAATTGTGCTTGTGTGGACTTCCTGTAAAGCCAGTTATCCCGGGTAACACCTATTTTTTTGTAGTTTTATTTTTGAACACCTCTATTTTAATTGTGTGTAGTTTGTAATCTTAATAGCTTAATAAAGAAAATAATATGAAAATCACATCTATTACTAAGTCACAATTTACTCTGGTCTCAGTAGACCGGTTGTATAGTTATGTAGTCATATAGTACTTCTGACACTGATCTCCTCTGGTTAGTTTCATAAATTGAAACCATTTTAGAAATCTTTCAAAGGGCCTTTTTTCCTGTAAGTGTGGCAGAGGTGGTGCTTGAACTCTGTCCGGTTTATTAAATTTGTTCCTCATCTCTGATAGTTTCCTTAAAATGCCTAGCTTACATCAATTTGAACAAATATAGATCTTTTAAGTTCTTTCTACATATCTAAATTCAAAAATATCTAAAAAAAAACATGAGTACCATCATTGCTGAGCTCTATTCTGCAGTCTCATAGTTATTGAGGTTTTTGAAACATGTGAGGTTACACCCCCTTTATAAATATACAGTGTTGCTTAGCTCTTTCATATTGTTGTCAGTCTTCCATCAAATTATTTGCTAATGCTACATGTGTATTCCAAGAACAATTTTTCCAAATGATCTACTACATGTATAGTATAAAAGTAAAAGGTAAAGTGCTTTTTTATTACAGTGTCACCCCTATTTAAAGGGCCAGCCATTTCTGACTTATGAGAGACTTTTTGAGCACATGTACCTCCCGAATCCTACCATTTAATGCCAGGCACCAGGCAGGTAGGCATACGGTAACCATTATTTAACTAGCTGGCGGCTCACCAACCAGCTATATCAGAACGGACCCCTAGTGGGCTTCGACCTCCCACTCCAAAGGCGGATGCCTAAACCACTAGACCAAGGGAGACGGTATATGTACATGTGTTACCACCTCATAATATCATCAGAGTTATGTACATAGGATATGCAAACAAAATCTAAATGCTATTATCTCATAGCTTTTATACTGATGAAACTACTTATATAAAAAATGCCATCAGATAAATTAGATATTGGAATGTACATCATTTTTCTGCCCAGTAATTAACCATCCATTGATGTTCATTGTATCTTCATCATCAGTATATCAAATAAACATATAATTCCATATAAGATTATATGTTTCATGTACATACATGTATATGTTATAACACCATATATAGCATTTTGAGACTGTATAATCTAGGCTGTGAGATGTGTCTTCTCCAAGGTTCTAATTGAATCTGCTATCCACCACTGGATGCAGAGTTGTGTCATGCAATTGGACCATTCCATTATTCTACAGAGGGTCCAAAATAATTTTGCAAATGATTTTTAATCTGATTTTTTGGTACATTTCCTAGAAAGTTTTATAAATTTTATCCCAAAATGGGTGAGAAAATTTATAATACATAACAGTCTGTTTAATTTTACTTTAAATTTATTACTACCCCAATAAAGTATTACTCAAACCACCTCAACAGGGGTTCTGAATCTAAAAGAATGGTAGCAGTGACATAAAGTATATGAAACTGCGTGCCAAGAATTAAACTACATTGAAATAAAGATTAACTTTAATAACCCTCTTCACTCTAGAAAATATCACTGTTTCCTAGAGGTTCATTTTTTCTATGTGTTTTTATATACCCCACCTACAGAATAGGCCCACTAAAACACAATATAAAGTAACATGATATAAAACTTTACATAGAATTAATCACCATAGTCCACAGTACATAAATACTGCATTGCGCTTTAATTATCTTCTCTCCTCTAAGAATAATCTTAGATTTCTAGAGGGACATTTTTCACTTTCGGGCTACCGGAAAAAACCTAAATAGTGTTCAAAACTTTTTTCTATTAAAACATTGGTCAAAATTAGGGGCTGTATAATCATCACAACTATAAATACTACAAAATAACATTAAAAACCCTGTTCCAAATGCTTGATTTATTCGAAAACGCCATTTCAAGCTTTCAGTTTCTTCAGTGTCAATTTACCCCACCCACTTGACACCCATCAACATATCAATTCAAGGTTCCAGTATAAAATTATTATACTTGAACACGGTCCTAAAAAGTGTCTTTAATGTAGAATTTATTTAACGAAAAGTGTAGATGGCAATTAACATTAATTACGCCCATTTTCTCGCACATCGGGATCAATTTCCTGCCAAAGTCACTCCGACAGGTGTTCAAATTTGACACATACTGTGATATGAAAACTGTGGATCTTTGACACTTATCGATGTCATTTTTTATTGTTAAGGTATGAAACTTCTAATTGATCTTATTCTTTCGGTTTAATTAAAAGGTCTAAGTCTAGATAAAATGTGAAATCTCAAAGTGATCGTATAACGTGTATAATCCGTTTATCGTGTAGCGTGTAGCGTGCGCTTCGTACATCGTGTATATCGTGTATCGTTCTGAATCGCTCATCGTGTATTTACCGAACGTGCAACGTGCGTCTAACGTGCGTGTATCGTGCGTACATCGTGCGTGTATCGTGCACTCCGTGTGACAACTGTTACGTTCCGACTACTGTACCATGCCACATTTGATGAGAATATTTTTCACACAAGTAATCCATGGGAAACGACCCGACCTATAATTGGGGAATGTTCGTAGTTACTAAAAAGATAACAGTACATGGTACATGACAGTTTAGTAGTTCTTGGTTCTAAAAGCTTAGACCAATATGAAATTATACGTGTTTCAATATCAATATGTATTGGCTTTACAGCAGTTTCACCATATACAATAAAGCTTGGAGTGCTAGATTTAAGTCCTAGTATGTATTTGAGAAATTTTAATTGAACCTTTTCTATAATAATATTATTTTGGGGAACCGGTAATAACTATAAATTATTTATAGTTATTACCGGTTCCCCAAAACTCACAACCTTAGAGCATAACAGGTTTAACAAGTTTATCAAAAAGGTCAATTTGCATATCTATAGGTAGACATAGATGCTTGGCTTTCTTTATAAGACAGTACATTGCTTTAGTAGCCTGTTTAGCAATTTCAATTTTTGCTCGATAAAATGAGCCACTTCTACTGAAAAGCACTCCTAAATAATTGTAACTGTCTGCGATTTCAAGTAATTCACATTTAAATGAAGTGAAGGAAATATTGATTTATAACAAGTAATTTATATAAGTATATTCTTTACATTTTTGAGTTGTACTCAAATGAATAATTCGCTATATCTGACTTGCATTTTTTATTATACAACTTTTTTTTTCAACATGCTAATTTCATTAAAATAGACTATGGTTAAAAATGACAACAAGAAATATCACATTTTTTTTGACAATTTGACTTTAAAATAACGTACTTAGCTGAGCAATTACTTAAGTATTTAGTGAAATCGGGGCCAGGTGATCAAGTAATAATAAGGAGATGTCAAGCATTCTTGAAACGAACTAATGTTACACCCGTATAACTTTGCGCCACATAATGTTTAAAAAGCTACGCCACTTAATTACAGCAGAAAATATTTAACCGTAGTTGTTTAAAACAAATATTGATGTTTAAAATATAAAAATACGTTTAAAATAATTCTTGTTAGAATGGCAGACATGTTAGTCACTGTTTTTATATTGCATGGAATGTACATTATGTGTAAAATGTATGGTGAGACAGAAATAAATAAATATACAATTTAAAAGGTCTGCTAAGTCATCCAGTGGTTTATTTAGACATGTTTGCATACTTGCATTGGTCTTGACATATTCACTCTAAAAGTCTCAGAAGTCACATTTCACAACACAAAAATGTAACTATAATGTTTTGACATTATTTTCCGGCATCAGTAAATTAAACAACAGTAGAAACAAAAAGAAATGCTAAAATAAATAATTTTAAGAAAGGATAATGTACTTAAGTCGAGATAGAAAATTTGGCTTGCCTGAATGTTTTGCAGTGTTGACTTCATACTCTGGTGAATAAACACGTTTCACAGCTTGGTTAGATCGAATATGATTTGGAGAAGCGGGTTATTTTTGTAAATTCCATCACATTAAATTGTATGATGTCTGCAAACTCAGATTGCATTTATCATTTATATATTTTAGTCGATGATAAAGAACCTTGCTCCTGAGACAAGGTTGTTTATTCGAAACACTTTAAATCAATTTTATGAAATTAATGATCTCATCAGTTGGAGCGCAACGACCTGGAGGTTAGCTTTTGGAAATGATTTGGTTTGTTCTGTATAGAAAATTCTTTAGCGTGGCTATACTCTTTCATACATTCCTTACATGATACCTCTCAAATGCATAGAAATAAAGCGTTTAGACAATACAAAGCATTGCAAATGCTATACATTAAATAAGAGCACGTTAAAAGTCCCATTAGCACTTTATATATTCACAAAGAAATAACAAATTTATGAAATGAACAATAATATAACTGTTCTGTTTAAGCTAAAACCATATTGGCCTATAAAGTGTTTTCCTATTTGTGTCGCTTAAAAGCGATTTCAGCGTTGAGAGACAGCGTTTCGTATATTTTGCAATATTTTCGAAAAAACTTCACCATATTTATATCATGTTCTTTTGATTCAAAAGCAGTAATAGTCCTTTAAAATAGTTTACGATTGCTACTTTCAAATTACTTTCAGTATACTTTAAGTAAACTCGGGTGACTATTCGTGCCAACATGTTTAACTGTTAGAAATAGCTATTTGACAATGTATGCATTGCACTATCTAACAACTTGTTCTAAGTTGACTTGGTTCTTACTTCGTAATTTGGCAGTATTAAGATACATTGTGTATTTTTTCAATGTCTCCAAATATTTCACAGTAATATTACTTTAAAATGTTCAGGAACAAAATTTCGAAAGTACTTCTTACCGTTTAGGTAAGAATATGCAACTTTCCACAGAAGTTGTAAATTATCGAGTTTTCGCTCAGCCAGTGAATTTAGTATAAAGAATTTAATTAAGTATAAAACCGAATACATAGAATTTACCCTGTCAATTTTAATTTCCTCGAACATATTTTCACTACAAACTAGTGAAATTATTACCTTGCTGGACATGATGTCTTCAATGAGTAAAAACTATCCTATAAAACAATTTAAAAAATGTTAAGGCGCATAATAGATAGCCAAATGTTTTCCATAATCAGCTACTGCATAGTTACTATTGCAGTAGGTAAACATTCATAAATGAGAGTGCACAACTTCATTATTGAAAAAAAGATAGAAATGAAGAAATTCAATATTATATTTTCGGAAATGATACGCAACATTACAGCAGGGCCTTAAGAAGTCAAATTTGTCATGCCGTATATTTTGAAGGAAATATGCTACAGTTTAATTCGATGAATCAAATTAAAGAGCACTTTTATCAATACCATCCAGATTTGTATGTAAAAAGACACATGGAAAAATGTTAACTTTTCTTCTCATTCTTACGAATCCATTGTGCTTAAAAACAAGAGACATTCACCTTTCCGACAATGTCTTTCTTTTTTATTTATCTGAATTCTAAGCTTAAATACAAACAGTTTAAATTAGACTCATTTGCATAAGTTATGCATAATTATGACAATTAGCAATATTGATGATAACCGCAACTCTAAAACAGATCGACCAATTTTCATTAGTATTGCATTTTTTTCAATTTCCAGTGTCTTTTCTCTTTTATACATATTGTTTCAAGTTAAATTGTTTTAAAACAAAACGTTCATAATTTTGTCTTTAATGTCTAATGGTATTCCAGTATATGTGCTTTAACGTTGTACCAACATAAATATCATTAGTTCAAATGTTAACTGTACACTTTACCTACCTTTAACGACCCTTTCGCCATGTTGCGCATTAAATATGAATTAACAAAGCAAAACATTTACCACGAGATATCTCTATTTATACCATGTGGAATTATGTGAAAAGCGGCTTTCTTAAAATACATGCGTTGCTTAACTACTACTGATTTATTGACATTGCTTTAGAGACTTAGATAGCGGAATTTTATTCAATGTCCTGTAATAAACATTCTGAAGTTGAAAACAATGGCACATAAAGGCGTCGAACCAACTAACCGTAAGTATAAATCAAAGCGCTGTGAGCGCTGAAGGCCTGGGGGCTATAGGTTAACTCCCCGAAAAACAACTTTTCACCTACGTGTTCTGCGTTGAATCTTACCTAAAGCGCGGGTCGAAATGTGCAGAGGACGAAATTCAATATATGACACAGAATGAATGATTCACACATATATGGGTGACAAGGAAGTTTGTTTTATTATGAAATGTACGTTAAATGAAAAATAATCACATAGTCAACATTATGAAATGTTTAAGCCAGTACAAATTATTCGATCTGCGCTTTGTACAACTTCAAGCGATATGATCTGATGATGTGGATCGAAAATTATTGTGTACCAATGACAAGACCTTGAAACAGAAATAAACAAAAGCAATACCAGCAATGAAATATAAATACAGTACTGTACAATGTGTATAACAGAGAAAACCAAAAAGATTCTGGGTTAACTTGTAGTTGTAATCAGTGAAACCGTTCACTGGGCCTCGACATGCAGCGTCCTCGATAAATGGCGGGTGAATTTGATCACGTTAGTTCCTTCTCGGGAATGTACGTAAATTATATCTTTTTTAGAGACATTTATTTTTAGGTAAATATATATGTTATCGTTCGTAAATAACAAAGTTGTCAATGAAATAACATCGGAAATTTGAAAATCAAAACTACAAACTCTTATATCGAGCTTCGTACGTTTTCGTAAATTTCCGTAAATATCCGTACTTTTCCGTGATATGCATATGATTATCTTCCGTAATCAGCTAACAGCGCATTAATTTCTAAAACAAGAAAAAATGTGTAATGCAGCCCGTAAGCTATATACCTTCCTGCAGTCGTTTGAAGTTTTATGTACTATTTTTATTTGTAACATGTTCTTATCATATGCGGCATTCAAACAGAAGATTGATCTGGTCTGTCTTGCACTACTTTCGCATAGCGCATGTTTACAGTTGTTATTCGCACATAGCACGGCTAAAATTCTTGCAGGGTTTGAAATGTGGTATACTAACTTAGGCCTTGGGGACTTTCAGTCCCCAGGCCAATAAATGGATACATCGTAAGTGAACTAAAAGGCGTTTAAGGTTAAAATCCAGACAAGCACTTACTACGCGTATGGAAATCAATAAGGGTTTGTGGGTAACAGGTGCAACGTTTGAAGTTAATGTCAGAAAATAAAATATTTTGATTTGAAACAGCGAAACATGATCATTACTGGTTGCATGCAATAACCACTTCCAAGTACATTTGTAGCGAACGTATAACTGCAATAAGCAGAAGTGGATTTTAATAAGCCTAAAATAGTCACCGAGGCAAAATAAAACGTTTTTATAACAGCTATTACATGCTACATGAATAGCAAAATTCAAAGTATTGAATCTTTACAATCCGCATTGACACAATAACAGTAGTTTGTGTCACTAGGTTCAATCCAAAGTGGCAAAGGGGGTTTAACTATAATGCCTTGTGACTTACTCTATTAAAACCATCATTGTACTACAAGTACTTTATTGTAATCAGATGAATTCATTCAAGACTCAGGTTAAAAAATATTTGCGTGTTATTAATAGTGTCTAAACCACTGTTATATTTACAGTATGTAACATTCTGTTATAGATATGCAATTATTTGTTATACAGTAATATTAATATAATAAGACAGATTTTGTTTTCGAAATATTTCATATTTATCATATTTTTAGGGTCATGCCTCTCTAAGTCTACACTTCTGTGTAATAAGTTATTTTCTTAGTTTGTGTCATCTTTAGTATAGATGCGTATGACATGGTCACATTTATTTATATATTTTCTTTATTCAATTATTTATATAACGGTTCTACTACTAAATCCTTTTCATTTTTAAATGTTCATTTCTCTTTTTTCACCTGAAACATTAATTAAGTGTCATATAGGGTACCATTTTATAAGCTGCTGCTTTTAACTTAGCAGTAATAGTTGCATGAATATTTTATAACAGCACGATTACAACAAATTCAAAATGGCTGCATCAATAAACCTTAATGTTTCAGATTTATAATCTGCAATATATTCACATTTAATACTCCGAATATTGAAATTCGTTCAACAGTGTGTTCCTTTTTACAAGTTCTTTAATTGGAAGTCAAATTATTTTCTGACTTGCCTTTCCCTTTAAGTAAACAACATTGAGCTTTACAGGAAAATAGTTCGCTTGGTGATGTTTCCGTGAATAAACCATCCAGTGTTCATGCGCTTTATAAATCCTTTGTAAAAGAGGCGAGAAAAGTGTTTTACAAACATAGTTGGAACACAAAGTTAATTCTGTGAAATTTTCTTAATTAAAACGTGTATCATTTCAGTTTTAAGCTATTGTCATATAATTATATCCTTTGGAAAAATACCGTGAAAATCATTTACTCGAACATTGTACTTGAATGGAATGATGAAGTGATTACAGTACGTCCGCAGTAACGCATTTTACAATGAGACCAGTGCATAACCAGACCAAAAATAAAAAAATGCGGTCTTACAGCCAGGAGAGACTAAGCATGTCTTTGTCCTTAAACTGAAACCGATAATATTTTTTATTTGCGCCAGTCATTTAAAACGAAGAATTCTACAAGTTTCTGACCCGGACTAAACGGTAAAAAGTGCAAAGATATGAAACCTGGAAAATAAGAACTACAACATCTATGGAAAACGACACGAAGAGTACAGATGTATATGATTGTTTGATTATGCATGATAACCAAATGACAATGACCTCAACGTTTCCATGTAAATCTTTATACTAGAGCTGTTCTATGCACTGGTGACGTTTGATTAAGATTGAATATGTACGTACAGAATGGATAGCATCCGTTGTGACTCTTCAATGCATAATGTTATTTTCTCTCAAACTGAGGTCTTGTGAGGAATTTGATTATACCGTTCGTGTGATTACTGAGGGGTTGTGGTATTTGACAATATGGACTGGTTAAAAGCATTAAAGACAAAACGTTTGCCTGTAACTCATTAAAACAGTTTTATAGATGCTTTGATTAATTATCAGCACGTACCAAATTACTTGGAACTTAGTATTACTCGGATTCTAAAGTCTTATTTAAAAACTCAAATTACTGCTTACTGTTTTTTGAGATGTCTAGCGATTTTAAACGAAACAGAAACTAGTTACATTGTATTTAGAATAATACATATATATATCAATGACATTCAAACTCAAATATTACTCGCATCTTCTTGTTTTCAGCAAGCTACATGCTGCACCATTGTACTCGATGTCATTTGTATTACATAAACTTTGCATGTTATCTCCTACATCAAAACTGAGTTATAGTTAGAAGTTTCAAATCAATTTAAAAGTTCCTATGCATGTATAACACACTTTTACATGTAATACAATATCACTATATTTCACAGACTGGTATTTCACAGTCTGTTGCTTGTAGATGTTTCATTTCAGCACAGTGAAATCGTATTTAGCTGTTTCTGCGTAGTTAAGCATCAATTTTGGAAATACGCCTAGATGCCAAATGACAACCGCTAGTCTCATCTAAACAAGGCATTTATAGTTGAATTGACAAGAAAAATGCACATATAAGCCGCCGCTTGACACCTAAGGTATCATTATACATTTTATCGGACTTTGATATATCTGTTGAAAGGTAGAAAATAAATGCATTTGTCTAGACAATTGTGAAATAATGTAAATTTAAGACTCGAAGGAGTCATAGTTTGGTGTATTATCTATGTGGGTATGACAGCATGAAAATCCACAGTATATATAATAACAATAACAAGAAAAGATAAATTAACGGCGCTCCTTAGTTTAAAGGTTGTGCACTCGTACTTTGTCTTAATAATATTGCTACTTATTTCATATGATTGGTATTGCTCAATTCGATTTAATTTTCTTTTTGATTTTGTACATTGACTTTTACACATATTTACGATCAAACTGGTTAATGAAAACAACAAATATTATGCTACATCACAAAAAGGGTAGACACAGCCGCGAGAATAACACACTATTTAAGATATTTGAATATTTTGTCACTTCTGTTTTACTTTATTTAAGACTGATAGAATTTATTTAGCAAGTGTGGAAATATAAATAGATATTCAACTTCATTTAAGCAAGCACCAACAACTTGATCTACAAACCCTTTAAATATGTGCGGAAATTAAAATAAATAATATTTATCAATACAATATACTGGAGGAAATGACATACAAATGGTACAGATTAATAGTTTCTGTTATGAGCACGAGGTTCAGATCGAAATATCCGTCACCGAGGGTAACCGTTTTGGTGGGAACCAGGCTCTGCCGAGTTCCCGCAAAACAGTTAGCCGAGGTGACGAATATTTCCATCTGCGCCAAGTGTCTCATGATGGAAACTTTTTCTTGCATACCGTCTTGCAATTTAAAGTAGATTTCTAAATGCAAACTTATCAAAATGATGAATTATCATAGAAAACAAACGACATCCCGACGTTGTGTTTAGGAAGGTGACGTCACATTGTTTATAACGTTACGTCATAAGTAATTCACGAGAGTCGTCTGACATAGGAGGGGTGCCAGACGGGGGTTTTCCGGCCGGAAATGCGAGTCCGATATGCAAGAAATATAAAGGTATCGCTAGCGCAAAATGCAACAAGTAAATAAAATTATACAATAGACATCGTTAATCAAACGACAAAAGCATGATTGTCAAGTTCCATGATGTTGATGTAGAAAATGTAACATACAATATTACATGTAAATGAAAATTAATCGTCCTCTGGTCCTAGCAATTACAGCTTTCACGAATTATCACTATCAGAATAAAAGTGCTATATTTTCACATTTAGACTATTAATGTGACATTATTTTAAAACACGGGTTGGCTAAAATTGGTCCAGTGATGGAACAAGAAAGATGTTGAAAGCATGTTATGATGTCGTTGCAATCTTAAAACCACTTTGACTTTCGAAGGACACATTATTTTATATATGTTCCCGAACATATGCTACTATTCAACATCATAAGAACATTGTGCTAGGAACTCAGACTTTTGAATCATGCTTGATATTTTATTCATAAGCAGTAGCAAAATTTAAAACCATTGCTAACAATACAATATTCATGAATTGGAATCGAAAAAGTAGATTTCTCGACACGTTATCATAAGAGGCATTTCTACTTTTTAGGAGAACGAAGAACACATTTAAAGAGTTCTGTTATACCTCATAACTATGAAAAAACAATTTCCCAGACATTTTGGAGTCATTCTTTTCTACAGTATTTCAACATTTACATAGAGGAGCATTGTAGTTATGTATATGACTAGGCACCCCGTCGCTTATGTCATAACTTCAATTTTTTTCATGGTGTGTCTCTCGGGTTGCATTAAAATTAATGTATTACAAAAATGAATGCTGGCAACATAGTTGATTACCTTTCTGTCGGTTTATTGACCATTTCAAGGTGGTCCGTCGGCTTTTTATGCCCCCGAAGGGTGGCATATTAAAATCGCTTCGTCCGTCCGTCCATCTCTCTGTCGTCTGTGCGTAGGACCCCTTACATTTTTTCGTGTCCGGGCTGTAACTTTGTCATGCATTAAAACCTTTTGAAATAACTTGGCACAAATGTTCGGCACATTAAGACGGTGTGTCCCGTGCAAGACCTATGTCCCTACCTCAAAGGTCAAAGTCACACTAAGAGTTTAAAGGTTACGGAATCCTCTTCATATGTGCACCTTCGTGTCCGGACTGTAACTTTGTCATGCATTGAAAGATTTTAACGAACTTGACACAACTGTCTTACACATCAAGACGACGTGTAGCGTACAAGACCCACGCTCCTATCTCAAAGGTCAAGGTCACACTTAGAGTTTGAAGGTAATGGAATCCTGTATATATGAACACATTCGTGTCCGGACTATAACTTTGTCAATCATTGATTGGTTTAAAAATAACTTGGCGCAAATGTTCTGCACCACAATGCGACGTGTCGAGTGCAAGAGCAACGTCCCTATTTTATACGTCAACGTGACATTTAGCGTTTATAGGAAATGGAATCCTGTTTATATGCATACATTTGTGTCCGGACTGTAACTTTGTCATGCATTGATTGATGTTAAAATAATTTGGCACAATTGTTCAGCACAATAAGACAATGTGTTTTGCACAAGAACCACGTCCCTGCCTTAGGTCAAGGCTACAGTGTTTAAAAGTGATGGAATACTGTATGCATGGCAACTCTGTCATGCATGAATGGATTTTAAAATTACATGGCACAATTATTGAGCACATCGAGAGGACACAGACTGTGAGACACCTCCTTCGGAGGTATTTGTCACTTGTGAGGGACAGCTCTTGTTGGCTTATGATATTTCAAAGTTTGGACAATAAATATCACAATCTGTACAATGTATATTAACACTTTATTTACGTTACGTATCAAGTGTAATACAATATCTCCTAGGTTAAATGTTTTGTGATAAAAATATCGTAACATTAGGGAAATAAAAATTGTTGTATGCATGACTTGTATGTAAACATATTGACTTTTTATGCACACTGTATTTGGATTACGTACACGACAAGGAGTAATCAATAGGTATTTTTGAGACTGACCTTATAAGACTTAAGCCGATTGATGGCAAAATTTAATTGAAATATAGGCAGCTATCTGGCACATAGAAGTTAGACAGTCTTTGTAGGTTCCTCTTTCCCAGATTTACAAGTAACAAAAGCTGGTGTACCCTAAGGTTCAGTGCTAGGCCCCCTTTTCTTCCCAGTGTACGTAAATTATATACATGTAGTTGAAAATTTAGTATAGCACGTTTGTTAGCAGATGACACTTCTCTATCATGTACAGCTTCTACTATACCTGATCTCGAGGGTACAATGTACTTAATCATGATTTAGCTATGATTGATAAATGGTCCAAGACTTGGCTTGTAGATTTTCTTTACTATATATACATGTGCGTTGAATCCAACTTTATCATTTTCTGGCACTCCAGTAGTATTTATGAAGCATTATAAACATCTTAGTTTAGCTATAAGTAGGGACTGGAAATAGCATAAATATATAGATCAAAAAACAAATTCTGCGTCATAAGTCCTAGGAATTATGAGAAAATTGAAGTTACATTAAAGCGAAAGTTTCATTTGTAAGACCTACTCTAGAATACGCTTCGAAGGATTAACGAGATCCGTTTCGTTATTGAATGTATATAAGACAATAAGTTGGATAAAAACAAAGAAGAGGCCGGCGCGCGCGCACAAACAAAAAAACACCAACCCACACCTAGAAAAGAAACACAAGAAAAAAGAAAAAAGGAACACAGGGGCCCGCTTGGAACGGTCTGGCCCCCTGGGGGACCGTGGACGTCTGGACCCCTGGGGCACCGGGGCCCCCCCCCCCCCGTTCCCCGAAAAAGACCGTGAATCTCTACTATCTTAAAGAAGAAAATATCAAAACAAAAACAACAGGGAATGCCACGTACGGGGGGGGAAAAAAAAAAAAAAACAAAAAAAAAAAAAAAAAAAAAAAAACACACACAAAAAAAAAAAACACACACACACACACACACAAAAAAAAAAAAAAAAAAAAAAATAAAAAAAAAAAAAAAAAAAAATACCCACACACACTAAAATAAAAAACAAACACACGAGAAAAAAACAAAAATTAAAGGAACACTAATTACGATGTACAAAATGCACAATGGCACAGCTCTCGACTACCTAATTAGCCTGGTACCAAATCTTGTTCAAGACAAAGTACAATACAACTTAAGAAACCACGATAGATACTCTATTTCAGATATGAGAACTTAAATTTTCTCGAACTGTTTTATACTATCAGCAATTTCTCTTTGGAATGATCTTGACGTTTCAGTACGTAACGCCCAAACTGTAAACGAATTTAAATCTAAACTCCATAATGTATGTTTCGAGCACAGAAAGTACATATATATTTTCTTTCAGGTAGTCGTAAATTGAATGTGATGCATGCCTGATTAAGAAATTCGTGTAGTAATCTAAATTTTCATTTATTCAATAATCACCTAAAAACTGATGCGGCATGCGATTGAAGACGTCGAACACTAGTTTTTTTTTTCAGTGGTCCGATACTTTCACTTTCGAACACTATCATTCTTTCACATGTTCAAGAAATTATTCATGACACCAGACGCTTTTAAGATTGTCGCAATATTCGTAGTGCCACACAACTAACAGGAAACTTACATTAAAGTTTTTAATTGTTTCTCAGGGACAAGAATCTTTTTCTCATGTTTCTCTATTTTGTCTGTATTTAATTCAATCGTGTTCAAAAAAAAAATTCACAATTTTTGTAAAAACTGTTTACATTATTTTTTTCAAAAGATACTTAGGAAATAGATTCCACCTTTGAGTGATATACAGGTTAGTATATCACTGCGTGGAGTGTAGATGCGTAATAATCGAATCACGAAGGCGGAAGGTATATAACGCTCAAATCTTTCTTTGCCTATAAAGAAGCAATTTAGTGTTAGAATTTAATTTATAAAAAACCGAATTTCAAATATCAAAATGATAAATACGTTTATCGCTAAACTAAACTAAATTCTTATGTCACCGATTGTGTGTAAATACAACGTGTTTGGGGAGGGCCAATTTATAATGTTGGTAGACCTTGTGGCACAACCCTTTTGCAAACTTTGTAAATTTGTATTTTCTTATGAACATGATGTATATTTTACAATCACAAAAAATATTCTTTGTTAACAGAAAAAACATTACAATCCGAGATATTCTTGACCTGAAAGGCGCAGAGTTGTCTGCCCTTGGTGTTCTATACATATACTGATACAAGAACGTTTCGGATTTGTAGCGTCGCTCAACAAACATCTTTTCGAGGAACGGAAAGATCATGGAATAAAGAAATAAGGTCCGGTAAAGAGATTGTTTGACTTGCTAGTTCCGCAGAAACTGCTGCACAATATTACTCTTGTGTACAGATATACTGGGTGAAGTAAAACGTAGTGTTTTTAATTAATTTCAATACAATGTCAATACAATATTCAAGTAACAGATCTGCAGCGGGTATTTGCACAAAAAATGGCTTTCGAATTGATGAAAATTGTGTATACAACCCTTTTATAACTTTTCGTCCTTCCTTAGCTAAGTTTTGATATCAACCTAATGTACGTAATGCGCGTTTAAATGTAAATGTTTTGTCAGAAGTTTGTTTACACTTGCCAGTGAAATATCACCCGCTGATGCAGCCATCTGAGAAACTGTATGGCGTGAGACTTCTCCTAGGGCTTCTACAGCAGCAATTGAAGTTTAAAGGTGCCCTACACTACCTAGCTATATGACAATAGATTACCTACATACAAACAGTGATGTTAGAAGGAAAGAATCACCGTAAATAATTTCACCTTCTTAACGAATATGTTTACCTGGTATATTTAAAGCACTATGCGTATTTTTGCAAGACTTTTAGTAATTTCCTTTTTGCAGGCTTTATGTCCATTTAATTAAATAGTTTCACTTAATTAGAATATGCTTTGTTTTAATTCTTGTAACTTTGCAATAGCAAAACAATTCACGTTGTAATATTCAGTGTTGGTGGCTATTGACACGGCTTTCAGGCTCATAACAGCTTCGTTCGCATACCTGTAACAATTTCAACGTGAGCGCAGTAGTTCCAAAACTTTTTGAGTACCCCTTGTACCTCATATATTTTTGTTAACACAATTGCTAGAATGTTAGCATATAACTAATTTTAGTGTTTACTTTTTCATTGAAAATAGAAATATTCTGACTTGCGTTTCCTTGAATAAAACGTATTTAGAAAATATATTGACTATTGATATTATTTTTGCTTTAACCGTTTCATTGTAAAGTTGCAAAAAAACTTAACAAGTTGATACGGCTCAACAATATTTTGCCTAACGGATCATTGACAACACTGCATCCACTTCCATTTTTTGTTGTTTAAGACTAATTCCAAGAAACACACAGGGATAGATTTAGTTGATTTATTAAGTAATGTTGCGATGTTGTTTTTTGTCAAACTAAACCCCTTGAACCTTGTTGCTAGATGTGCTTGAATGACCATTTATATGAAATAATCTAAGTATTTGAATTAAGTATTGAACTCAGACATTTCGCTTACACAGATGTTTACCATTAATCACATATACTCAATACATTGAGGAAGGTCATTCATGCAAAAATATTTATTAAATTTGTTAAATTTCGTTTGAAATGTTGACTTATGTTTCATAGGAGAACTTTGTTCAGGTCTTCCCTAGATATGTAGCGGTTCTGGGTAATCTCAATAGCATTATTTTGAAATAATTTCATCCGATCAAATCGTTGTTTTTTTTTCTAGGTGATTGGATCCCATTTTCTAAATGTAGAGGATTTATAGAGACGATCTGAGGAACATCCATGACAAGTATTTCGTTGAGCGCAACTATAAAAAGCAGACTAACAATAAACAGGTGACTGAGGTTGAATTTCATATTGAACATAATTATGTTAAGAAGAGATATTAAATAAATTTCAAAGATTTTGAAATAGTAAATGACTTCACTAAACTGGCTGAACACCTAGACCTGACAGTAGTGCACAGAATCTAGTGTAACGATAAGCTGCAATCTGTTGAAATCGTAGACTAAACACCATTGCTTTTTTCAACATTTCAACACGTCTAAATGCAAAAAATGTATGACCAGCTTGAACTGATCAAATTACCTACAGAGTGAATGTGAATGTTTTTGATTATCGTAACGTAAACTTATGTGGGTAGATAACACATTTGCACATGTTTTGAGAAACATGTATGAAGTGAAATGTTTTCACATATTCGACGAGTGTACGTGAAACATGCAGAAACGGTTATCTGGTTAAGAATAATCTACAGAGGAAATTTGAAAGTTCGAAACATGTATATATGAATATAAAATGAAGACTTGTATAAGGCATGCGACATATTGTTTTTTTTTTTAATTCGTCATAGATATATTTCAGGCATCTAAAGGTTTTAACGATACTCTCTCTCTCTCTCTCTCTCTCTCTCTCAAGAAAGCCGCCAAGTCATAACTTTACGAAGACTTTGAATGTACATGTCATTATTAATACTTTAATGTGTATCTATTTCTCAGCCGTTTTAATGACTAAATATTTAAATATTTATCCAGTATTGGATCTTTTCTATGCTGGATTTTGATATAAGTAAGCAAAGCCCTCCTAAATTTGTTTAACCAAGAAAGGCAAACATATATATATTTATTTATGTATTTCATGTAAAATGTAAGCTAGTTTGTAATTGTCTTAGGAATTTAATTATCAGTCAGAAATATTTCGTTAATGAATGAATTTGCCCAGTATACTCCGTACTTTAATTTAATCAAGTATAGCGCATTTTGTAATCAAAGCATACTTTTTTCTAATACAATGATCTCTTGGTTATCGATTAGTTTAGAAATATGTTATTTTTCTATAAACAAATTGAGGTATCAATTCTCTCACGACTTAATAACGCCGTTTGAGTTCTTTCTCCCTAATTAAAACATACAGTTTCCAATCTTAAATACATTCCGCAATGTTATTTTTGCCACCACGTGCTCGCTAGAAATGCGAGCATGCTAACAAGGTAACAATACGGCTCACTAGGTGAGGAATGTCTAATACTGTTCTATAGTATTGTGAATGTACTGTGAATACGAGCTAATTAATTAAGCGACATTTGATGGGCGATATAGATGATATGTGGTCTAAATTATTCTCGATTTATATCATGTGACTTTCTAGTTATCGTAGGTATGTACATACATGTTAAGCATTACTTTCACGAAATGAAATGTTAAATTTGTGTTAATAAATGCTTCAAGGCTACAGCTCCATGAACCATGACCTATTTAAAATGTCAACTGTTGACTCGTTATACGGCACATGCGGAGAAATTGAGACTTAAGACTATTTTCTAGCTTCCTGTCGTTACTAAAGCATGACATACCCTTATTATTGTCGTATACGGATCAGAACAAGTGTGTCTAGACAAAACACATCATAATCGTGTTATTTTCTAATGCATGAGTACATTTTTACCTAAGGGTAATTCACGACAAATTAGAAAATGAGCGTAGCGATAACCTCATGGGCAAGTGTAACTACCTGGACTATATTTATTAGAGTTGTATTCGATCAAAACATGTGATGCACAGCATTCAGTAAATCTAATGTTAGTACTTTTATACAGGATAGCAAAACCTTGCCATTTATTTGACATCGGGTGAAATACATTCATGAAGGTGTTTTATACGATTTGTAAATATACTATTTTAACACACTGTCGATGTAACGTCGTTTCTGATTGGTTACGTCATTTAAACTTGCGATGTTTAAAGTCGCAAAAATGGAGAGACCAGTAATGACCGCATATAGAGAAATTTGCGTTAGAAAGTGTTACCCGTTTAATAGTGATTTTGTATTTGTATACACTCGTGTTGTTGACCTTTATGTTATGTATAATCATGTGATGGATATTTTCAGAATGATTCAACAGAATAACGTAAACATAGTAGAAAAATATGTTTTTGATATAGCCTACACTCGTAAAAGATTAATATTAAACCGACTTAGTGCATGTGCTCCAAAGGTCAAACTCACCCTTACTATAAAAGGCCGTATTCCTTAAAAAGATTTATATATATACATATACCCTAAATATGTATATCAGTCTATATTGTTTCTCAAAACCGGTAGGGAACTTAGTGTTGCAATGCAATACGTCTTCAACTTGTTTTTGAAATATCTACCTTTATTGAATTCTCTTATCCGAAGCATAACTTGTAAAGTATTGAAGGAAATTATGGTGCTGAAGAGGGTGAAGAGAGAGGAGGGGGGACACTATATGTGACTTATCTCCCTTTAGTTTCTGTAATATTTCTGTCAGATTGCTTTGAAATATACAAACAATCAAACTTTGAATATGGGTAACTTTGGCAATGAGTAGTAGTGCAATGCACAGGAACCATATCTAAGCGTCACCACTTTGGGGGCATTCGTCACGTACGAGTTAATTTATATGTCTAATGCATTGCATTTCGTAAATTTTATATTGATGAAAGCCAGTGTTTTAAATAACTACTCCGCTTACTTCACTTTCAATTTCGATAGTATCGTTTATGAATTCTTAATATGAGTTACCTGAATTAATTACGTTTTGAACAGAAATCGCTTTGTATTTGTTATGTTTATGCCTTGCATGAAACTGAGTACTTACTCTTTTACGAAAGTTTCGTGTATATTAGATATTGATATACAACTGTTTACATATGTCAATGCAATATTTGGTAGTGAGAATATACACGGCGTTTGCTCACAGTTTAAATGCCTTTTAAACCTCATACGTGGAATCAAAGCTCGTTAATTCCCATTAATATGTGTTTCTTTTCAGGTCAAATAAACAGTATAAAAAGTAAACAATTAATAAAAAAGGTCTAGTTTGCATGACAATATTTTAACGTCACCATACATTACACGAGTGACTATACGCGTTTATAAGATAAGACGTTTTTGCAAAGAGACATCATGAATAATTCAGCGGCGCGCCGATTAAATCTCACCCTGGATAGATAATAACTCAGAAAGCCATGAGATTCAATCCTTCACACTGGCATGTATTGCAACCGCTAACATAGGTCTAGGCCCGTATTACAAAAGCGCAATAAATAATAATTTAGATATTTAACTTAATATCGAAAGTTTTAATTCTTAAAGTCAATGAGTGTGAATGTTTGCATCATCATTATTCACTATTTCTATATATGAGTGAACAAATTTTCATCATCATGCAATGCACACACTACTCTCTAAACTATCTTCTGAAGAAAACTGTTAATGTTAAGGAAGGTCTTCAATTGACTAAATATGCTACTGGAATATGACACCATATGTCGTTTAAACATTCATAAACTAGGCTATTAAAATGTTTATTTTAAGTACATACTTTTCGTTCTGAAGATATATAATTTTACAGTCTATTATCCTTTACCTCACATGGTCATTCATCTGTGCATATATGCCCAGGGTGTGCTACTTTATACTCTCGCATTTCCACGTCCGACGAACGTGGATCATCTTAAGACTTTGCATCGTTTTTTTTTCAACCAAGCTCCTCCGAAACCGTAGGATGGAAGTTCACGAGACTGGAATTTTAAGAAAAAACTTCTTCTTCAAAATTACAAGCTAAGAACTCAGATTCTTGATATGCAGCCAGTCTATTAATTGTTCTGTTTTGTTTTTATTGTAACTCCTGGCCCTGAATTGAAAGTTTGCCATGAGCGAGGTAACCTGTTTCATTTGTGTTGGAAAGACAAGAAATCTTCTTGGAGGCAATTGTCTATATTTCATATAATGTCTCAGACTTGTCACCTCCAATATTGTAACGCCAGGTTGATTTATGAAAAACAAAAAAGATGGACACTAGAAATTTGACTTAGTCTTCGATTATGTCTACTGATTATACAATAATTATTGGCCTACTCAGAACCCAATGACCTCATTTTTTAATAGTTTGACAAGATTGGTTTTCGCGTGAATTTTAAATATCGAGATTTGTTGACCAAATGATGTTGACTGTTATTTGGCCGGGGAATAGGTTTCCCTGTATGTATGTCTTTAATAATATTTAAACGCCCGTCCATAGACAGCACGGACTTTACGAACACCTGCGGAAGTGGGCGGTCATCTCATCTTTACAAAACTTGCTTAAAATGATATCTCGGCCAAGTTCGATACCCAGACAAATCGCACAAGGCACTCCAGGATTATGACGCTTAAATAAAATTTGATTAATTAGCCTTGTCCTCTCCCTAAGTCAAACATTTTTCATCCGCTCGTCATCAAACTTGGTGACAATGTTACTTGACATGATATTCCATGCACGTTCCATAACTAGCCAAATCGACTAATGTACTTCGGGAATATGACCCTTGAATTATCTAAAATTGACCAAATTAACCTCATTTGCTCTTAAAGTCGAATAGTGTTTTTCCGAACTTCACCAAACTTGTTCAAAATGTATATGGGCATGATCTCTCGGCCAAGTTCGATAACCAGCCGAATCTCTCCAATTACGCCGGAGTTATTGCCCGAATATCATTTTAATCAATATTATTCCTGTGGATGGTTTCTAAGTACGTCAATGTTGATCAGTATCTGGTTCGATTATCGTTTTTTGTTTACTACGTTTCGGCAATGATTTCAAACCTAGAATAATCGCCGATTTGGTACATAAACATTCAATTTTGATAATATTGAAGAATGTATGCCTGTTTACAGCGATATAAATTGAACTGCGTCTTTGTTTGACTTGACTCACAAACTTGCAAATAAAATTTAGTGTCATTTGAAAAATCGTAAAACCTTTACTTGTTTTGTAGTTTCATTAATGATAAATATATATTTTCTGTGCTATTCGTGCTTTGAGGTGATTTAATACTTAATAAAATACGTCTTGTAAAATCAATTGGTGCGCCAGTAGATTCCTTTGTTCAAATAAATACAGGACTATGCTTTTATTTAAGTTTGTTTACATTGAATGTAGAACAATGTCTTGCAATTTGCACTAAATAGCAATTTAACTATTGTATCCTGATAAACTCATAAACCAGGATTAACGTCTAAAAGTATTTCGAACATACTGAATGCCTGAAACTATATGACGATGACGTCAATAAAATGACGTCATCTTTCCGATGCTTTCTGATGACATTCCCCGCAACTTTCGATATTTTATAGAAACAAACTCAATAAAAGTAGAGTTTTAACCATAAAATATACAGAAAAATTGTTGGTATCGATGTAATATCACGATAATTTTACTCGTGAACACCAAAATGTGTTAGTTTCACTCGTGGCTGTGCCACTCGTGAAAGTATTACTTTTGGTGCCCACTCGGTGAAATAATAAAATGATATTACACCGAAACCAACAAATATCCTCTAGATAATTTCACCGAGTGTTCACGAGTAAAATTAACGTGACATTACACAGATACCAACAGTTTTTCTGTTTATTTTATGGTTAAAACTCTACTTTTATTGAGTTTGTTTCTATAAAATATCGAAAATCGCGGGAAACGTCATCAGAAACATTGCGCCAAAGACGTCATTTAAACGACGTCATCGTCGCATGGTCTCCAGCATTAATTACGCTCAGTATACTTTTTGACGTAAATCCGAGTTAAAGATTGCAAAATCAGTGAATATAAAAATGGTCATCCACTGTTTCAAAACTGTGGATTACCACTTTTATTTCACTTAGAAAACTCTATAATTCACTGGAAATCATAAAATAAAACTGTGTTGCTCATCACTGTAATTTTGTTTAATATTTTATTATTTTGTGCACTAGAGTGGAGCATCAACAGCTAGTAATGTTTTAACAAATTACATATGCATGCACGAGTTTATAAATCAATAATTGCTCGTAATATGTCGTAAAGCGTGAACAAAAGAAAAATATTATATTCAATCGTTGCTGATCTTTCAATAATGAAGGTCGCAGACGCTTAAGTTAGGAAAACACCGTAGTTTGATTTGATTTGATTTGAAGTAAATTTTTTCCGTCTATGAGAGCAGTTATATAAGCTTGTATTCGTGGATGAGACCTCGGTATGTCTCCTACCATGCCTTTATCGAGCAAAAAGTGATTTGTCTGTATTCAAATAAGAGATTTACCTGACTGCAGTTTCCAGCAAGTTTTAGCCAAAGATTGAATTTGATTGGTTTCCAAAATGTAGGTCAACCACGGCGAACAATGGGATCTGTTATTGTGATTGACCTACATGTAGTTGGAAAACGCCGTTAATCCTGGCTGTTTAAGTTATAATACCGTTCAAAATATTTACATTTTGGCCAAGTAGGATGAATGAGTTATATCTTTTACTTGAGAAATAATAAATGTGTCTCTGTATTTTATCGTTCAATAAAATATAGACAGAAATTCGGATGCGTTGTACGTAATAAATCAATAGTGATTTAATTTTTCGCATCCGAACGACTGGCTGTATTTTAAACCACGATAAAATACAGAGATGCGCTTATTATTTCGTTTCTAACACGAAATTGTCTTTGAAAAATATCACGAACTGTGTTCGACGCGTAGCATCATTCCATAATAAGTTACAAGCACGAAATGCGATTGGACACGTGCGACATTTACCCCACGTTTTGCCCGACGGATACGTGATGAATTTTTGAATGATGTATAGCTTCTTTCCCTCTATCTTTATACGAAAAGTTGAGGATCTTGTAAGGATAGTAAATAGAAATGCTAATAACTTTAATAAAAAGGCGAATTTCCAATTTAACTTTCATAGTTCAAAATTAAATTTTCTTTTATTTAAATGAAATACATAGCATTTTGAAAAACAGCGCTATTTTGCGTCGTTGAAAAAATAATTTTGACCCATTTGCGTGACCTTTACCTTAACCGTTATAGTTGAGACATGGGCTGTTGGATTCTGTATAAATGGACATCTGATAAAAGCCCTTTGAATACCCTTCAAAGCGATGCGATCTCGTACAGTTAAGCACCCTACCCACTAAGTGAAATGCAGCGCTACCTTAAGCAAGATAATGCGTCGGTTATTTTTCTTCATTTTCTTATATGATTTTTATTGAATTAAATATTTGTATTTATTCAGTGCAAGTACCAAGGATAACACAACAAATATTAAGCACTTATTTTCGTTATGGTCATTAAGACGGAAGCAGATACAAGGAGCTCTTTTCTACGAATAGACCATTTGGGTCAGTTACATGCCCGGCGTGCAGGCACCGATACACGCGAGACTACCTCTGGATTTCTAACCAGTTTATCTCTAGATGGGTAGGAAACACTGAAAAGACTTTCTGAAATTTCCAGTGCCCCGGCCGGGGATCATACCGAGGACCTCTGGATTGGTATTCCGGATGTTAACCACTCGATCACCGTTCCACTTATAATATGGTCATAACTCTTGGATGTTGAGTCTATGATAATCAGAAGATCAAACTTTTACAAGCTTTTGCCGGATCAAATTGAAATAGTAGTTCAAATTAAAAATGTTCATCTGGTAAGCCGTCAAATACAAAGCGCTCGCCTCCGAAACAGGTGGTCCCGGGTTCAAATCCGAGCATGAATTGTGTCCTAAGGCTAAAACACTAATGCCACACGTGCCTCATTCAATCATAAATCCAGTTCTAAATGGGTAGCAGCGATGAAAACCTCTCTCTCGCGAGCTTGATGACCTATGGAATGAGTGTTCGAGAGCGTATCACTAAGTTAAGAAAGATGTATTATTACCTAAAATAAATTCTTATTAACTAACATATTCTGAGAAATTTACTCGTTATATTCTGGAAAAAACATTTTCTGGAAAAGGTCTTTTAGACATTATGAAAATGTAGTCACAAGTATAGCATATGTTAATTTCAATTTTTGATGAAATATGTTCTGTTTATGGGCATTATGAAATGTCTTTTTCGACAGTTATTCGTTGGTTTAAGAAATTCAAATGTGTGTTAGTTTCATCAGAAGATGCACCAAATGGCCATGGGCTTAAAACAGCAATGTCTGCCAAGATTGATGCTAGAGTGAAAGAAATAGTGGCTACTGATGCAAGATACACCGCTAAGCAAATAGCTTGTATGGTTGGCATCTCATTAGGAGCAGCTCATGCAATTCTGAAACGTAATTTGAAAATGAGAAAGATCTGTGCTAGATGGATTCCCCATTTGCTGACAGATGAGCAGAAAAAGGCTCGCGTGCAATGCGCGAAAATATTACTTAAACAGTTTCAAAATTACAATGCACGGTCTTCCGCCAATGTCGTCACTGGTGACGAGACACGGGTTAACTTTTTTAAGCCCAAACGAAAGATTCAGAACAAAATATGGGCAACAAAGTCTGGCAAAAGACCATGCATTGCAAAGCGGACCATGAGTGTCAAGAAGGTCATGTATGCCATATTCTTCACAAATCAGGCTTCTGCTGCTCAGATTTCTGTACCTAAAGGCAAATCCGTAAATGCGAAGTTTAACAAGACTAAAGTTCTTCGAAAACTGAAGAAATATTTCAAAAATCGAAGACCTGCAACTGGTTTGGCCAATGTCAGATTGTTTCATGACAATGCGTCATCGCACAAGGCGTCTATTGAACAAGACTTTCTGAAACAGGAAAAGCTTGTTGTGCTCCCTCACCCTCCGTATTCGCCTGACCTTGCCCAGTGTGACTTCTTCTTGTTACCAAGGCTCAGAAAATACCTTTCTGGTCGAAAATTTGTCCAGCGCAAATACCTCGGTTCTGCAGTATTACACTGTCTTCATAATATACCTAGAAAAGACTACGAAACTGCCTTCACGGATTGGATTAGAAGACTGAAACTATGCATATCTGATGGAGTTGAATACTTCGAGAGGACAAAATAAAATTTTCATTGAAATCAATCAAGGATACATTTTTATGTGCTCAGATGCATTTATATTTGAACATTCCTCGTAGCATAAATGCGATAGGTGTGCCGAGGCAAGCAGAATTAAGAATACGAATTGAAAATTTTGACTGGTGTATATGTAGATTGATTCTTTTTTTTATAAGACTGTAGCTTTTTTATATTTGCTTTAATCTCGTATCAAGTTAAGCACATTAACTACATGCACTAACAGATTTACTGTTAAAACGTTTATATAAAAGAAACGAGAACAAGCAGCTGTAACCATGACATTCAAGTTCCATTTACTATCCCATTCTTAATATAAAAAAGTAGTTGTTAAAAATTCTTTAATGGAAATGATCCCATATTTTGACTGAGCTTAGATGACTTTTAAGCATATCGTATAATTATATTTTTAGTGTAAATGAACCATATTTTTACACCCAAACTTAAATAATATATTTCCTTAGAGAGGGGTAAATGCAAAGATGATCTCAAGAAAACAGTCCGAAAACAGAGTCTTCCTTTAATATTTTTATCTTAGACTGTTATCAGGTGTCGGAAATTGCTATCAGTTCCTCAATTTACAGTTATAATACAGAAATAAATACAATTGTGCGCTTCATAACTCTTAAAGAATAGAATGGAATCAAATGATAATTCATAAATGAATGGAAGGCAATGAGAGGAAGTACAGTGCACTGGAAAAGACTCTAGCTTAACTTATTTTAGAGTTAGGGCCCTTACTTACTTTTTCTTGTTAATTGCATTACTCAAAAAGCATATACGGGAATCAATTGATACTTTATTTATTAATATAGATCAATAAGAAAAGTTCAGTGCACAAAAAGCCAGGACTATTGTTTTATTAATTTTAGAGTTACTCTAGTATAAGTTATCTTTGGATGTACAGCTACATCTTTTGACATTACAAAAGAGGACAAAAAGAAATCATGATAACCGTTGTGCTTTAGCTCAACTTTTCGAAGAAAAGAGGAGCTGTCCTACTCGCCTTATTTCGTCAAGTTAATTGTTTGCTATTTTCCCACTAAAAATGTGTCAAACTTTGACTTCACTTCCTTTGTTAATACATGTATTATCCTGAAGAACGTGTCAGCCGAAACGTTAA
The DNA here is from genome assembly GCA_022818135.1 of Saxidomus purpurata. NCBI lineage: Eukaryota > Metazoa > Mollusca > Bivalvia > Venerida > Veneridae > Saxidomus > Saxidomus purpurata. Next base: position 47,688,821 of record JAFMSR010000013.1, read on the forward strand.
TGATCATATAAATCATAAAGAAAAACATAACTGTGTTGTTGTTGAAGTTTTCCTTATATCACTTATTTTTAAATTTCTTGTTCAAGTCTTGTGCGGACTACCAATCCGGAAGTCCCTGGAACGAATCCTATCCAGGGCGCTGGACATTTCAGAAACGCGTTTTCCCACCATCAATATGGCGCGTTTGCATCAATATAGAAGGATCCTAGGTTTGATCACTTAAGGAAGAAGTATCGAAAGAGATATAGCCGTGACATCACTCATCCAGATTGAAAAGATTGTTGGTGTGCTATAACAGTTAAGAAGTGGACAGTGGTCTAGTGGTTATCGCAGGTTCAATCCCCCTCTCCCCCACTAACATAACTGATTGTCTTTCGGATGAGACCTAAACCGAGGTAGGATGTCGGATCGGACATGATAAAGAACCATTCGGTGTCGCTGAAACGGGTTGCGTTCTATATCTTGTACTATCCAACGTAACCTTAAATAACTAAAACTATTCTTGACGCGTTGGTCATATGGATTATTCGGTAACAATTAAAACTCTAAAATACATACAAAACACTTTTTTAAATGTTTTTGTATGGTAAAGGATACTTTAATTTTTTTATAATTTCTTTGCTATCCAAAGGAATTTCAAAACTCAAAAAGTTCTAAAATACTTTGGATACTCGTATTTCATATTAAAATATCTTTTTAAAAAGAATTTACGTTCTTCATAAACAGTGTAAGTTACAGCTCGCGATTTAAAAAAAGTACAATGAAATTGAAAATAATGAATAAATTGTGCATTTTATTAGCTTTCCAGTAATATAAAACTTATATATATCTTTTGTTTTAAGAAAGGTACGGCCGTTAAGAAAACATCACTAACAATACAGAAATATGGATTACCGACGGCTGCCCACCGGAGTTTTGTCTATTGCGTAATACGGCATTTTGTTTGCAAACAAGGTCACTCCTGTATGACAAGTAGGGCAAGACTTTTTTAATACCGCCACATGCGACATCGCCCGTCTCTCTTCGAGGTTGATTTCATCTGTAATGAGTCTCGAGAGCAATTATCGTATCGTATTTTAGGGTTTTATCATTGGTACCGGTTTCCCATATGACAATCACGCCCAGAAGAGGTTAGCTATTTTAGGTTTCGAAGGACAGTGCATTGATACAGAAAGCGTCCAATTCCAGAGACACCCCTGGTTCTTATACATTCCAGGTGTATAGCACCCATACACGGGATCTCGGTTTTAGTCTCATCCGAAAGACTGCAGTAATTTTAGTCAGCCCCGGGAATCGAACCCGCTACCCCGAGATTACAAGTCTCGTGCTCTACGGATTGAGCTAACGGGGCTAACTAATAGAGCGATTAAGTTGTAAATTTAGTATATGAATAGATTTGCGAAGTTCGAAAAAACAGATACAGAAACTGTCCGTATTATGTGTGTTCAGCTAAAAACGTTACCACAGAGTCAAAGGTCACCAGTACGGGTCTAACTGTATAACCAAAAAAAAATTACAGTAAATATCAATGATTCATAGTAAGTTTCACAAAAAGTCGCCATTCCATGTAAATTTTACCAAAAAAGCCAGTGCTGTATCAAATGTAGGATTAGCACTTGGAATGAGAATTTTAGTGCTATTTTTAGAATCCAATTGGAAAATTTATTTTCCAATATCTTTTGGAATTTGATTTTTGTGTTTGTCTTTATAAGTTATTGAACGAAAGGAGACATTATTTATTCCAATGTTAAAAACAGTAAATCAACATACTTATATTACGAATAATTATTACAGTTTTTGGAAAATTTTCCAAAAATTCGCTGGAACGTGTTAAAATTGTATTTGATACATGTAGTACGTACAGAATAATTAACTGTCCAACTTAGTCATTTTAGTACGTGTTGTGTTGGTATGGATACAGTTGAACATTAGCTGACGACAGAGGAGAGAGTTTTTACCCTAGAAACGAAGTCCGTCGGTCGGTCTGTCGGTCCGTTGCATTTTCCTTGTCCGGAGCATAACTTGAACACTACTGGTTGGAATTCAATGAAATTTCATACAATGATCAAGCACACTGAGAGGAAGGGCAGTGTAAAAGAACCATAACTCCATCTACTTATGACAGAGTTTTTGCCCTTTGTTACTTTTCCTTGTCCGGAACATAACTTGAAAACTCCTTGTTGGAATTCTTTACAACTTCATACAATGATCAGGCATAATGAGAGAAAGTGAAGTGTACAAGAACTATCACTTTATCTTTACTAAATAAAGAATTATTGACCTTTGTTACTTTTCCTTGTCCGAAACATATCTTGAAAGCTACTGGTTGGAATTCAGTACAACTTCATATAATAGTCAAGCATAATTAGAGGAAGTACAGTGTACAGGAAATATAACTATATCTTGACTTATTACGGAGAAATTGCCAAGAACCATTGTTGACTGATATACTGACACCTTTTTCTTGAACGAGTATTTTCAGCTTCTGCTAACGGGTGATGATGACCTCGTTGAACAAAAGTTATAAATCTTTTGACAATGCAAAAACATAGCAATTTAAAAGATTGTAGCAACAACATTTTCAAAAATGAATGATGTCTTGTGTGGTATTCGTACAGGTATGAAGTGACCTTTCATTGCATTCAAGAATATTTTACTGTTTAAAAATCACATCATAAGTTTCAAGATATTCTATGAACGAATTAAATATATTTACGGAATTGATTATATTCACGGAATATGAATGTGTTGTAATACTGTATTCACATTTCGAAATCATTTTATACTCATGTGAAATAAAACCACAGCAGCTGCCGAAATTGTTTTCATATTTTCAAAATTACCCTTAAAATCTTCTTGATTCCTCTGAATACTTTGGAATGCACAGCCATTAAACACTTGTTCTCTCTCGAATTCAAATGTTTATTTTAGATACAAAGGCGTTTTCAAAGTAATTAATTTCTCATTGTAAACATATAATTTGAAATATTTTATTGAATGAAATTTTACTGCGTTTGCAATTTAGATTTTATTGAAAATTCGTGACAACCGTTGTATCTTTACAAGCTTATTTATTTGGATACATCTGCACAACTTGATTCCTTAATTACAATGATATATTTTATTTTCATTCAGTGTATAAAGCTTAAAATAAATAGCATTAGTGGTTTATTCTCATTAAAATGTTAAATGTTTAATTTCCGAGTTTCCATTGAAATTTTAAATGTTTCATAACGTGTTTATATTTGTCTTGTTCCGTTCAACTGTTATATTGTATAATATCTTAACTTTAAGGTATAATTATGTTTCTTAGTAAGCGACATTATTACAGTGTCGTATATATTTTCAATCTTATTAACAGAAGAAACCTTCTGTTGAAAATGCCTTTTTTTCAAAAAATGATAAAAAGCAAAGAAATCATTTAAAAGACTCATATAAAATTGAATACAAAAGTTTTCAAACATTGTAGAGTGCCTAAAGTTCGTGGTAACTTTTCGTTCGCACAGAGAGCATCATGATCTCATAACTAAAACTGGCGGTAATGCCGCCGTGGAGCAAGTAAAGAGAATTTTAATTACCCCGGATGATGGATGATAAAATACTGCTGGAAGGGCAACACTTACTACAGGTAATTACAGGTAATTATTGCTGTACATATTTACTCCTTTGCAATGAAATAACTCACACAAATCACATTCACCATCCGCTGAGTATTTTATTACCGTACCCGTAGTAGTATAAGAAGGTAATACAACTATCAAATTTTCTTATTCTAACTCAAGGCACAGTTAAAATACTTATTTGCTAAACAAAATTAAATGTTTCGGTAGTTTTGATAAAATATTAATTGTTTTCATTACAACTTGGCCTATGGATTTACATCTTAACATTTTCAATGCTGACTTTATCATGTCTTTTTGAAGATGGTGGTAAAACCTCGTAGAAATAGGTTATTTACAAAATAAATTAGTGTTATCTCGTACCTTTAGATCAATGGTAATAACAAACACATGCAACAACGATGTCCAGTTACACCCCAGAGAGGTCATACAATATATATAATACAATACAATAATGCTTATAACGAATACCAAATATTATAGTGAGAACAGAGACAACATGGTAAGTCTAAGAAGAGACGAGAAATATCTCTTCATCGTAACAAAAGTTTACAATATAAAAGAAATACATTTTATATCATGCTTAAGTGAATGTGAAGTCCCCGACATCATGATGTCAATTTCAACTTCACGAACTCATGATTTCACCGTCATAATTATATTCTTGAATTCACGATTTTCAAATGATTTCAACTTCACAAACTCATAAGAAACAATTTCAACTTTTATTTTCTTTTTGAGAATTGCTAGGTGTATACACAATTTATGCGAACGATATCTTAAATATAATCAGTCCATTGTGAAGACATCCAATCCACATTGTTTAGGTGTATCTGATATCCTGGTACATGTATGCTTTATTGTTTTTTTTTAATCATGTTAACGATTTTGTCGGAATAGATAGAACACAATATACAGGATTTCCTGTTAAATGATAACCCTTATACCTTATACTTGATAGACGACTGCAAAGAAATATGGACATATATTATAGCGTAAACATTCGTATTCCGTAACATTTCTTTTATGGTTTAATTCATTTTTTTTTTTTTGCAGCAGACAAAATCGGTTGTTAATGTTTGCAACAGCCGTGTTCATTTTACAAATTTACATTTTTTCATTGGATGAATAACAGTAAATGTTGTCACTTTACCCATTGAAGATATATCTCATGCATCTATATGAAACATGCCTTTGCGTAATTTACTCATAATGACATAAAAAGGTATAATACTGGAACATTGCATTATTAAAGTCCCAGGATCTCTTTGAATTTACTGATATAGTAATTATAGATTTATTGATATGATAATGATAGAACCATGTTCTATTCACGTTAAAACAATGTTGGCATATGTCTTTCTGTCGTTGTTAAGTTGTTTCTTCAATATAAGAGTTGCTAGAAAGCCTTTCTTATTTTTTTGCAATATAATTGAAAAAAATACTGTGCTATGTTTCTAATATGATAAGTTAAAGTTTGATAAATGTACTTATCCATTTAAAAAGCAAAGTAAGGAATGTTTTGGTACAATATAAAGCCATTTCTGTCAGAAGACATCCTTCTTGAAAAAAATAAGTGTTATTTGTAAATGTGATCCTGGGACTTTAGACGCGCTTTACGTTAGTGCAAAAATAAAGATTGATGACCGGTAGTTTACAAAGTGAGTGTGAAGCGTTTACTTGACGTAACATCTAGATCAGAATCTTTTTACAGGGATGTTTCAAAATGGTTCGGAAATCTGCTTTATAAATAAACGATACCATAGAAAAGTGTTGACTTAAGTCAGCTTAATTTTTTCATCTGCTGCGTCGGTTTGTTGAAGAATAAAAACAAACGTCTCTTAAATAGTCGCAATAGTCGCAATAGCAGCGCCATATCGACATAAGCATTATTTAAATGTGTAATTAATATGCCGTCATGTGCGTAGTTTATCTTGTCAGAGATATATTTAGCATACTCGACTTGATTTTTAGTTTTTACTTAGATAGGCGATATCTACTAAATCTAATTTGATGTTCATTCTGTCATACTGTGTAACTTAGCCTTATTTAACCTAAGGTTATAACAGCTTGGACAATCTAACATACTTCTCTGTACCATGATGTGATCGTTATATATATGTAAACAGCGAGCACGTTTTGATACTATTCTTTGCAGCAGTTCAAATCAGCCTACAAATATCCCAGGATATGCATTTCTTCTGATAAACAAGAACAAAAATTAAGTGATATTAGAAATGCATTTATTTGGCTTCACTCAGTAATTACTTTTTCGAATGTCTTGGAGAAGTCTTCAATCCATATGCTACCTAAATAACATTCCCTGACATTACAATTAAAAGAAGTCCTGGTGGGAAATTAAAATTCTGACAGAAGCTTTCAAATACGTTATGAGTCTTCACATAATGTCTACTGCAAAAAGAAATAGATAGAAGCTGATTATGTGACGAAATGTCATAATTTAATTCATTTTCTACAACGTTTCTATACCTTGATTTTATTAGTAGTAGCCAAAGCTGCAGTCTAAACTTTTCCAATAAAACGAAGTGTCTCTATTTTGCAAAACGCAATATAATTACGTTTTTTTAGTAATACTTCATATATGTTAGAAAGTGTTAGTTTTCATTTGATGTATGTTAAAAGGTAATATAAACAAGTTTTCAGCGGTATTCTCGTTAACTTAATGCTTGTTTTAGTTTGTCATATCATTTTAAGATTTTATAAATCTGAATTAACAAAATATTCGTTATAAAATGTTAAAATAATCTAGAATTAGCCTGTCCTCAGTGCGAATTTATGGGAAGAAAGCTGACGATTTATTTCTCCCCCACAATATATAGAAACTGTCGAAGCAAAATAATTATAGGTATCAATAGAGTGAGCTACTGTAGAGATCGTATCGGCCAGTTGTGCGCAGAAGCAATCTGTATGTATTGGCGGCGGCCTGCGGTTGCTATCGGCGCAATATTCGAATGTTTCGGTTGATGAATAACGCTGATTCAGTTAACATTTTCATGCATTTTTGAAACTGTTTTATTCGTTATATAATTTATTTAATTGTGAATATGACAACTTTTTAAACACTTGTGTAAATATTAAAGACGGGATATTTGGAAAAGAAGATTGACTAACAAGATTGTGTTCTTATTAAAGCATTAATTTTTCAATACATCAAATATTTATTAAGATCCTACTCACAGCAAAAAAGGAAGCACTGTTATCGAATTACTGCACGGTAAGTACATTTCGTTAGTTTTATATTGGGTCAAAGAATATGCATATATGCTTTACTTCTTTCTCTCTTCTTTATAGATATGAATATAATCATTTTTGTACAGAATTTACATGACAGGAATATTAAAGTGATATTTTTACAGTATCTACATTACAGGAATATTAAAGTGATATTACTCTTCAAATTTGTCACATTTGTTTATAGTAAAGAATGATGCTAAATACACAGTGACTGCTTTAAATCGTATAAAAATAATTTTAACAAAGTTGTTTATATTACTGACAAATACAAATAAAGATATGCATAACCGAAAGGGTTCATTTTTTATTTTTAACTAGGATAGTCAAAAAAGATTTTTACAGATTTTCTCTATATTCAATGTGAATGAAACTGTTATACAGATCGTTATTTTCGGGTTATAACTATGACAATGTTTATTAATCTAGGAAGTATAAATCACTGGTTAATGTTTCACCTAAAATTATGATTGTCACTTTGATGGGTAATATCACTTTAAAACGAGCTACATGTCAGTTTCTGTAATCTGGATTTTATTAGAAAATGATAATGACTACACCTTACATTTATTTCATATTTAATATTGTGCCATTTTTAAAAAAAAAATATGCAGTAACTACATCGTATATCCAAATAAACATCATTGATCCATTGAACGCATATAGCAACAAATATTGCCTATGAATATTTAATAAAGGAAACTGCAAGACGCTGTGACACCGTTGGAAATGCAATCTGAGTTTGCCTAGATTGTTCATAATGAGAAGAAATTCTTACCTTGGAGACATATAAGAACACATTTGGCAGCTTAGTTTTGAGAAAAGTCTTGTAAGACAGCAAGATTAAAACAAGCTGGCATTTACAGAAAAAAGATCGTCGATCTAATTGCAAGCATATTCAATGTAACTGTAAAAAGAATAAATGTCTTTTTTGACAAATATCATGTTCGATAACAATTGTACATGCACTAATGGACTAACTTCGTTCTTTTAGTTTGAAAATGGATTCAAGTCCTTGTTACGCTTAAATTCAGATATGTATTATTATATCCTCCTATTATGGAGAGAAAAAACATCCCAAATAACTACTAACGGTATTTTAGCACTGCATTGATCTTACACGGTTCAGACCACTGCATTGATCTTACACGGTTCAGACAACTGCATTGATCTTACACGGTTCAGACTACTGCATTGAGCTAACACAGTTCAGACAAATCTTAAAGTTCGAACTGTTTTTGAGCACTACATTGATCTTATTGTCCTATTTTAACTTTTTAACGACTTTGATATCATATTGATCATTATCGTTGTTATATCAAGTACCAGACTTACATGTCTGGTCCATTACTCATGATCTCAATTCAAATATCAGCTGAAACTCCTCTAACATTCGAAACTGTGCTCGCCTAGCTCAAACCCATTGAAAGCAAGTGATTCCACGTTTATGACCAGTTCAGATCATGATTAGTCCGCATCGTTCATTGTTAGTAAATGTTCACTAAACAATTGCTTGAACTGTCACAATTAAAACATAGACGAGTCCATTTTGGAAATGTTCGGTTTAATTAGTAAAAGTTGTTGATACGTGATACTGCAAGATACCATGGTACTGCAGTCTTTCTTTTAACGAGCAATTCATGTAAAGATGTGCATCTTGTATATACTGAGCTGTGCAACTGGTAATTTCAAACATCATATCAGCATATTAACTGAATGAAATATTAAAAAATGTGTCATTAATCTGATGAAATTGACACTTTTGCATTTTACTTTCTCCTCAAACTATATTTAGTACAAGTACGTGTTCAGTTCATGAATTACAAGGTGCGAAGTATAATGGGTTCCTCTTTCATATCTTTCTTTCAGTTCTTTAACTGATATGAATAATGAACGAACATTGTTTGGGGAATACATAACGTTTGAATCAATAACTATTCAGGTGGTACCCAAAGGCAAACCATTACTGGTAACAAATGGTTAAAACTTTTTCGCCAGTTAACAGTTAACATTACATCAAATAATTCGAACTCTATTCAAACTCCCCAGTGAATAACTGCATTTTTGTTCTCTGAAAGTCAAGCTATGACAAATAGCTTTACAATAATAATAAACAGTGTTAAACTTATTGTAATTATCAAATGTTTGACACATAAAGTCAGCAGAGTAAAGCAAAGTAAACAAAACACTTCTACCGCTGTCATTTTATAAATGAACATATGTACGAGTCAGAAACCTTAATTATCGTTATTTCAAGCTAGCTTGAACAAATGCCGATAATACATGGGCAATATTATAAGAGGCTCATTATAACAATCACAAATGAAATATCATTGATATAAATATTATTACAACAGTAATAGACACATGTATACAGAAAATTTACTTCCGGTAGGAATTGGTTTCTCTTATTTCAATTGGAGAGTGTAAGATATATCTCAAATATTTTTTCTTTGTTTTGATGGAAAGACAAATACATTTCATGCTTACATTTATAGTAAAATGTACAAAAATTGTTTTAAAATATCTTTTCAAATATGACAACCAAATGCTAAGTACAGTTATTTTTCGACATAAATGATATACTGCATTAATTTCAAAGTATTCAATTTATTAACATATCCTTAAGAATATTGCTTTCATGAACTTGCATAGTTTTTAATATTGAGCTTTATTTGTAGAATTTATAAGCATTTCCACCTCATATATGTTTGGGCGATGGTAATAATATAATGCTGTCTACGGTAAAATTTGGGTATTCCAACAGATAGGGAAAATCGCCTTCAATTAAATCATCACATATATTACAAATTCTGAGGTTAAAGTCTAGTTACAAATGACCGGATAACGTCTGTAAATCATATAAATATTATATTGATAAACTGTTCTTTGAGCATGTGAATGTCAGTATTGTACCTCTTTTTAATGCTCACAGTCTTACTAAACAAACATACCGTTGGTAACTTTGTTGAGATTCATATACATGTATATAAGTACCATATATAAACACTCTAGCATGTTTAATGCGGCACCTAAGTGGTAAGTATAAACAGATGCCACTGTATTTGTTTAAAACATTTAAAAGTTTTAAGGCTTTTCTCGCGCATGTTTTAAATCTTGAAATATACCTCAAAGAAACTACACGATTGGGTCCTAATATCAGGACCCAGTACACGAACACCATAAAATTGTATTTGTATAACAAATGCCATAACATCTGGTAAATTACTAGAGTTTGTTAACGGATTGAGTCTAAATGGTAAACAAGAGTTTTACTCAAACAAACCAATTTATTATTCCAGCAAGGCTTTCCCAATCACATATCTTACCGTGCGGTATATTACTGTTAAATACCGGTAGCAGCTCACGTCTCCTACACATTGATTAACCGCCATTGTTAAACGCGGTGCTTTGGTTAACAACATGATTTGATGGTTCTCATGCTGCAGTGACCGCTATAGTTATCGCCATTTTCGTCATTATACCTGGCCGATGGTGAGACAGGATCACGCAATATACAGGTTCATTATATTTTAGATTTTCTAACACGACTAAAACAAAAAAGGAAATCATTCGATCATTGTATTAACATAATTAATTACATGCAATTAATGCAATTAACATAATTTTACACGCGAACCGGTATGACGTCACAAATGAAGTCATACTGTACCTTATGAATTACTAGTAAATGTCCGCGTAAAATATAACTCGTTGCAAGTTTGTTTTATTGTAATATTTGTTAGTACCGAAGAAGTATTTTTAAGCACTGTTCATCGTCTTATCAACAATTGTCTTCATTCAGTTGCTCAGTTAAAAACTACCTAGGCCTGCGGCGTTCGTGGTTTATTACTGTCAGTCAGAACTTCGAATTGTTGTTTACTAGACAAGTGGATATTAATTCTTACATTTCATCTGTCACACCGGAGGCTGTTCGTAAGTAGAATGGTACCGATATATGCCATTAGTTTCTACTGCAGGTTGATTCATATAAACAACATTCCTCTTATCTTTATCTCAACAGACAAATGTAGTCTTCAACATTTAATTTAGACATTGAATCCGAGTGTCATAATCTCTCATAACGGAAACCAAAAGCAAAACAAAACGTATAAGATACTGTTTTGACAGATACAATATGTACATAAGCATAAACAATAAGAAATATATTCTAGTGCCTCTTTGATAATAGTGTTATCATGAACGTACATTCACTCGATATCAAACTTAATTGATCAAGCTTAATTGTTTTCAGACAAAATATAATAGTTTATGCTTTTGTTTGGTTTTTTTCCTTCGAATGGATACCAATGTTTTATGAATATACCCTGACGGTTTCAAATAACACGTTTTATACGTTTTGATGAAGCTATATCGTAGAACCCTCAAATGAAAAATAGTCACAAATGTGAAATAATTTTACCCTGTATTTAAGAATTTAGAACTGTTTTATACATTTGTCGAATGATTTTATATATGGAGTATAATTAATTCACATTTGTGGCGATCTTCACTTTTGAGGGTTCTACATATTTTAACTTAAGACATTGAAACTCATTCATTCTATCGTTAAGAAGGCTATCCTTGAATCTGTTGATTAAGCAAAGAACATCTAGGACTTAGTAAAAAAATGTTTCTGTTTAAATGCAACGTTTTCTTAACATTCGATATATCCGCCTACCTTTAACACACTAATTTGTTGTTTGCAAAGTATCACGTTTATATTTCATAGACAATTTGGTTAGATTTAACCTTTTTCTTTTTATAGTTTAAGTCTTTATATTTCATTTATTAAAATTTCATATTTATATTTTATTGGAAAGACCAGAACACAAATAGTAACAAATCGAAATTCTGGAGTGTGAGTTCTTTCAACTTAGAACTAACGCCTTACCCTTTTGGGAGGTAGTTTCCCATTACCGATAACAGATTTATTTCATGTCTATGAGTTTATGTCCTGCTAATCCAATTTTAGTTTCCTGAGTAGCTGGTGCCTTTCTTAGACTTATTCAGTGCTCTTTCCCCTGATAGTTGGTATATATATATTGTGTCTTGGATATTATGGTAGCAAAAGAATCATATTAGTTGGATGTATATTGATTTAAACATTGTCAGTCTTTTACCATATTTAACGCTTTTGTCCTATCATCTTTGTCCTTCTCTTTGAAAATGCGTTTATGATTTTAGTTTTCGAGAATAATGAGCATGCATATTTTCTAATAAAAAAGTCTAGATTGTTATAATCTTGGCCTATAGTTATACACTTTATATTAATGATTAAATTCAAACAATTGCAATATAAAAACTCAAAACACCTCTTTTGTATATGTTAATAAAACTTTTGCCGAACTTAACTTATTTGTACATGACTTCCGTGTTCTTTGTACAGTACCATTTCCCATTGACTCGGGAGATATGATTTGAACAAGCTTAGTATATGTCAGCTAGCCTTTTGCCAACTATTAAAGTTAAAAACAAGACTGTTCCTCATTCCAATAAATATTTGTTTGACGTTTAGTTAGTTTAGGTCTATTAGAAAAGGAGTATTACGTGGTAAAAGATTTTCGGTACGGACGGACGAACAAAAGTAAATATATATCCACTTTTCCCCAGTTGGGGCTATCTTAATCATTCTTTCGGTTTTTGATGTTATAGTCTGTACTTTACAGCTAACTAAATATTGGAATATGCCGATACGCGATTTGTACTAGCATCGTGTTAAACATCATCTTTACAGCTAAGTATTGGAATATGCCGATACGCGATTTGTACTAGCATCGTGTTAAACATCATAAAATGTTGACGACTTCTGGCCAGTGAGCTTTAAGTAATAGATTGATATTTTTAAGGCAGGAAGCTCGTTCAATATTCGTTCAACAAATAAGTATCGGGAAGAATGCTAATATGTGAACTGTACGACACTGATTCGTGTATATCAATACTCATTTACATACCCGACAGAAACTAATACGATTTTAAATGTAAACAAAAGCTTTTTTGTCATAACTTCATTATATTACGCGGTTAACAATGTCATCAAAACTTAAATACAAGAAATACTATCCTGATGATAATTGTTGTCTTTCTTCAGGGAAAGGGAAAATAATGTTTGTATTCTGAGATGGTCAATTTATGGTCATCTTATCACAATTCGACAAGTGCCTTGAAGAAAGAGGACTTTCATTTTCTATAAATTATGCAAAATTACGGTTTAAAGCATCAAAACACAAGTTAAGACTAAATGCGTATACATCTTGAGAAGACAGACAAGTATATGAGACGTGTATACTTTTAAACTTTTCAAATCTATGTGAATTCAACATCGTAGAAATGACAAAAAGACATCACAGGTTATGTATATATATATATAGTTGTACATTGTTTTTAAAATATATATATCGTTCCTGTTCTACTAAACTTATATAAAAGTCAAGATGTGAAAAAGGTTCCTCTTAAACACCTCATTAAAGTACACATTTACACGAAGTGAAATTCTTTATGGATTTCTATTTCTTTTTGTGGTGAATTATCTCTCTGAAAAACTGGGACGCCAAGATAAAGACAGCACTATTTCAGCCTAACAAAAACTTGTTTATGTGAGAGCTGCTTTTTGAACATCTTCATAATGGATAGCGTGACTGCAAAAGGAAAAGTACTTCTATGAAAATAAAAAAGAACACAAAGAACATTTGTATCATTTCGTGATATAAATAAAAAGTGACAGTAGAAATGGAATGCTGAAGTATACACGAGCCGAATCAGACCATGTTCGGTCAATGCAATAAAAACAGTACGTCATTTAAATTACATTTTCGACATTTATATTTGTATGAGTTAACAGTGTTTTACTGTTCCACTGAATATAATGTAATATCCTAAATACTACTGCGATTGGAATACTACTAGCATTAACAGAAAGAGGGAAAATATTGAAAATACTCAATTAAAGGTCCATTACTAACACCAATTCGAATTTTCTTTTAAATCTGGAATTGTAACAGGTAAATAAAGTTTGAAACTGGCTTCTTAAACTTTACAATAGCAATGGAGTATTTCCCTGTTTGAAGTATTGCTGCAGAAAAACGAGTGAATGTTTGTGTATTTCCTTAGATTGACCTGGGTGGTCCTTTTGTCCTACTTTCGCTTTATTGAATGTTATAAACAGTCAGATATATACGGTGCACATCACTGGAAGTAAAGTTCTTCAATTATAATTCAAAATAGGTATGCTTATTGCGTTGCGCCTCAGCGCAACGCATGTTTGGGGTCACGTAACTGGAAGTCACTGGTGAGTATTGAATAAATTCGTTTTCGATACTGAAAAGACTTCGTTAAAGTTACTGACATTGAACTAAATTCCACTGGTAAACAGGGGCACAGGTAGTTTAATGATAAAAATGATGAATAATCGTGTTTTATATTAAACATTTTTTTTCGGCAAATAACAGTTCATTTCGGTGAATATTTATGTAGTGGTAAAACCCTGACCTGGCCAGACCAGAACACACAAAAGGCCGATCGTACCAGAAATTTCGCCGATATGACTTACACACAATAGCGTTATTATTTCGGTATTAAAAATATCTACATTTGGTACTGTGTAACCAAACTAGATGTTTCATTGTTAAAGTAATAATATTGAGCACTAAGAGCAGTATCGAAACGTTTTCATCTGTAATAGAAACTATAAAATTCAATGTTAGTTCAACGAATGGATTTATTTGTGTGTATATAGGCCCGCTTTGTTCATATCGGCGGAAATTTCCAGTACGTTTCGTGCTTTCCGTGGTGTAGTATTTTACCCCCTACAATTAAAAAGACCCGCCATTACGATCTTTGCGGGACTGTTTCTCCCCATTATGATGGTCAGGAATTTTTTTTTAAAAATTCAAAATTCGCAAAGAAAGTACAGTAACAATGCATTGAATATAGCCTATGCTCACTACAGATGACCACTATATACAATTTACATTCGTAAATATCTATCTTTACAGGTCAAGTTCGATTATGGCCACATTTGCACTTAATAGTTCAGAGAAACACATGTGTGCACCTGTATGATAGTCGTTATACATTTTCATACTTGCATGTTACTGAATAGCACAAAGCGAGAGCATCCGTTTCCTTTGGAAACTTTCCTTTGCACACATTTCTAGATTTTGCTCTGACGGGTATATTGTCGTAATTGCCAGACTCAGTGTAATTTGAAAATTAAAAAAAAAAACTTGCTTCTTTCTATTTCTTGGTTTTAATCGATCGGCCCCTGTATTAAAGTTGTAAAGTATATTAAGATTATGCATGTGATTATATTGTTATTGCAAAACATTTTGAAATTCTGACAATACTTCTGGCATTTATTCTTGTTTTCATAATATAAGCTCACCCGATACAAAGGATGACTGTCGACCTTGAAAACATTCTACAGACTACCATCATAAAAATTGGTCAAAATGTTTGTCTCAATGACTTCTAGGTCAAGTTTGAATCTGGGTCATCTTGAGTTATATAGAAACTAGGTCACACAGTCAAATTAAAGATGAACCTTGTAAACACTCTAGAAGTTACATTTATAGCCAATCAAATGAGCATTGGTCAAAATGTTTGTCTATGTTATATTGGAGTGGTGGTCACCTTGGATCCAAAACTAGGTAACAAGATCAGATCAAGAGATAACTTTTTATTGCTCTAAAAGTCACATTTTATAACCATGTTTTATGAGAAATAGCCAGAATCTTCCGGTCTTGATGATGATCTAACTAAATCTGGAACATATATAGATCAAGGTTGATTTTGATCACATGTGTAATAAGTAGGCCATGCACTCAGGTGGACGATATAGGTTCAAGATGGCTACTCTTGTTAGCAGTTCTAGTCAAGTGAAGAAAATCAGTCGATTTTATATGTCTCTCTCTTGTTTTTTCAACGTCTCAAAATCGTGTTCCGAAGTCTAATACAGTTCTGCCTTTAATACAAGTCATCATCATTTCCTTGGGCAACGCTATCTTCTTTGCTGCGATCCGCTGCAACTTTTCTACTTGTTTATGTACAACCTATTTACAGCCCCTCTCTAGGAGATTTCTGGAAAATTACAAAGATATTTGAAAACTGGAAAACCTACTTTCGTTTTTGAAAATGCAAAATATAATTTATTAATTCTTTTGTAAAACTCATTTTTTCACCACAAAATGGTCACATTTAATGCAGTATGTCACATTTTTCCTTCTGGGAAGACGCCCGTTCTGATTCTAGATACAAAAGAAAATTCGAGTTGGTGTTAGTAATGGACCTTTAAATAAAACTCAAAAAAATCGAAAATTTTAAACCATTTCAAGTCGGACTATTCCAAATTCTAATTTTATTCCTGTATAAAAAGAACAAAGCCACACAAACTATTTGAAACAGACATGCTTTCTCCTTTTAATATGACATTTTTAGATGCCTGTTTAACTCTTTAAGTATCAGTATTAATTCTCCATTTGATTATCACAAGAGTGAAAAATTAGAAGTTTAAAATAAAACAAATTCAAACATTATAACTTGATTGCCTTTTTTATATTTAAGGCATTTCTCACTAATATCCGCTTATATCTTCGTCTATGTTTGTTTTATTTTGTCAAAATAAACGTTGAAACCTTATACTTCAAAGAATGAACTGGTCCGTTTGCCGGATACTGTAAGAAACCCGACGGACAGCCAGTAACGCAAGCTGCAAAAATTAATAGCTTTTTTAATTTACTGGTCATGAACATTATGAATGACAACTGTTTATCATGTAAAGCTGCAATAATTCTGTTTATAAATGTCATGATTGTTATGTGTCAATGATAACATAAAATGAGTGTCTTTATCGTCACTTGAATACCTACATATATAAGTTCTGAGTTCGAAAAAGTTCTGACACGACTATGCTTGTCCATAAGGTAACAAAATCATAATTCCCTAGGCTTTGGCCTTACTATGTGAAAACAATAAAGGCACTGTCAAAATCATCATTTTGAAATCGGCTTCCTCACATAAAGACACTCAGAGGTCTCTGCTAAAGACTATGCTAAGTATCATCTTTTTTCCGTTGCAATGCTTAATAAGGTTCGTATCTAATTTACTGGTAATCAAATCTGTTATTTGATAAGCACATAATTACATTCCTTCTCGAAGATGACCATATTATTGTTTCAAACGTTTTTCACATATCATATGTACTTGTATTTAGAGTGCTATTACCTCTAATCTAAATATTACAACTTTGCAATAGTCTACAGTTTTACTGACAGCTGACTCAATAAAGTTAAACTCTAGAAATCTTAAATCGTCTAGACGCGTGTTTGATTGCATTTGTATAAAATATCTGGTAATTGCTTGGCCAGTCGCAATTCTTTGCCCGCTTGTATTTTGAATATCACGAGGCAGGTCATAGATAAAAACAAAAATAATATCAAACAGGGAATGCCACGTACCAAAAACGCAGCCTCCCCAAAACGAACCCCATAATAAGTCTAGGCACCATTTTTTTTCGGAATGATTTATCTAAAACAATTACGTCTAGCGAGGCTGTGTGTTCATCTTATGAGCCAAAACAGCCGAACGGTCCAGTTTACACGCCGTTTATTAAGACTTATATCAAATTCATCCCCTAAGGCCATACAAAACACACAAGTTCTATTGCATAAGAGTCTGAGTGTTGTTTATATATTTAACAAAACAAGTCTAACACCCAATTTTTTGTCACAATGAGTGTGATCTATGCTATTTAATGGTCAGTGGAAATGATATGTTGACCAAATGTCCACTTAACCGTTCTTACTTTTTGATCTTGTTTTAAAAAAATCAACAAAGGGCAGTTATCAGGCCTCTGTTTACTCACAATTGTGTGATCATAACTGAAAAATATATATATTTTCCTGCAACGTTGTTAATATCATGTTTGTATTATTGACCATAACCAGTGTTATTTTTAAATGCATGTCATGCATAACTAGAGTAAGTACAGTATTTCGGTATTGCACACATAACATGCTATTCATAAAAATACACAATGAATGCTTCCCTGCTTCCATGTCTGCCAGTGACACACCGTAGCAAGTGATATATTCAGTTTTGTTACCGTTTTTTAGGGCTGACTATTGCAGCCCAATTTACTATCACGATAGTTATCGATAGTTAAAAGTACTATCACGATATACTATCAATAGTTGGCTTCAATATCGCGATACTATCACGATAGTTTCGATAGTTTACATTATAACATACTATATATTTTACCAAGTTTATTCATTTTGTTTGTATCAATACTTGTAGTTAGCTTGAATTCAGTATAAATATAATCGTTACTATTTTAATTAAGAATGCTAAACCATTTTTATTAAACAGATACGCGTCGTAAAATCTTTTAACTGTGCGTAGTCATGGATTGATGGATGGTTTGACGACAACGACGTTTTAAGAACGGAAACGTCGTCGTATATATAACTTAGGCTAGCCCGTAATGTAAATAAACGTTTTATGGCAAAGGAAAATCAACTACATTTTATGTAAATAACGCATTCAAAAATGAAAAAAGAAAACTATCTGTATAGCTGTTCAGACTATCGGCAATAGTATCGATAGTGTGAAATTGCTATCGACTATTGACTATCGGGTCTGATACAATCGCGATAAGTCGATAGTATTGACTATCGTTACACCCCTACCGTTTTATACCCCCGCAAACAAGGTTGTATTAGGGGTTTACCGGATTCAGTTTATCTATCCGTCTGTCCGTCTGTCTTTCTGTAGACGCAGTCTTGTGTGCTCTTTATCTGCAAACTTCCTGGTCAGAACTTAATGATACATCACAGAAATAATAAGTACTATACCTAGTTGTGCACGGTCCAGGTTTCGGGTCACTTAGCCAGTGGTTAATGTCACAGGGGCTATTGATAGTTAATTCTTTTGCGGTCTTAATCTCTCAAAACCCTGGTAAGAATCTAATGACACTTTACAGAAGTGATTAGTACTATGCCTAGTTATGCCAAGTCCAATAATTATATTTCGGAGCACGAGGAAATGATATCTTGTACGCTCCTAATCCCATAAAATCGTGTATTACTCTATGATACGCTATCTGCGTAAAGCATTTTTCCACCTCCATGGCATCAAATATTACATAAATATTATACACTGTGTCAGTGCGGTGTTCGGGGGTATATCACCTTCAGTTTTAGTTATAGTTTTATAAAGTAATACTTTGAAAAATCAAGGGAACAATGTAAAGTAGCTTTTTGATTGTTTTTATAATCAATGGACTTCGCAAATCAAATACTACTGAATTAGATGACAAATGTGAGTTCGTTTGAATTTAAATGTAGAAACAACTTTTTGTGCATTTAAATAGAAGTTAAAAACTAAAGGTTATTTGACAAATGTCGATCGATTAGTGTGTCGACTTTTACAATTACAATAGTTTATTACAAGCCTTTATTAACTATTGAATGTCTGTAGGACAAAGTCTATCATATTGGTAAAAGAGGTCGTTAAATTTACGTTTTTTGTACCCACTGGTGTTTACTGTTGCAAATAGGGATTCCCGTGTCACTTGTGTCTTACGACAGTTGTCGATGTTTCAACAGAATACAAATACCACTTGTCATTTTAATACTTCTTACATGAGGTCAACGAAAAAAAAATGAAACCACATTTTATATCCGTGACATGCTACCATACATTGTTGTCCGGCACTAATGATTGTTCATAAGTTTTGTTTTGCCTGTCTGTTCCGTGTCTTACGGCATCTACTCTCAGACCTTTCTGTTTGACTTATCTCTTATACGTAATGTTCAAATTGCTTGAAACACGTGATAAGATGTCAAAGAAATTAATGGGTCGATTATTGTAAGCTACCTATAATATATTTGTCAACTTGCCGTTTTACATGGCTATTATTTATCGTATATTCACAAACTGTCACCTCGTCCTCCAATTCAAAAATGAACATACAATATATCCTATATGATCGTGTTTTATTTGGTTTATATAATGTGTTGGCCACATCTGCGAGTAACGTGAGCTCAAATATCAAGACAAATATAACACGTAATCGAGTACATGTATTGTATTATTGATTATGATTTTATTTACTTTGAATAGAGATGCTTTTAAAAAGGTATTGAGTTACTAAATAAAAAGCGCCTTTGTATTTAAAAAGCGAATATGTAAAAGACATAACAAACGCAAGCAAAGACGCCCGCATACAAACATGACGTAACAAAAATGCGTAAGAGGAAAGTGAAAGTGTTAATTCAACTATAGGATACAAAGCCGAAAATAATGGCTGACAAATCACATGTTGCCCTTCAAGCTGGGATAATGTTTCTAATCGTCATTTGTTTACAATTTACTGTCACACCGATCATATGCAAAAACAAATTCAATCCCTTAGCAATCGAAATGCTGTTATAACCTTACGGCATTTTGTTACACAGTGATGAACACTACCTCCTTTGCACAACCACGAAAAACTTGTACCGTTTTAATATTTTCATAAAGTGTGCTACAGTCAAAGCGAATATATTACTGTTCTAACATCAGCAAATAATGCTTGCAAAAGGCCTGATTAAATAGATGAATGTATTTTATGTTCTATAAAATTATTAATGTGACAAACTGGACCCCTTTTTGCTAGATCAGTTCGTGCCACAGAAATGCCGACTTGAAGCCTGAAAGGAAACCACCGCATATATAAGAGTCTTGAACCTACTTCGAACGTGGTTACAGTCACACCCACCTCTTTCATCCATTCGCATGAACAATATGATATTTTGGGAAAAAAAGTATTTATTCCTTTGCAGAAAAAAATCGTCGAAATACCATTCGATAAATACGACTAGTTATTTCGTAATTTCGCTTTAAACATTTTCGTAATAAAGAAGTAATGGCTGAAATGTCGTAACTACGAAATTGCATTTATTGAGCCATTGGTACGTGTGTTTTTGCAAAACAAATTTGGTACGTTTTATTCATTTTGAATGCCACTAAGCAATTCAAGTCCTTGAGATACATTTTAATGTAGGCATTTGGGAATAAAACAGGATTTATAACTGCTTCCGTAGACACGATTTAATAGGATTTTGAAATATTTATCCAATAATTCATCATATTTATACTACTAAAACATTTTAGTGCACTCAATCACTTCTTCTTATAGTTGTAATGCGATTGTAGGAAACATATTTCACTAAATTGTAAAGGAAATTGATGAATCTCGCGTTTGTAATTACTAAAATAACAATTTAATATGATGTTTTCTTTTAAATACACGCATTTGAGATGTATCAGACGTCAGTATTATAGCATCGGGCTGTTTATTAAATAGATTTTATAAAGGATATGTTTTTTATATTGAGTTTTAGTTTCCCTCATGAGAATATAATTGTCAAAGCGTTTGCCAATGCATTTAACTGTGGTATACTTCCCCCAAGAAGAAAAACCATGAAACGTATTACTTTAGCAGTATTTGGCAAGTAGTCGCATAATTATATCAGAATGATTGACTTTTCATCAGATAGAAAACAACGCATATAATGTTTGATCTTGTTATATACATATTTCTTTCATTAAAATTACTAATCATAATCTGTTGTCATTAGCAGATGTTATAAAACTTGAACAATATTCGTCTACTATCTTGTAGCAACTACATTGTATACATATCCTGTCAATAGAGATGTTAAGTCTTCATTCATAAATTTCATTTGAATGTCTTTCTCTGTACATTTATCGTGATATAGCGAAATGAAACAAAGATTAGTAATATATTTACTCTTACAACTGTTATTCACACGTATTCCTAAAGGGAGGTTGTACTAATCTCTTATTTTACTGTCACACTGTACTATTTTTTATTTTATGATGTTTATCACCGTCATCCGAATACTCATTACAGATAATGAGAAAGAAACCATAAATTTGTGCTTATTACATCTTAGGGCGGATACTCAACTTTGATAACAAATTTACTTCAGCAGAATGTCTGCTGAGTATGAAAATTTTATTCGGTTTAGAAGGAAAATGACAGAGGTCGTTCAACTTTGACTTAACGCATTTAAAGCATTCACTCGCTTAACTAAGTTTCAATTAATATATTTGTACTCATTCTATTTGCATCTTTATCACCGCCTTTCAATCAAGCAGTAGTCAAGATTGAGAATATGTCTCTGTTTATAATCTTTGAAAACATTCACTTTCCTTTATGAAAGTCGTGTCATTTTAGGAGTCTATATATTCACCGAGTCAACTGACCACAGCAATGATACATGATCATCATGTTTTCAAGCGCAACATTGTCTTTATTCACACTATTGGATAATTGCATTTATCGAAATACTTTTATGTCATTTACTGACATGTCTAAGGAAGAAACAAAAACCTGCTGACATTTCAGTATCTTTTCATTTCAAAATGTTTTTTGACTTCAAAGCAGAAAGTTGATGCCAAGTCTTTTGGCATGTATTTTAGTGAGAAGGTTGGCTACAGACATACTAGTTTTAATGGAAACACCAATGTGCATTAGTGTTCGTCGCTTAATTTATGTCTAAAGGATACTTTCAGTGCTGAGTTCAATTATTTAAACGTTCAGTTTGATTAAGGATTTTAAATGCTAAAGGTACTATCGAATAGAACACAACTGCTGTATGGTTCTGTGTGTGTCTTTACGGCGTTTAGGAACATGTTTGTTGTCTTCTGGCAAAAAAGACCCTGGTTACTTGTTTCTCAATCAAATATTGTTACAATAAATAGACGTTGTTACGGATATGGACCAATCAATTATAAGATATCGCTTTCACACTCATTCCTATAATTGCAACAAAATTTGAGCATAAGTTGGGTTAAAGGCTGCGTCTACAGTCTGCTAGAAGTAGCAACTAAGCAGTGAATGCTGTTCACTGAATACTGACATCGCACTCTTTCAAATCCGTCCAAAGAGAATAGGAGAATGTCAATTAATAAAACATCTCTCTGGTAAGCTTTTTCAAATACTGTCCTCAATTTGCATTGCTGTGTTAAGCACGGTATAGAAATCCATATAACCTTTCTAAAATATTATTGTCCCTATCATATATATACTGCAACAATTACCTTTTGTTCTGTGTAACTTGAGCACTGACCACTTTATGTGTAATAAAACACATTCTTAATATTCAACCAGAAAAAGTGACGAAAATTAAGTCTTATTTTAACTATTAATTATCCAAGTAATGCATTGAATGCGAATATGTAGTGCCAGCCTTGTGCTATGAACAAATTTCAAAACGTGATAAGACTCAAATTGAATATGGAAAACGTAGTTTAAACTCCAAGCTTGATCAATGAAGTTGCAATGATTTCGGACGTTGCAATTTCTGTAACATTTCGTTTCTTTAATTGCATGCAAGGTTGCACCAGTGACGCACGCAGCGCATGCAAGGCACACTAAGATGTAATTGAAACCACTGGAATTGTTTCAAAGTTTTACAAGCTAGACAGTTCGTCGATACCCACTGTCAGTAGTGGCTTAGATTTTTTTTTTCATCGAGTCGGACTGATATCACCCGACACTTCTGTATCTCTTATTTCAGACGTACAACGAAACGATGATATTATATTCACAGAAAAAGGTCATTATACCCATTTATGTAATTGAGCAGGACTTGAGAGACCTTCTAATAGATTAATTCGTAAAACTTAACAAACCTTTAAGTGTTAGGATTTTTTCTAGCGATTGAACAAATACCTTTCCCAGATTTGTTGGAGGTTAAACAGGGACTTATGTATTAAATAATTGCAGAGATTTTATTTTCATTGTCTCAAAAGTCATTTGAACACAGTCTTTGACATTAAGAAAAATACCAATTGATATAATAGTATAGAAAAAAATCTCATCTTTCCCACCCAATGCATCTGCAGTCATTTTAATTCGATTGTCTACTTTTAATATCATACATGATTTACAGTAGAATTGCCATAATGGGGAAAATGTACACGAAATCTAGTTGTACGACGGATGACAGTTTGTTTATTAACAGTGTTATGCATATTACAGTCCGCTAGAGCGTATAAGGTGTCTCCTAAAAACTTTGCACATTATAACTACATGTAGTAGTTAAACGTTCACGAATTAGAACAATGTTATATTGTTCAACAAAATTACACCATTGCACCGGATAAAACAACTTAGTACATAGTCCACTATTTCAATAACATACTAACAGTTTTCCAATGATGTTACGATGTTGTATCACAATACATTACGTTTGAAAAAGTTGATTATTTAACACTTAAAGTAAAAGGGTATTCATTTTAATTCAATTCATTTTACTTGAGACATAATCTGGTGAAGAATCATAAAAAAAACGGTTAAACACAATACACTACACGACATTAAAATAAAGATTATAGGATATTTTATTCTGCATCAATGCGAATATTCTTTAAATATGTCTTAAATTAACGTGTAAAGTTAAGATAAACCTTAACATAACTGTAAGTTTTTTACTCTGAAAAAAAGGGCTGTTATGTCCTGTTTTGATATCTGATTTTTTATGTCAAGAGATCTGAACCTGTCATGTTTAAATTAAAAACTCTTTATTCCCGGGAGACTGATGTCAATGTTTATATCGGTATGAATGACGTTCGCCAGTCATGTTACAGTACTTCAATAGTTTTTCTATGCACAGTTTCCATTAGTCAGATACGCTATTCTGGTACTTAATTGGACTTTTAATTGATTCCTTTTTTGTCTAATAATGAAAATGCCATGCTCATTTTGTTCGATAAAAAATAAAAGTTTCAGTTTTTGTTCTCGCTATATACTCGTTGTTTCAATTATTAAATGACATTTTCGCTTTCATCTATTGTCTAATCAAGTATATGTTATTTAAGAGGAGTATGACATGGTTTCATATTTCAAACACAGAAACATGAATAAACGCTAAGTGATAAAAACAAAAATAAAATAAATAATTTAGATATTCAGCTAAATGGATCGACAAAATAACAGGTATACTTTCAATATTGAAGAAATTACAACATCTCTGCAAACGTACCTTTCAGCCATTCTCTGCAATGAAAAGCCATTAACAAGCCTAATATTAATCAATGGATTGTATCTTCGTTGAATAGGTGTGTAATTACACTGAAGAGGTCACCTGAGAAAATGCTGGCGGCGTCTCCACAATATACAATAATAATCTATGAAATGGACGAATTACACATGAAAATGAGAGAAAACTTCGGACAATATATCTCAAGAAATATACATAGGTGACCTAATTATTTGAGACATTTTTAGGTAGACCCGCATATATGGTTCGGTGGTAATAGCTGCAAGTAATCCAGTAGTTGTGTTTTCGATATTATCTCTAGACAATTGACCAAATGTTCTACTACCAAAACAGTTCAGATGTACTCGACCGCCCACAAAGAATTTATTTAAATTGTATTGACAGTGTTTACTAAATAAAATGGTAGGTAAGCGTTCAACGGAATATGTTGCAAATCATTTTCATAATATTTCATTATACATTGTTTTAAAGAAAGTCTGATAACTTCATTGTACGATTAACAATTTTGTGAGCGTTCTGGACAACATCCTAAGGTTTAATTGTAATGTGTAAACAACGTGCTAGCCAGTGTCGCATAATAGCGCAATAAGTAAAGGATTTTTTATCTTACTATTTTGATCAAATAATAATTGTAATAGTGGTTCTGAGACTGTAATTGCATGTCGTTGATTTGTAACTTGGTATTAATCACTCTATTTCAATTGTCTCGCATTTTACATAACGTGTGTTAACTGACATTTTATTATTTCTATGGGTTGTTTCATATTAAAATATTGGTATTCACATTCTTACTCCTTCTCAACATACGATTTATGACTGAAACTTTTATTGCCAGCGTATCGCGGGAGAAAACTATATAAAATCAAATACTGGATTTTCATTTCATAAATTAACAACTCTACATTTTGACTTCGCTGACTGACAGTCACAAGCATTTCATGCAGTTTTGAAACGGGTACAAAAATGCTTCGAATGTGTTTCCCGTTTGGAATAGGAACACAGTTAATTGATAGCTTGTCAAGTGTATAAATCATCAATAAATACCCTAGTTTCTTGATTGTATTCATTCTTATATAGGTAAATATTGACAAATACGTCAATAACAACAAATAACCACAAGAAGTTAACTCATTATCCAAACTGACACTATTTTATTAACACTTTGATCTTTAACTTGTCAATTAAGGATCAAAGAGAATGCGCTACGCATCCCTTTATGAATACAAGACTCCATTGGATACCGGCTTACATGTGAATTATACAATCTCAATTAAAGTGGAATAACCTTTCATAGGGAAAAAGTTTTATAATAGTTCTGTTCATTTCCCTGTTTGATCATAATTTGTTTAACGCCGAAGAAGCGTTATAATAAGCTACTGCAACAGTTGTAAAAGCTAATTAATATTTTCCTTATTCATCAGTGTTTACAGCGTACATGGAACATTGTATTGCGTGTGACTATTAATATCTTATTTAGAACCAATGTGCAATGCCCAATAAGTTTTGGCCCAGCGTTTTGGCCAAATATTCTGTGAGCTGTTGTTAAGAATGGTCGTGTAAGCTAGTAACAATAGACGCGGGTTAAATTGAACTGACCTTTTTTGTTCTTAAATTCCTAACTTTGCTTTTTGAATCGATATGTACATATTAGAAATATATCGCAGTATTTTTTCAATAATATTACAAGAAACCTATCTGGCAAATCATTTTTTTGTGAATAAACGACTTGAATGCTTGAATGTTTTGTATGAATAGAGCATGGTTCATTATTCTGTCAGTAAATTCATTTTTCTGTATTAGTAAAATAAAATTGATCCTGCCTACTTAAGTGGGGCTTAACATTTAGTTGAATAAAATTGGGACTTTACACTAGCAGTCATGTTTGGACAAGGCATCACAAAATATTCTTAACATTCATTTGCACTTAGAAAGCAAATGTTTAAATTAAAAACGTTCAAATAGTTCTACATTTGCATAAATACTTATAAAGTTTTAAATCTATCTAGAAAGATTTCTACTATTGTTTCCAAGGTGATTGTTATTGTCATGTTGCCAACATGTATTGTATATGTAAAGGTTTTTTCTATGTTTCGACACCTTCCTTTTCACTTTAGAAGCGTTAAATATAATTATTCACATGATCAGACACAAATCGAATGACATTAATTTCATTGTCTGAAGTAATTGGTTTTGTTCGAGCAAAAAGGTAAACAAGTACAAGTACACTGTTCTTAAAATGTTGGTTCATCTCTGATTGTTCTGATTGTCAATCTCATGGTATTGGGCTATATACAATTTGGCTAAAGCTTTAAGTCCTTAACGACTTCCAGGTTTGTTTGGTGTTGTTTGTTTTTTTGCTTTGGAGTTTTTCTTCTTGTTTTTCGCCGATGTGACTTCGATATTAAAACGAGTTAAGCCAAGCACGGAAATGCGAACAAGCCTTTGCCAAAGTGAAATATAAAATAAATTCATCATGATAGCCACAAATACTGTCTATAGAGTAGTTAAAACAGGTTAAAGCAATTTACTTATTTGTCAGCCAAAAGCAATTGAATTAAAATTAAATCTGAACGTCAAAAGTTCTCGTAATGTACGACAAACACTACATTATTAAGATAGTTCTAATGTGATGGACATACCCAGAACCGGCAATAGTTCTCATTACAAATATATAAGCTGTACTAGTTGTTATTATCAATATCTTCGTACATTATCAAGGCATCTTTAATAAGATAAAATTCAATATAGAATTACAAGGACGCACACTTCGTCACTCTATTCCACAGTAATCAATTAGTTCTCTAGGAAGCATGTATTTTACTTTAAGTATATAAGCAGCTTACGTCTTCACAATGAGCTAATTTACAAACACGGCTCAATATTTGTGATCTGCACGAACTTCTGAACATATTAAGTTTTGCTGACAATGCTTTATTTATAAAAGATATGAGACCATACTTTCCAAGAATTACAGCCATGTGCAATTCACATTAGCACAAAGGAAATTTAAAATAAGCATTTTTTTCGGGTCATTGCTTCTAATTATTACTACACATGTAATATAGAGCAAGCAAATACAAGTTTGTCCAGAGATTCACATTTTTGTTCCAAAATTTGCTAACTAAGTTAAATGACACGAGGTGCATCTATTATCAGTTGTAATCAAGTTGTAACTTACTGTCAAGGTACATACATGAATATTAATTAAATAAGAGCGTCAGTGTAACCTGTCACACCGTTCATGAATAAATGAACGAAAACCAGACAATATCACACCCTGTAGTGCGGGTAGCGGGTCTCCACTCATATACACGCTCTGGAACAAAACGTCACTTAATTAACCAAGTTATATACTCACTGTGTGTATTAAATGTCAGTTAGCAAGCATGATAATAAGATTTTATATAGAAAACATTGGGGATTATCTTCGTCTGGTTGCTATACGTTCCAGTCGAATTATGTTGCATGAAAACGGCATGGAAACGAACGGTATCCACAGAATGACTAAATAAAGCAGCACATTTTAAATAAAATACGGCAATTATTGACCCAAGGGAGCATTTGATTTAGGTTATTAAAGGTCCATCACTAAGACCAGATCCAATTTTCATCTAAATCTGAAATTGTAACAGGCGTCTTCTCAAAAGGAAAAATAGTGCATACTGCATCGAATGTGACAATATTGTGCTGAAAATTTGAGTTTAACAGAAGAATTAATTAATTATATTTTACCTTTTCAAAAACGAATGTAGGTTTTCCAGTTATCAAATATCTTTGTAATTTTCCAGTATTCTCCCAGAAAGAGACTGTAAATAGGCTTGTATATGAATAAGCAGGCCTATTTTGAATAATAGTTGAAAAAACTTTATTTCCAATGATGTTCACCTTCTATCTCTAACTGTTAACAACATGCAATAAAACGGCAGTAGGAAAAAAAGACCACCCAGTTCAATCTAAAGAAAAACAAAAACACTTAATCGTTTTTCTGCAGCAGTATTTCAAACAGGGAAATAATCCACGGCTATTGTAAAGTTTTAGAAGCTAGTTTCAAACTGTATTTCCCTGTTACAATTCCAGATTTAAAAGAAAATTCGATTTGGTTTAGTGATGTACATTTTAACTCGAAACTTTTTAGCGAGGCAAGCTTAAACTTGTCGTTGCGAACATTAAACCTCAATATTACAATTAATTCCTGTGCGTTAATAGAAAGGTATGTGTAATGTGATTATATGAATGACGTCATTCCTAGGTGATTGTTGCTCAAGAAGACGAAAGAAAATTGCTACAAGATACGTGAATATTTTGTATCTAATTTAACAGAAAGTAAAACAACATTTCTTTGGTTTCTAGTTCTTCTCAAACATTATAATTACATTTGTCTAGACAACGACTAATATCAGAAAATAATGAGACCTTTATAGTGTTGTTTTTCAGTTTAATTATGTGCAGGTCCTTGTCATGAACTGATTTCATTTAGCAATGCAAATAGAGAAGAAGAAATACATAATTGATAAAACAATCTGTGTCACACACATGGAATGTCTGTGATTTTACTGCCGGTAGCATTTAATATAGTTTTCCTTGGGCGAAAATAATATGGACGCGATAAAAACACAGCTGTCTAAAATGAGCAAACACCAACAGATTTCAGATGTTTATATTTTCTTATTAAACAGATCATCTGGCCCATGTACTCAACATTAGCATATCTTTAGTACACATGAAAGGCATATACCCTATAACTGATGTCAAACTACATGACCTCCAAAACATAAATAATAGAACCTTTGGACGTATATAAAATAACCTATAGAAAACGTTTCAGGTATGCATTTCCAGTCAGTTTTATCAAATCAGCGGTTTAAAATAAACTGCAGTACAGTAAACCATTCAATATTCTATGTAGAGTCATTGCTGCACAATTAATGGGTGGATGCGATTTATTACAGAAAGCCTCAATATTGATTACTTGTGGTAAAATGATGCATTTTTCGCTATATGTTCTTCTTTGAAATTGTACTTATTTATCATTTTACGTTTATTGAACACATAATCTATGTTTTGAAAATAGAATCTGCTAGATGTAGGGAGTGCCCCATTAAAAGTAAAATATTAAAACTTACTAAACTAGCAACTAGTGGTGTACAACAAAGTGAATGATCAATTCATATATATCCATAAATCTTGAACAATGCATTATTTTTGAAAATGACAATGTTTGAGCAGAATAAACATACGTGCTTGTAAAGACAAGGGACGTAAACCTCCAGATGAGCATTCTACATTTTACGTCTATATATTAGAGAAATATTACTATAGTATCACGAACGGCAATGTTGTATAAGGCTCGATTGGATGATCTCACGAAGCGCACAAACGTCCAAAGTCGGAATCCTAGAGAACCGAGTACAGCAATCGCGATCAAATTATTGTAGTAATGAAACTTTTATTATAAACCTCCGTTGATTTTGTTTTTATTTCAATCAAAAAGGACAATACGTTCTTCGTAATCTCCGAGTTGAAAATGTTTTTTTCTTAAAATAATAACGAGTTAAACGGGGCTATTTATAGAACTCTTGTATTTGAGTAGCATGCAATATGGACTATATGCATTCAGCAGTATAGAAGGTATATAATTTTTTGTACAAACGTATTTGATGACAACCTTTACGGCGTGAAAGAAACAAAATAGCTTTGCCTGCCATTTAGATACTGTACTTTATTGTCTATTTTCGCCTTACAGCGTTCTGTATTAGGACAAATATTAATGGTTTCCCGTCTGTAATGCCAGCAGCATAGAATCATATCTAATAATACAAAATCACATCTTATCTTACTGAGCAATATTAACTCAAGTGTTATTATTAAAGATCCATAATGGTTTAAGAAATTAAACGATGCGTCGCAGGTGTGTTAAGACTTATTAATTTGAATCATTTTTCTTTTGATAAGATATGAGTAGCTGTTAATTTATTTTTATATTTAATATGTCAGTTCCGTATTTACCATTTGTTCTGTACAATAGTGAGATAGATTTGAAGAAAAGTATCCAGATGCTGCAACTAAATTGGTTTGGCCACTAGACGGCTTTAATATTGTTTCCCATCTGGGTACGAATCCAAATATATCACACATATACAGATGAAAATTTATAATTTAATCCGAGGGGGTGTTGGGGGTGTTTTTGGGGGGGGGGGTTTTTTGTACGTGGCATTCCCTGTTTATAATATGCTATTATGTTCATAGTGTTTTATTCTTTGAAAGTACACTTGTTATAGTTAACGTACAGCCACGTTTACGGTGAAATATTACAGAACAATGTTCAATACGCTTTGTTTTACATTTATACTATATGTTCAAAATAAAGGTCTTCAACTTTTGTTAATTCCTCTATGTTTGGGGAAATTCAACAACAGCACGTGTTCTTCTTTATGATGTTTTGTACATCCATCTACAAATATCTATCAAGATAACAAGACGACTAACTACATTTTGTATATAGAATACTTTTCGCGTCTGATGTTCTCTTGGAAAGCATTAGTGTTTTTGTTCATCGAAGATACACTGTTCGTAATCACAGGCATTCTCTGAAACTCTGTAATGAATTTTGTACACGTATACACAAACATTAGAAATCAAAGATCAATTTACGCCTTATCAACTCTGTCATGTTGACTCTACTTAGAATATGACCCACCTCGTTACGTTTAAGTAATAGTAAATGAAAACCCAACATCAGCGTTTAGCGGATGATTTAGCCGAACAAGCAAATAATTCATCGAATCGAACTCCGCGTTCCATGTTTTCCCGAGCAGCGTTGCTCCGGGTTGGCTGTTAGCCCATTGAACTTGCTATGTCTCTCTTGTTAGCAATTGTTTCTCATCTGTGCAAGTCATTAATCCTGGGCTTATGAACTTGATACTTCACGGTATTTTCAAGAAAGGTTAAGCTTTAAAGAAAGCATGCCAAAAAAACTACATTATTTCGAAAAATATGGAATAGTACTTGGCTGTTTCTAACTGAAATGGACATTTTAAACGATTTTCGTGCTAATTGCTTGTTAGTGCAATGATATTCAAAGAAAAAACACATCGGTATGTAGTTTTTTCATTGGCCTCAAAGTATGTATAGCTTACCTGTTTATAGACTGAGACTCTTAAAATAATTATAAAAGCAAAGGAAATTCCACATCACCTGTTGTTTCAGTTGTTTCATGATGCACTGCCGTATGATCATCACTGTGGAAACTTATTGATACAGACTAAGAATTCATTTAAAGTCCGACTACAACTTTTGAATTTAAATTTGACAAAAACATTCTGCCTTTCACAAACACAGGATAACACAAAAAATGGACCTCTAAGTCTATAAATCATTTTTTAAAAGTTTTTGATTTGTTTTGTTCAAGCGTAAACAAACGATTGTTGATATAATTGTTGTAATGATGTACGTTACTCTACACTGTTTTTCTTTGAAGCGAAGAGTGGTTACGTTCTCATTCGTCATAAATTAATCTAATATATCTTCTTCGTCACATCAAAGTAAATTAGACATACAGATTACTCTGTCGGTTGATGTCCGGTACCGAATTGCTTTTTGGTCATATGAGAGGTTATGTTTATATCTGTGATATTCTGTTCTAGCTCTAACATATAAAGATGTATTGCCGGTTTTTATTGAGTTATTGCAATGCGCAGGAGAATTAAATAGAACCAAATCAGGTTAAATGCCTTATGTGATATTCTTTCAGAAGCCTGAATGAGAATTGAAACATTGATGAATGTTTGCAAGATTAGGTAGAAAGTAGAGGTAGAATCTGCATCTGGGAAAGTTCAGAATGGTAATACCAATTATAAAAGTCTTTGGTCTGTGGCAACTTGGATTATTACATTCCATACACGGTTGTAGTAGATTAATACAGTAAAGTTCCTTTGGACCGGCATAAAGTGGTCTTAATATCGAAATGGTATTTTATCGAGAATTTTTTTACTATGAAATGGGACATTTGATTCCGAAACGTTTAGTCTTTATATCAAGAGCGCTCTTAATTTCGGATGTCTTAATAGCAGAAATTTACTGTAATAGAAACAGGGACTGAATCAGAAGTATCCATATTTTTGTGAATTTGGTCACAATAGGGCAATATCTTTGAGAGTATGATATAGTAAGTCATGAACTAAACTGTGTCCGGAGAATGATGCGCCATGTCCTGAGTACAAAAACCGTGTTGTTAGACGAAGGCGAAACTGTTGATTAGTTTGCAAGGACATCGTCAAATTTGTGTAACAGTTTATGATACTGCCATTAAAGTGTCTCTATTCCAAATACAGTGTTGTTTTACTAAATATCGTATATTCAGATTAGTCAAACGTATTGTAATGCTGTTACTTTTAACTGGTTATGCTCCAATCCTGCTCCTATGTGACAGAGTTGTATTTTAAGATACTGCTAACTGTGTAGCACAATATTTTATAAGGACAATTAAATGAACCAATCGCGGGTCAGGCTATATATATATGCTTTCCTGTGGTTTAACGTGGAACCACATTATTACAGGGTTCTAAATTACCAGGCTTCCTTTGATAAAAAAGTGATTAAACTCAAATCAAAGATAACCCTATATCATTGTTGGATTGGAATAGATTAACCACCTCGAAGTGGAAACATTTAGCTCCTACAACTAAAACTGCGTCTTCAGCTGGGCGCCGATAGTTAACTATAAGATTTCAAACTAGTTCTGTTTTACCAGATCAGTGCTAGATGTTTTATAGCGCAATAATTTTAAATCGTCTGTGATTAGCCATTAATTTCCAATTATCTCCGATATATAATCTTCGAATTACCTTTCTCAGCAAATATCATCTGATAGAAATATGAAAGGTGTACTCTACGTATTTTCCAACGCCACATGCCATTTCCCGTATAGAAGTTTCCCTCCAAAGACAGGAAGTGCATTTTAGTTTCTAGAAAATTGTGAGCGATACAAATATGATTTATTTTAAACCGCATCTGTTCTTCGTTCATTTACGAACAAAAGGGGTTTCTTTAAGGTTAAAAGAAGCAACGATTTTTCAGGCGCTGTAATTAAAGCACTAGATCTCAGATTCACACAAGACAGAACTGAACCTAAAATCTCTTATAAATTTGATATCCGCTCTTTCAAATATTTTAAACTTTTGTTAGATCTTCTTTTGAAGATAGTAATGTAGATAGCCTCCTATTTAGATGTATGAATATTTTAATTCAATTTACTTTGTATTAATAATTTGAAACATATCAAAATGATACGAGAGTTGATCGAAATGTTTTGTCAACTTCCTATGATATGTTTAATAAACGTATTATTGTCAAAGAAATTAATAATAGACATGTATGAGTATGAGTAAAACTAACGCGCCAATCCAAACGGCACATTTTGATGATGTGACGTCGAGCATTTATGCCTTCGGCGGTATTTTTTTCTTTGACGTGATAGTTGGTTCATGTGGTCTACATGTATGATCTGTTCCTGATGGCACATATCGAATTAAGGCGCGATAATAATAGGATATATCTTAGGTACGCCACTGAGCAGAGAATTATGGTTTGATCGGTTGACACCTGCTGCGTTAAACTGTGTGGAATGACGCTTGATAAGATACACAGTAATTGTGACATGGCGTCGGTGTGTGATGAGTACACAGTAATTGTGACATGGCGTCGGTGTGTGATGAGTTTCATCTAACTATATAGACATATAATCACAAGTATTCCATATGGTATTATAATATTTGACATGTTTATTGTAGATACACTACGACATATGTGCTTTAGGTTCCATTTTATTGCAACGGCTACAAAATGATTCACAGTCGGTGTTACAAGATTTTTGACTTTTGCATCAACCTAGTACGTATTTGTTTTGTAAAAGGTGAAGGCAAATAAAACTATGGTCTCAATTATGAAAGCCTAGAAAGAAACTCCTCTATAATGATTGATTTTAAATCGTTTTATATTTTAGGCTTTCAAATGTTTCGTTTAAAGCACATGCCGGTATTTATGTATATATTTCATTCAAATTCAGATTCTAGGCATCGAAATTAAAACATTTCATGAACATAAAATTAAGAGATCAGAAATTAAAGCTTATAAATTTGATTAGAAACAAAAATTATGTCCAATAACAATTTTAAAAGCAATCCTTAAAAATATCAAATAGATAAGAAACATGTGCATGTCTAATCTGGTATAAATATCATAATACCGAAAATCAAAGCAGATGAGACCGCGATAATATCGCTGTAAAACAAAGATTACTCTCGTCTTTGATTTAAAACTTTTGATAAGTTCATAAGCAAAACACTTTTGAAATTTATCTCAATGCATAAATTTCAAGCTTAGTTTAGAATGTACAATCTATGCGGAGTTTAGCAGTAAGTATGTTGGCCGATTTCTACCATCTTCTTTTCAACAAATAGCTATTGCAAAGAGTGAAAATACGATAAAATAGCTGCTTTTTCGATTTTTTCGCTCTACCCTATGTTTGTCGTGTTTTTGACTTATATCTGTCGTGTTTTTGGCTCTTCGCCCCGCCAAGTGGAAAAGACGAAAACACGACAAAAATGTTACTTCTCAAGTGTTTGTGTTTCTGACTTTTCGCCCCGCTAAGTCGAAAACACAACATGGCAGAAATCAGCCATCATAAATAAGAGAAGCGCTAGGGTTTCATTTTTACTTAGTATGTAAAATGACATGAATGTATATCTGTAACAATGAGCTAAATTGTCCTCTTTTGACAAAAATAGACTTAAACGGGAAATGAAACAAGATGAACGTCGCCCGTTTCCCCAAGCTTGGTCAGAGTTTTCAAGTCGACAAAAGCGTGAAATATCTCTTAGATAAAAGCAAAAGTTCTTTCCAACGATAACCTAATTTCAGAAAACATCTAACAAATATGGAAGATAGGAATACCAGAGGCTAGACACTTATATTAACATCGAAAACCAAAAGAGGATATTTAATAACGGAGATGATTTGAGCCAAAACATAATCAAGAATAACAAACAAATGTAGGTAGTATTCTTCTTAGAAATAAGTTATGAATATCTGCGTTTTCATACTGAAACAGAAAAAAACGATGAAACTTGAACATGTATATAGATAAAGCTAACATGTAATTGTACTTTAATTCACATAAAAGTCCTGCTGGTAAGACTGGGTAAACTAATGTTAAAACTGTAACAAACTTTACTTAATATAGGAGTGTACAGGCTATAGTTTGCCTGTGTTTGATTACCATCCGCTTTTTATCAGTGCATGTCGTGTGTGAAAAAGGACGCTTCTTTGGTAGTGTAACATTCAAAACGCCACAATATTAATATTGGATGAAACTGTAGCCCGTAAGGTATGACATTTGTCATAGATAAAACATTTTGCAACGGACAAAATATAGCAGCTTCTAAATTACCTTATTCCGTAGAACATAAAATTGCACTTAAGATGCTGTGTTAGATTCCTTAAGGTTGCTATCAAAACGTGTCTACTCTTTTGTTCTTTAACGGACTTCAAACGATAGCGTCTGGGGAATAATTATGTTTTCAAGATATCATTTAAGTTGCACTTTTGAATAACGGAATATTTGTTATTTACGTCGTACGTACGTTTACTTAGTATGTATACCATGATAGTTATTCGTTGGGAGACGATGGTCTTTTGATGGAAATGTGTATCAAAGAGACTTTCGGTCAGTCAAAACAGGGAAGCAATTTTGATACTGAACTTTTATGGTTTTATTTGCTTGATATTTGTGTATTTTCAATAAAACAGTGTCTAGTACATTGAAAATAATAATACACTCCATTTGTTAAAAACGTTTCTTATACCACTTCATGCAAATGCTTTCTGTTCACAAGTTTTGCGGTATCTATTGAGTCAGTTTGGTGGTGTTTGATGCAAGTGTATTTAATGTGATGGTACATATTTAAAATGTAAGAACGAATTGGTTGTTTCAGAAACGTGATTTTGAAAACATTGCCTAAACTGTATCATTTTAGCCTTTAAATGAATAGATGCCCCTTTTCACTCATTGCATTGGCTGTATACGTTAAACCTGTAAAAGAGTATTATTTATCTGTTTTGACAGATGTATGTGGGCGGTATTTGAGATGTTTTAATTGCATCCTTCATCATTTAGATTAATGACAGAATTATTTTACCAATATTACATCCTAAGAAAGTAAAATTAATTTTAGAACATCTCATTAACTCAATATGACATCATCCGTTACATCTTCCATGTCGATCTAGAATGATAGAATTGAAAATGACACAATTTATATCAATCAAGCGGTAACTTCTTGAATAGAAGTGTTTATTAAATTTACGTTCAATTTTGTACCCCAGCCCACTTAATTCCTTCAACAAACCAGATTCTATTTTTATCAATCAAAACCACAATATGCATTCATGGAAGCTCTTTTTCTCGTTTATACCAACTTTCAATCACCAACATGCCAGCAACTTGTCATTTTAATAAAATCAACAGATTTCTTGAAATGTGTTATTGCTTAGTTAGCACGAATACAGTGGCCCCCAGAGACACAAATTCTTCTTGAAATTTGCACAAAAGAAGAATATCTGGAACTAGAGATTGGCTGTACTAATATTGAAGTAATGCTTCAAAGAAAGCATGTAGCTCGAGTTTTACTCTTTTCTCCCGAAACGCAAGCCAGTTTTATTTTTCGTGTTTACAAATGCGTCACTTTGTGGCAAATTATTTATTTTTTATGCCATTAACCTTTCTAACAATGACCTTTACTGTAAGCAAGTCAGTTGGATGATATGCGTCTGCTAGCAATTCAAATACAGCAAAACTCAAATGCGGCGACGTGGTAGGACATAATAAAACTTACTGAAACGTTTTCAGGATATTTAAGACAACGTATTTCTTTCATTCTACGATTGTTTTTGTTATGAGGTAGTCTGAAATATCAATTGCCGTTCCTTTCTTCCATAAACCTATCACAGACAAAGTGTACCGGATAAAGTTCAGATAGCTATTGTAGGTTGCTTTTATTATTCAAGGAATATAATTATTTCTTATCTGGTTTTATGTTCAATTCGCAAAACAAAATTAACATTGACCTTTTGCCTTTCTACTTTTAAAACGTTGACGTATTTTTGCAAAATATAATCTCCATAGCTGCAATGAAACATCTGTCGTTAATTTACTGAAATGTCTAAAACATATATTATTTATGTATTATATACAATGATATAAGTAATGTGAATGTTTATCAATAGAAATGTGTTTACCACAAGTTAAAAAAGTACTGCAGCCACAATAACATCATTTACTACTGTTTCTTCAGCCAATTCTTACAGACAAAGTTTTTGAACAGAAAATTATCTTTTTGGCCTCTGTATTTTGGGTTTATCAAAGACATTGCCACGTATGATATAATGCAATATCCAAAGTATCTCTATAATGACAATTTATTGTGTGACGATGTCAAAATCATAGTGCGATATTTTGCTGCGTCACGGACAGAAATACACAGTGAAAACACTACAATCGTTAAGGTAGCATTTTTTATGTCGGCAGTTGCAATTAATGATCTACATTGAGTATAATTATATCTTTTTCCATTTCTTTTCTTTTTCTATCTTTGTATTGAATCTAGTTCTAACATATGTCAGAATATCTCTTTATGAATATAGCAAAGAAGACATTTACCTATATTCAAAGAAATTACTCATAAAGATGTAACATAATATAATGGATACCATTTACAATACTTATCGAGCAATTACTTTCGCTTGATGATGTACACTTCTCTAAATGTATCATTGACTTCACCGATAAAATAAGTTTCCAAATCGTGTTTGTTTACGTCCATACAGCGTAACCAAACTGACAGAGGATAACAACTAATAGAAACAATTGACAATACATGTTTAAAGAAACCTTGGCGTTTAATATAATATAATATGAATAGCCTGTCTGTTGACTGTTAAATGAATACAACGTTCAAATCAATCATCCCCTTGTTTAATCATATATTCCGTCACAATTCGGACTGCGGAAACTATACGAGGCATTCTATTTATTTTCTATTCTCTCTAAAGTACGATCAATTGAATAATTAACAGGAAACGCAAAAATTGAAAAGCATTTGTAATATGTCAAGCCTACTTTAAGCAATACAATTGACGGTTTAGAACATTAACGGACTTCGAAGTGTATACTGAGTTGCAAACTCACGTGAGCTCTAAATTAAAATATAGACTACTTTAAAACATTTCTATACAAGACATTAACCTGTTTTGTCTGCATGGTGTACGCCTGTAATATCTGTTTCAAAAAGGATACAAATAAGAGGAATAAGTAAGCGATGATCAGGAGATGATCACCTCTTCCATTCACTTTCATTTTGGTTCAGTTTGATGTATTTACTCTCAGCAAGTTCTGTCACTTTTATGGGAGTGTAGGAACATTAGCTAAGAAAAAGGATGAAAGGAATCTGCAAACCACAATTGAAGTGCTATTTAAAAGTGGTATTAAGGCAACCAAATCAATTACAAGCACATTATATATAGCCGATATTCAATAAAAGCTATATTGGGCCGCCGTTTTTCTGGTCAATTCCGTTAATAGATAAAGACCATGTGTAATATTCCATAGATGAAAATTACCAGATACTTAACTATATATAATTGTACTTTTAAATTCGCAAAGAAGCATAAAATAAATACATTTAATATGTATTCAGGTTAAAATCCTTTATTCATTTATTCATTTTTAACGGGCGAGTTCAATACTTCAACGGATTGTTTTTATAGTTATAAAATCATAATTTCTTTATTCTTCAAAGATTTCTATCTTGTCGTAATAAACAACTTTAAACATATTCCAAATACCCCTGATCGCAAAGTTACTAGAAGTTGCAAGAACATTTTCTACAATCGATGTAAAATAGATATGTTTGAACGTGATATTGAAAACCGAAATGGTAACTGTATACCTTCCCTTGAGCACGGACGTAAACTTAGTACGGTAATAATTGAAGAAGCTGACAACCCAGAAGACATTACCATTGTCATAGATACATTATTGTGTAACGGATGTGATAGAATATAATAGCTTCTAAATTACATCCTGTCACAGAACATAAAATTGCACTTAACGTCTTTCTGCGAAATTGTTTAAGGTTTTCATGAGACTCGATTATGTTCTTTGTTCTTAATTAAATTACTAGAAACGAAAGTGTTAAGACAATTATGTTCACGAAATATCGTTTCAAACTGCACTTTTGCAAGATAAAATATATCTTTTGAATTTACGCAAAACTTCACAAAAGTAATGTGAAATGGAAGTCAGTCTGACATATCTTTCCTATTTTATTTTAATATGCAACTGATATTTGTCTGTGAGAGACGGAGACAAGCCAGACTATGAAAAATCAAAATTACTATTAATTGCAAATTATAAGTTGATATTTATTTTAAAAATGTATGAATACGTGATCGATTTACCTAGTCCATGTGTCTGTTTTTTTCTAACCAAATAGAGTTACCCTTAGGAAATAAATAACAACTTCTCTATTTGGGCAAAGGCACTTAAATTATAAGATATTAGAAAATTCTCTTATATTGTAGCATTTACAGATATGGAGTATAACATCCATAACAAATTCCAACTACATGCCACATTAAGCTTTGAATCTCTATAAACATACAAATGTATATACAACAATAGGTAAACTTTTTCTCTGAATAAGTGTTCTTTTATTTATTTTCAATGATGCACACAATAATGCATGTGCAGTCTTAGCCGGAAAATTCTGTTTTCAGATATCGCTACCCTCTTGACGATAAGAATTTTCTTCAGTGCCTACTTCCTTGGTCATTTATATATGTATACCAAACAATACATAATTCAACGTAATAAATTGTGCAATATACTTAAGTTTCATTTCGATAGCACAATATAAATTGCTTTTTGTCAGTTCGTAGGCACTTCAGAATAATCAAAACTCATTACTTGGAAAAATAATGAAACGGGAATTTTAACATGACATTGTGTTGTAAATTAAGTCTGCGACTTTCTGAAAATCAAGTTATAGAGACATGAAAATATACATACGTATAAATGCATTTTCAAAACTCGCAGCATGCATGTCAAAAACACAACTGATGTGTAGTTCATTATCCATGTGCAAAACGTCTTACATACAATATATTCATGATGCTACCCTGTGATATATCAGGTGATGTCGTTCTAAGGGCGGCGTGCGATGATCTCTTCTGGCTGAAATCAAAATACACCTGAAGTAATGGTTAGTTGTTAATATTTTATGTTATGTGATGGTTTTGCCATCCAGACGTTTTGGTACTGTTTTACAGTTACGATTATTAAATAACGAGTCTTTACAATTATATTGAACTTTTACATAGAGCTTGTTCATATCTGTGATTAGCTTCAAGATGCTAACAATTGAACACAGGGGGATTTCTCTCAACACCTATAGGAAATAATGAAGCATTTTTCAGATTTGAGAGAGATTGCCTGCGTATGATTAGAAAACATTTTTCACAACTAAAATGGAGGTACTGATGTCAATTGTTTTATTCGCCTTTTCTGTTGATAGTTTTTGCTTGATTTTAAGTACAATTATGCCATCAGAGTGTCATTTTAATAAAACTGACAGCTTTCTTGAAACGTGTTTCTGCCTAGTTAGCACGAACACAACTGTCCCCCGAGACACGAAAGTCTTGGATTTTGCACACGGGAAGCATCGCTGGAACAGTGGGTGTTCGTGCTGGTAGCTGAGACATACTTTTTCTAATCGATCATATTGTAACAACCAATGTAAAATTCCCGAAGCTCAATCCTTTCAAGCAAAAGGTGTTATGGAAATGTCAAATATTATCTTTTCTACTGTGTAGTTCCCTCAGATAGAGAACCACATCTTACAACACAAACTAAGAACGCTTTCAACAACTTAGCCAACACAATAAACCCAAAATGCTAGTAACATTATCTAAACGTCAGCTTAACACTTTAAACGGTGTAAGTTTAACATGTTATGAGGAGTTATTTTCCCATAATTTAAAGAAAGAGTTTAAGAGTCAAAGTACGAGGAATGTTCAAATATGAATGCATCTTAGCACATAAAAATGTATCATTGATAGATTTCAATGAAAATTTTATTTCGTCCCCTCGAACTATTCACCTCCAACTGATATGCAAAGTTTAAGTCTTCTAATCCAATTCTTGAAGGCATTTTCATAGTTTTTTCTAGGTATACTATGAAGACAGTGGAATATTGCAGAACCGAGGTGTTTGCGCTGGACAAATTCGACCAGAAAAGTATTTTTTAGCCTTTGGAACAAAAAGGCGTCACACGAGGCAGCGTCAGGCGAATACGGGGGGTGAGGGAGCACAACAATCTTTTCCTGCTTCAGAAAGTCTTGTACAATACACGCCTTGTGCGATGACGCATTGACATGTAGTAATCTGACATTGGCCAAATCAGTCGCAGGTCTTCGATTTTTCAAAATATTTCTTCACTTGTCGAAGAACTTTAGTCTTGTCAAACTTCGCATTTACGGATTTGCCTTTAGGTACAGCAACCTGAATGGCAGGACCCTGATTTGTGAAGAATATGGCATACATTACCTTCTTGACACTCATGGTCCGCTTTGCAATGCATGGTCTTTTGCCAGACGTTGTTGCCCATATTTTGTTCTTTCGTTTGGGCTCAAAAAAAGTGAACCCATGTCTCGTCACCAGTGACGACATTGGCGAAAGACCGTGCATTGTAATTTGGTAACTGTTTAAGCAATATTTTCGCGCATTGCACGCGTGCCTTTTTCTGCTCATCTGTCAACAGATGGGGAATCCATCTAGCACAGATCGTTTCAGAGTTGCATGAGCTGCTCCTAGCTGAGTTTAGTTTATACCCATTTATTTTAGCTCGATTGTGAAGAAAGCTTGTAGCTTATCGAGTCATTCTCGAGTCCGCTTCCTTGAAAAACCAGTACTGGTGTCATATGAGGAGGTACAGTCGTGAGCTTGGTGGGGCTCGCACCCGCAACCTCCGGGATGAGTGGCCGATATTTAAACCTCTACACCACCGCTCCCCTTAATGAGATGCCAACCATACTAGCTATTTGCCTAGCGGTGTATCTTGCATCAGTAGCAACTATTTCTTTCACTCTAGCAACCATCTTTGCAGACGTTGCTGTTTTAAGCCGACGGCCATGTGGTGCATCTTCTGTTGAAACTAACCCACATTTGAATTTCTTAAACCAACGAATAAATGTCGAAAAAGACATTTCATTATGCTCATAAGCAGAGCATATTTCATCAAAGGTTTACAGGTTTACATTTTCACCCACCCATGTTATGCATTACGTTTTTGCGTATTAACTATCGCATTCTCCATTTAACAATACTGCAAGACGAAGACATTGATGCATTGGGTTTTGGTCCTTTGGTATCTTATATAAGATTTTGAAGATGTAGCACGTGACCAATTTATAATTTGCCCTTCAACATGTAATTATCATGGATTTTCTAAAATAATGTAAAAACCTATATTCCTTAATCAAGCTTATCGCAAATGCAAGTTGCATAATAAGATAAGTTTTTTCTGCATTTAATTACCCTAACATCACCGACAATATTGGAAGGAGTATTAATTATTGATGACACTGATAGACTAAATCGACAGTTTGCATGATCCAAGAGAAAGGGTATAAAAATTATAATCATCCTCAAAACCTCATAAAATAAGTGAATGTTGCCACAGTTTAAAAATAAATGAAGTTAATGTGTATACGTTTTCGTCCAGTTTAAGAAACGCTTTATTTTATTTTAAAGCATGCTACCTTGCAATATACAATTTTACCATTGTGGACCGTTGTTGTAGCCTTCGGTGACGTAACTGCTGCTTGATACTGACAGAAATGTGTACAGGAAATACAGGCAAAGTGCGCGTTCGGTTTCTGAACAGGCATAAAAAACGGAGAAAACATATGATGATTGTATCTTTTTCGACGTAGTCGTATACTTTTGATTTGAACTTCCGTTGGTATGGACGCGTTGCTAACCAACTTCGTTATAATGTGACCAATCAGAATCTGCAAATTATTGGCTAGCGTTTCGGTACCGGAATAAGCAGTGTACTGCCCGGGAGCCTTCTGAAACACAAAATGTGTATATTTTTTTATATTATAGTTATTTATAATAAATCATGTTGCAAAAAAGAAAAAACAGAACACGTTATGTCAACGTTTCTGGACAGTACGAAGATCAACTTTTGTATTCAACGAGGTGTTGTCCGGGGCCGGACATCTAGCGTCATTGATTATTGGCTAGCGTTTCGGTACCGGAATAAGCAGTGTACTGCCCGGGAGCCTTCTGAAACACAAAATGTGTTTATTACGTCGACCATCTTTTTTTTTAAAGATATTACTTGTTTGTTTATCGGTTTTGCTGTAATACATGTATTATACCTTA
This sequence comes from Saxidomus purpurata, assembly GCA_022818135.1. Lineage (NCBI taxonomy): Eukaryota > Metazoa > Mollusca > Bivalvia > Venerida > Veneridae > Saxidomus > Saxidomus purpurata. The sequence goes on from JAFMSR010000013.1 coordinate 47,733,271, forward strand.
AACCATCTACCAATGAAATGTAATGGGTAAAGTGTACCAGATAAAGCTGTGACCTAAAAGGTCGTAGGAATGATAATTTTTCGGGTAAATTATGCTGACTTTTGTTCACTTGTTTATACTCATAATGCGATGCCAGAATCTTAAATAAATTTTCCATGCATACCGAAATGATGGGTGTTGCTCTTTTTAGATAATTCATTGCTTCAAAGTATAATACCTTAAATTTAATTCGCAATCATGTCATTTAAATTAATAATTGATATACAGTAATTTGAATATTTCCAACTCACTTAAATAATAGATCATGAAACCACAATAAAATCTTTATGAAGACAATACTTCTAAAGGTTTTTTTCGGTCTATCATTTAGATTTCACCGATCTAAAATCTTGGAAATGAAGATTTTGTGTTTATGCCTTGGTGGTTTATCTGAGGTATTCATTATGTAAACTATTATATGAAATACCTCGCCTGCAACAGTATAGAGTGTGCAACTCTAAATATTATTGAGTCACAAACAAGAAACACATTGCGTATAGATAATAGTGTTCTACATACATCCGAAGAAATTTTTGCTGATCTACTTCAAGTTTATGAACATCAAGTAGGATTATGACCTATTATCATTGCACCAGTTTGTTTAATATTGCTGTGTAAAATCTTGGTATAAAATAGTTTTCACCACTCTAGACGACATTTAAATGGTACAAAATTATTCATAAAGATTCAAAAATATACCGCTTCAGTAAATATTGTTTCAAGGTGAAGGTCATAATCCATTCTTGTTTCGACGGTGTCCGCATCTTTTAACAAGAATAAAGGGGATGTATTAATAACCGCTAAAGGAAAAGTTGTTTAGTGCGTAATAAATGTTTTCATCAAAAGCGTAAATGCGGACAAGAAACACATACATCAGTGGATATAACCGAATGTGCCTGTGGAATAATCAGAAATGCATTTGGCTATAAATCAGATGTTTTGAACAATAGAAAATAAAACCCTTCTCACATACGACATGAGAGAAACACATAAAATATAAAGCAGAACTGAGGATTTGCTGCAAAGATAGCTGTTGTAATTCACGGTAATATTGGCCAATTTCATAAAGTGAAATTAGGAATGTTCGAATCTTAGCTGAGAAAACATGTAAATTTGCACACAAAACATCACTGAAGTGCTCTTGAAAAGTTGCATTTAAGTAACTTAATCAATTACAACAACGTTATAAGGAACAAAACTACTTTACTGTTCTTTGCGGCAGGCAGGATAAAATTTAGCCGATATTCAATAATAGCTTTGTTCGGCGTTTGCTTCTCTGGTCAAAATCTTTCTTCGCACTCGGTTAATAAGTAAACACTAGAAGCATCATCTAAGCGCGATTGAGCGACATAATAGATATAAAACAGGATTTTCACTGAAATATCCGGCGAATAATGTTATAATCTAGAGACTGGGGTGCAGCTTGTCGGTTCTAGAGTTATTAACAGGATGTATATATGCAAGCAATAAAGGTATATTACTTTATTACAAGAGCGTGGTATAAGTGATATTGAATGTAAAAATATTTTCGAAAAATGTAAATTTTAACACCTTTGTGAAATATATTTATGTGTAGTTGCTCATTTTGAATAGTTACTGAGTACGTATGTTAAAAAGCAATATACAGTTTCTTCCAAAATATTTAGGTGGTGAAATTGAAGAAAATCAGAATGGTGAAATTATTTGAAACAAGATTTTTTTCAGTGACAATGTTTGAAAATTGTAACATCTAAGAATAATTATATTGAACGTCCTAATATAGACGGTTTAAAATGAAATTCTATAATAAGAATCGCTAAGTCAAAGTTCGAACAGTTCCTCAATACGCATGTGTTCAAGTTGGCATCAAAACGTTATGCATTCTTTGAACGTTTTTGTATTAACATAAACTTCATTTATTGATGATAAAATTTCAGCATTTATGACAATTTAAACTGATTCATTAAATTTAACGAAATATATGACCCTATAATATTTTCACACGCTTATTTCAACTTAATTACTTCCTGTAATTAGTGATTTGCTAGCACTAAATTGTTGCATAATAAATATTCTTCATTTTATAATAATTTGTTTTAATTAGATGTGTTTAATTAACTGTCTAATTTATAACAGCAAAACTAATTATTCTTAAGTCAAAACGTATATTTAAATGCAAAAGAAATGCAACCTTTTTTTAATTTGTTATCATTAGTAGAACAAAGGTAGCACACATTTTTTCATTAATTCTTGCAGGTGGTAAAGTTGTGCCGAAACGTCTTTCTTTTTGTACCAACGCACATAAATTCCAAGTGCAAAGGTTAAGTTTCTTATGCCGGTCAGCATATATTAATTACAGACGCTTCGAATTCGGCTTAATTTTGTTTACACTGATAAAATGGTACTGCTTCCGAACGTGTAGCCTTTTTGGCATACATTCGTGATAACTTATTACAATATGGCGTATAAATGGAATGATTGACTTAAATAAATGACATATAATTATGCTATTTGAAAATGGTAACGAACCATCAAAACAAGACCCTGAGTAGGAATCTTGTGACAACACACTTTATGTGAGAAAGTTGACAGTTAGCTTGTTACGGTGTATAGGGGTCTAGCACTGCTTTTTTCCCAGGAACGATGGATAGGTAAACTGTCCGCTAGGTAAAAATGACCGACACACAATTGAAACGGGTGTTAAACTCGTACAATACTCGTGACAATTAAAACGTTGGCTAAAATTTGAATATTGATTGATAAATGTATACGAGAATTGGCAGCAACAGTCTTAACCTTTTCGATTTTTTCACGACTTGGTCATTTACAGGACGAAATAAGGGGAATTTTTAAACTCTTGTTTTGAAGCTTTCGTCAAAGTGACAAGCATTGAACAATTAATGAATGTATGAAGTTGGTTTATGTTTTAACCTTACAGGAACTTACAAGCATTTGAATACAATTTTGATTCATCATAGACCAGAACAACCCAACGTTGATGATATTTTCTTCTTATCGTAAAGTCATTAGAAAATGCTGGAGTTTACCCTTTTTCACTTTCATGGTAAAAACTATGTCTGAGTTTCATATCTAGTTTCTATTCCGGAACATTTTGGAAAGAATTCAAACCCTGGCTTTGATCAAAGTTAAATTGCATTTCGAAATGGAAATACTGCATCATGGCAAAGTGTGGTCCTTTGAATGCATTGAATGTTTCGAAAATTGTAAGGGATGACTTATACAGATTTCTTTATCGGTTACTAGTATTAAATATAGGAGATTGAAAACAACTTCCCAAAACAGATGGTCGTCAGTTATTTTTACAAAGAAAGTCCAAAACGTTTTTCACTGTGGTCAATAGAAAATAAATTATATAAACTGATATAGTTTAGTTATGTTAAACATGTTTTTTGCTCTAAACATACTTTCAGTTCTTAAAATTATAATTGTCACTTTGAACGGTAATATCACATTCTATCAAATTCATATTTAGGGCTTAAGTATTCCATCGGCACAACTGGAGTATGATACTGTAGCATTGCAATTAGTTCACTGAATTCTTACCTAGCTATGTTATAATCAACTTAAATAACACAACAATAGTTATGTTGTCATGACAACTGTGACCTCTGCGTGGGACTTGATATGTCACTGCCTCTCCAACCTAAACTTTGAGAATTATACGGTCAACTGATTGGTCAACCGTGTTTCATCTGGCGCATGGATCGATATCATTTTCAATGCAATACTACCGATACAATATGTAATCAAAACTCTTGACACTTCTGAATGGCTAGGCTTGATCACGAAGTTTGGAATGTCTTTCAAAAGCATCATAAAATCATCCTGTCAAACTATATGATCAGTTGTGTCTTCTATTGAACTTTATTTGCGTGTAGATATAAAACAAAAATCAACGGGGCCACGTCCAAACACGTAGCCTCCCAAAACGAGCCCCACAGCACCCAACACACACACACACACACACACACACACACAACACACAAGTGTTGCAAAACGTAATATAAGTCGCAAAACGATGTAAAACGTGGCTCATTCGGGAGAAAAGTTGATTTACGCTTGAATTAGTAATTCGAAGCAAATTATTGGTTTTGGGCTCATTTCTCTCAATAGTGCATTGTAAAAAATACGTCGTATATCAAACTAACTCGATGTGTAAACTTAACAGTGTTTTAGCTTATAGTTTGTCCTATACGTTTTGGCTCTGTTGCAAAACACGTTCTTCTAAGATTTGTTCATGGTCCATGAGACACCACCTCACTGAGACAACATGCGTGTGAGTTTGGGAGAGGGGTGGGGTGGGGGTGTACAAAGAGAAAGCCAGAACATTTAATTATTGGAACCTATTCAAAACTGGATGAACAGATGCTCATTTGGCGTTCTGCTCAAGTGGCACATTAGTTTTTACTTTCTAATCTGCATTATCAAACAGTTCCTGCTTATACAGTCTAATCCCCCCGTCCGAATTGTGGTGGGAGAAATCTTTGTAAATGTGGTATATTTCGTATGATGTTTGGCAAGCAATGTTTTCTCACATTTTTACCGACCATGGAATTTTTTACAAAGGCAGAGAGAAACATAAAAAGACTCCTGTACCTATTATTTAGCTGAAAATAGTCAAAAGTGAAATGTTTATGTCTTTGAAGGTTTGCGAAAGTGGCACTTTATTCTGCCATAGTCTGAATTATATATCATTCTTCAGCTTATATTTAGGAGCTCCAGCAATAGCTATCTACTGCACAAGAGCAAGAATATAGTCATCGTTTGATTTGATGAAAATTATGCTACTCTCATGTGCTAAAGGAAAGAGGAGCATGCCTTTTACAACGTTATCAGCAAAATCTATTACTTTTGTACCTAAAAATGTAATTTGGTAAAGCCTATAAAGACCTTGTATGGGTACGGACAAATTAATTTAGCGCTAAGAAAGTTCTTGTTCAATCAATAACATGTGATAATACGACTGTCAAAGAACTTTTGTTAACAACATACTGGTCTGACCTGGCTTTTGTATTCAGTCATGTAACGTGTCCCATCTACAAAACGATGGAGGTTGTGCAAGGGCTTTGTAATCAAACTGTGTTGAGGATAGGCGAAACAGTCCCTTAAATTGCCCAAAACTACTGAAACATTCTTGTATGTAGCACTGTTATGATGTTAACAAGTAACAGCCAACAAATATAAATGTGCAATTCCTGCTGTTTGTGTAAGGTTTAACGTGTACACACAGTAAAATTGGAAACATTCGTAGAGCTTTAGTAGTCACGGAAAATCAAAATAAATAAACCAATAAAGGTCTTAATGTTATATCATATTCTAATCCCATCTAAGATTTTCTAGTACAAGCAAGCACTTTGATTTATCTTAGATTGTATTGAACAAAATAATACAGTTTGTGCAATGTTGAATGATGCTGAATATTTTAATTTGAAATTCATAAATTTAGCGGTGGACCGGATGTTTGGTAATAAACGTTTAGGAACGTAGGCAAAATGTGAGTATGACATTATTCCTCCTGTGATGATATACATAAGATAAGAAATTTATTTATTATAGTGACATATGATGTTCATAGTTTTACATACACAACCATTACTATATGTTCGGTTATCTATAATCAACCAGACCAATGGGCCTGTATGTCACTTCCAAGAAATAAGTACAAGCTATAAAACAAAATATAGTAAACATTTAATATTAAAGAAAAAGAAGTGTGAAATGTATAAAACTGATATTTTAAAATTTATACAACGTGAAAATATGTCACCAAAATCATACGTTTTGGCAAGCAATGTATTCTCACATTTTTACCGACCATATATTTTTTACAAAGAAACATAAAAAGACCCGAGTGCCGGTATGTTGCTGAAAATAGTCAAAAGTGAAGTGTTTAAGTCTCTGCAGGTTTGCGAAAGTGGCACTTCATTCTGGTCATAGTCTGTATTATATATCATGCTTTAACCAAGGCGTCGATTAGACTGATGTACAAAGAGGACAACACGAATGGATGAGTGTTGTTTTGGCTGTAGGTAGTATGTTTGAAAGAATTACGGATTTACTAACCTTTTTCCTACAAATAATGTTCGAATGCTTGAGTTTGATAATACGACAATTGCTGCTTTTAAGATCAGTAGGACAAGTAATATTGACCTTGCACAAGTTATCTCAAGTTAAACTATTGGTCCATGACCGCCAGTACAAAATACTATTTCTATTCAGAAGAATGCGTTGTGTTTGCACCGGAACTATTCCTCTATACAAAATGGATATATGAATTGTATTGAAAAAGACACTCGTCTTTGAAATGTTATAATTATTAATATAAAATAATAACATGTTCACGCATTAAGGATGAATACAACGGGTCACTGATTTCCGTCACATAGGTTCAATCAAATGTAAACGATCGGTCACACAACATGGTATATAGTAAAACCTTTTTTCGTTCTTGCCATTTTCTTTCCCTGTATTCATTTTCGAAGTTTTGACTGAAGCATTGTATTTGGTATCTGTGCACAAATATGAGCATACCGTTATTAAATCATGAAATTCGTTTTCTGGATGTTTTTAAATTCTTCGTTTTCAAATAATGCAAAGATTACAAAAATATATGCTTATGTTAAATAAATTCGTGCAAATCGCCATGTTACTTGTTTACTACCAGGCTTTTCGTTTTCAGTATAATTTATACAAACATAATTATCTGAATAGCTAAGGCTGCATTCCGGTTTCCGACGTTGATATTGTGAAGAACAAGACTAAAATATTCAAAACCAATAATCACAAAACTACAAAACAGATACAATTAAAGTCTTCCCGAGTAACTGACATAATTATAATGAAACAATTAAGACAAAAGTTCATACAAATTTATGAAAGTTAGATTACAAGAAGGCTTCCTAGCTTATTAAATCGCTCTCAAACATTCATTCCAGATGTCAGCACGCTCGCAAGAGACAGGCAGCGAGTTTTTTATCGCTGCTTCCCATTTACAGCTGGGTAGACTGAAGTACATGTGGTATCAGTGTCTTTGCCCTAGGACACTTCTCGTGCTCCGGCTGGGATTCGGACCCGGGACCTCCCGTTCCAGGGGAGAATGCCATAGCCATTGAGCTATCAAGGCCCACACGACAATAAAGAAAAAATCACTGAATAAATTTAATAAAACACGAACACCAACACACAGCTTAGGAAATCTTCCTTAACTGCTCACAAGCTACGAACCACAGCAATCAGGATGAGAGATATCTGAAATATTAGTCTGACTATGTCAGAGGTGGAAAATGCCAGACTTATTATTGTTTCTCTTTCTGAATTAATAAGTAACAGAGAAAGAATAACGAAGCCGTTCAATATTTTCAAAATGCAATATTTATAAAGGGTTAAAAATGTGTCTAACCTACTGGTTTTCTAGTTGAGAGAGAAAAGAAAACTCTGCTAAGACGACGAACAACAACTTAGCATTGGGCAACCTTTTGATCCAATCACATTGTTATCTATAATATTTGTTACTAAACCACTTGATGGTGCTTAAAGTTACATTGTCCTTCAAAATTTCCATATTAGGTTATGGTCAAATTTTTCAAAAGCAATGCTGAAACAACAGAAAATTCTATGAAAACAATTTCAAAAAAGTCAATTATGCTGAGTTTTCTTCCTTATTGAAAGATATTAATTAAATTTTACCCAACAAAAAGGATTGATTTTAAGTTTTTGACTTGGGTAGTCAAATAAGATTTTCACTGATTTTCTCTGTGTTCATTGGGAATAAAACTGTGAAAACAGATTCATATATTTCGGTTATAAGTTTGACACTATTCATTTTTCAAGTAGTATAAATCAGTGATAATGTCATTCTTAACATTATGATGGTCACTGTGAATGGTAATATCACTTTTATGTGACACAAAAACGTAATCAGTGCACAAAAACTGACCATTCTTTTGTTTGAGTAAGGACACCTGATGTTTTGGTTGATAGCATAATGATAGCAAATTGAATATGTTCAGTTTGTGCCAGTATTTCAAACAACATTATGGATGCACATTATGTTACTAGTCGTTGCTATTTAAGAAGCGATAATTTACCTCTCATATAAATTCTGACGATCCGGTTTTGTTTTCGGCTCATATTTCAAGTGTGCAATACTTTAAACGATGTGATATTTTCTAGATGCTTTACTCGTAAAACAATATTTATGCCTGTTTCAGCAATAAACTTGCAGATAATCTTGTATTAAAAATTCAACAGCTTTTAATGAAGAATTGACTTTACTATCTCGTGCAAAATTATTTTGCATACCTTAATGAGAGGACAACAATGTTTTAACGATTTTAAATAAATTTATGTGTTAAAGCGCTAAATTTTTTATTATTATAATTCCGGTGTAGCACTTGGCGAGGTATTGTATTAGTCCCGTGTTCCTCGTCAACTCTTTGCTTCTAAAGGTATCTCCTCTTTAACAGATTTGAACATTTTGCGTATTCTTCATTATAATCATCTCACATCTGTTGATTTAAACAGAACCCTTTGTACCAAAGCAGTCAAATCGAACACAACCAAAAATTCATTTCGAAAACAATTGGGCCTATTTGACGGAAGAGTTTCTTTGTCAATCTACCAAATTCCATGATGGTTCGTTAGAAAGCATCACCACCTTTATGGCTATAATGGACACTTCAAAAACGTTCTTTTCAGAAAAAGCAGTGGTTGTGCAGCTACAGTAAAGCTCGTGTGAGCGATGTAGTGCCACTATTTTCCCTGTGTTTATCTTTGTTTCTTCTAACCCATCAACGTAAGACTTTTATACTATATAAAGTGGTGTGTTAAAATGATTACATCAAAACGACAAACAATTCCGTTTCAAAAAAGATTTAAACAGCTGCTACGCGCGTCAACGCTATAAGGTCAATGTACATGTATAACTCAAAACGGACTTAACAGTTTGTATGCTCTTTCTGCTGCCATGTCTTTAATCAACTTAGTGTTTCGAAAACCCTGTTCGTGTACGAACAATTGTTTGAGATATTTCGTATTAATAAAATTTTATGTGTTCATTCAAACTCTTTTGGTAACATTTTTGTTTTATGCTTTCATCTGGCCTGCATATCTCTTAATAATTGTACTTAACTCCAGCATGTAAGTCAGCAAATCTCTTTTCTGCATTTAAACAAATTAAACAGATTATATTTTACATGAACGGAACTCGAAATAGACTTTTGCAGGAAAACTTAAAAAGATTGAATATCAGACATTTATGCCATTGAGTCAGGCGTAAATGATTAATTTAAAGGATACATTTACAATACATTATGCAGATTGTAAGTATTATAAACTATGTTCCTTAGATAATACAAAGGAGTTTAGAGGAAGCTTTCAAACTGATTAAATATATCTAAAATTGGAACAGAGATTGAAATAATGACTGAATGCTCTAGTATTCAAGAAATGCATCTATTGATTCTTTGCTACGTCCTATCGTATTGCTGTGTTTGTATGCTCTTGCAATGTGCTTAAATTATGTTGTCTTAAATATGATCTAGTATTTATCGCACTTGTGAATCTAGCTCAAAATGGTTAATTCTGAAACACTAACCGATCTTATTCGTCTATGAAAGTTATGAAAGTGAGGTTACATTGTCAGGGCTGTGGTCTTATAGTGTCTAGTTTAGTCCAATACTCATTACTTCGTTCTCACTTAAAGTGGAATTGTATTTCACCTTCGTGAGCAATAATTATGCACTTAATGCCTATTTTATCACACCAGAGTATTCTGAAATTACTCTGATATTCATTTCTTTTCGGCGGGGTTTAATGTGGCCTTAAAACGTTGAAGCTTACAATCCATGTGTTTAAATACACAAATTTGTATCCACTTGTGCGCAAGTGAGGACATTGCACTTGCGACAATCGACCAGAACGCATGATTTAAACAAACAGATGAAACCGCTGAGATAAAAGTTCGCTAGTGTTTTACAGTGTCACGCAAATATATTTTAAAAAGGTACACTTTGTCTTAGAAGTTTACTTTTATAACCAACATGGGTCGACAGGCTTATTGTAGTATCAGTTTTAAAACTAAAGAATTGTATAGATAATCGTACTAGACATTATTGTAAACCTAAAACGGCAAAACATCAGTTGCCTGCAACTGACGGACGGATGGTTTGATTGCGGTATACATAATGATAACATATACATAGTTATTTTACTTCCAAATTTACGAACGAATTAGTAATCAAAATTGTAGTAATAAAAGTACAAATTTCGAGACTACATTGTAATTCTCTGTTTCATTCTACTTAATGCAACAACTTATTTACGAAACTGTATAAATTTTCTATATCAAAAAAGATAACTATACCCATGTGTAGCATAAGAACGTTCAACTTTTATTCTTTCTACATTTGATAAATTAAATGTCAAATAAACCATTATTTATATCAGTTTCGGCGATAAATGTACAGACTATCTCGATTATTCTACAGCATCTAATGGAAATCAGCCTTTATTGTCTCGTAGGAAAATGTTTTAACACACATACAGGACTAATAAAAGTCTACCTTTACACGATTTGTTAACTAAAAGAAGTGTTCATACGTTGTATTCCTTAGATTTCAAAATTAATATCTTCCTCGTTTCAGACTACGTAAATGTTTTTGTGCAATTATTTGTCGAGTTTAAATGATTGTGTCGTCAAATGAATTCATGAGAGACGGAGATTTTCATGCGGCAATTCAGAGTTAGTTTATTCTTTAATATTTTACAGCAGCTGCTGAAATTCCGGCAATGATTCGTTACGCAGACATGCCGTTTGAGAGTTCCATTGTTTATTTAAAACATCTATCTTGTAAAGTCAACGGACTTGTTTCTTTGAGTGTGTTAGAAACTATTGAACATTTTTCTGAACTGACCTTTCAATCGCACACGTCAGCATTCAGTTCATTCTTAAAAAACAAAAAAAGTAAAAAGTATGACAGTGATATATCATATTTTATTGACAGGTTGAGAATCTGGTACATGTTTATTGCATGAATGACGACTAGAATAACTGGCTGCCATTCAGATATTAGATCTAATGCGACTGAACTTTTTGCTATCGAACAAAGCATAAATCAGTGATAAATTAACTCGCTAAACATTTTTTGAGGGCGTGTAATTACATTTTTCAGAAGTTGTTGTTTGTTACTGAAGATTTATTCATGACTAATTGCTTGTTACTATACTGATGTCTTTACCATTCAAGAAACACGCCTGTACATAAATCCAAGATATGTGTAATGTCTTCAGTAGAGTACTTTAGTACAGTTAACTGTTTATCTCGATTTCAAGCATGTTTTGCAATTTTCAGTATATTTTAGGTATAACATCTCTGTTTGTCATTTAATGTACTTTCGAGAATAGGCGTTTAAAAAGAAGCACTTTCTAAAAGTTATTTCATACTTTATAGGTATTAAATGCTAAGTAATGCAAGACTTTAGATCAACACAGAAAAGTTCACTATGACTTTGTGAGAAGTACCTGATATCATTTCCAATTTTTATCCGGTTTTTTTTCCCGTTTTCGATACCTCTGAGCAGCAAGAATTTACAGTGCTTGATTTCAATTTCTAATGACGTCACACTCATACGGCCGAAAAAGTGTCAAGCGTATATCAGCAGGCAATCGATAAGTTTTGGGGATTAGGAGTTTACGGAAACAACTACGGTTCGGTAATATCCGTAAATAACGGTCAGGGTCATAAATCATTGATTATCGAGTGTACTGGAATATTGCCTAAGGGAGATATTGGACTTGACGCGTAACTTGTGTGAAAATCTTATGTTTTAATTTTTATCATTTATACCAGAAGATAAAGAAAATTCAGCATCATCATTCACATTACTTGCAATTAATAATAATAATAATAATAGTAATGTTTTAACTAGTGAGCACTATTTCATTACAGTCACATCATCAGTCTTAAAAATAGTCACAGAATAATCCAAAAGCTACAAAATTCGTGAATTTTGACATAATAATGAGAATGAATCTAGTGTGCACTTGATTTTTCATAATCGGCTAACCCTTAACACGTGCGTCACGTTTGCTCGTGAGAATTGTTTAAAATTGTAGACCTGTTATTTTCAAGTACAGAAGCACACGGCAAGTCTGTTGCAAAAGTATGGTGTGCTATAGAAACGTAAATAGATGGACATACATGTCCCCGGTAAATAGTACGTCAACTTCTATTATTTTGCGATCTTAAATTCCTAATCAGTGTTATTCCTGATCTGATAAAGACTGACATTTGATTTCGGTAGGCTTTTTAATTTGAGAAATAGAACAGTTTCCTTTCAGAATATCAAATAAATTTTACATACTCTAATAAACGCTTGATGTTGAATGCCTTAAAAAGTATATGATTTTTCATCACATGGCTTGAAAATGTAATTAACATTTTCGAAGAAATAATGATTTATTGTAGGGGAAAAACTTTTCCATTTCTGCAGTAGAATAATACCTGTTACATTTTACAGATTTTGTCATTTAATACTCTGCACACAGATCAAACCTTGCGTGTTTCTTTTTCTTCTCTTTTGTTAATGTAATAATCAGCTTATTTCTTCGGGAAGAAATGAAAGACAAAAAGATACGAGTAATAAGACTACCTGGTTTTGACCGTGTATTATGAAAACTAGCTTTGGTCTGGAAGAAACTCTATGTTGACACCTATAAAAGAAACCAATTTCAGCGGAGCGAATTCCTGCCTTTCACTCGAGACAAAGAGAAAGTAAAACAAAATATAAAAGACCCGTGCAAGTGTTTCGAAATAAAAATGCATGCATAGTGAATCTTTTATGTGTTGCAAATTAACATCAAAAAGCTAAATAATATTATTGATAATTATACTGAAAATTTCATGGATCCTCGCTTAAAGACGATATCATGTATATCCGGTTTCCATGAAAGGTTTTGCCTTTTATGAACAAAAAACTGAAGATTCTAACCCAGTTTGCATTTTAATGTAAAACAAGGGGGGGGGGGGGGGGGGGGGGGGGGGGGGGGGAACCCAATATACAACGTTTTAAAGATCAGGGTAAAGTTACATAATGTCCGGCCATAAAACTTATCGATGGCCTGAAGCAGTTAGATCAATCATTCGGAAGTGTTCGGCCAGCATTACGGAAGCAACCGAGCTCCGATCGTAAAAATGAAATTATATACCTGTTAAACAAAACCTTAAAAAAAGACCATTCTCTTCTTTCTTTATTTTTATATAAAATATATCACTTAAACGGAGAATGATTGTTTTATTCAATCCCGTTTGTGATTCTAAAATAAGTGTTATAGTTTTTTAACAAATTGAAGATAAGCTGCAAAATTTTCACTTAAAATTGTGACATTTTGGGCGTTTTACGATATATTATATAGTAAAACGACGGGTAGAGTTTTTAAGTTAAAAAAAGACCAAACAAATAAAAACTCAGAAAAATATAAAAATATTCATTAAAAAGGGGAAATGTTATATTTTATCATCCCGTTTGTGATTTTAAAATAACTTTATTAGTTAAAATGTTATCGCGAGTTAATGACAGCGCTCCTATACAAACCTATAGTAAATTTGTGGCGTGTATTGGCCCTGGCTGTGACACTTTTTCTGCCACATGACTAACGTGAGATATCGTATCAATAAAATATGCAAATATTATGTTGAGCATGATATAAAAAGTAATTTGTTCAGTAAAACATTAAAATGTACGTGTAATTCGTGCATCAAAAGTAGTTATTTCACGATAGGCAAAATATGTTTGTGTTCGCTCATTCAACCCTTATATATGCCGTAATATAGTAATTTTTAAAGATAGAAGCTGCAAGCTCTTTTTTCCATACGAAATATAAACATTCTTTTTTCAGTTAAGTGCTATTTTTACTTTTTTCAGAACTTGCCTTGAAGGAAAACATTAGGATCGGGATCACATTTCGGTCAATTCGGAAGAAAGTTTGGGCAGATCAATACAAAAACAGCAACGATGAACGGGACAATCACTGGCCCTCAATACAATACAACAAGTACTTTAGAGATGAACGATAACAGTACACATAATCAAAGTAGGCAAGACATAGATCCGGACTTCACACAATTCGTTGCTGTGTTTGTTCCCCTGGTATGGGGGATTCTGACAGTTGTCGGGGCTCTAGGAAATTTTCTTGTCATATACACACTAATTAGACATGGAGATAAAAATGCTACCAATTATTTTGTGATAAATCTAGCTATTTCTGACTTTGCGTTTGTGGTGATTGTGGTACCTTTCACAACCACACTGTATGCACTTCCGGAATGGATATTCGGGGATGGCATGTGCAAGATCACGATGTACATGATCTATGTAAGTTATATTTAACGTTTCTCTAGTAGTTTCCAGTGATGCAAGGTAATCTATTGCAGTCTTTTAACCGTTGCCGTTTGTAACAGATACTTTATCTCTTGGTCATAACCGCTGAGACTAAAACATGGTAGTAAATATCAAAATACCTAGTAACCGGATTATGATATTTAAAAATATAGCATAGAGTTCAACGTAGATAATACTGTTCACTTTGAAACAAATTCTACAGTTAGTTCGCATCATTATATAGTGTTGTTTCTGATTCAGTAAGATATCAATTGTCGAAATCAGCTTTAACTTAGAACTGATTAATTACAATCACACAATATTTATTTTCAACTAAGTATTTTTGTTATTTTTGTTTTTTTCACGTTGTGATGGTTTTTGTTAAATACACGACGTGGTTATGGTAAGCATTTCCAAAAATCATGAAAAGATTGTTACTACAAGTGTCATCTAGTATTCTTTTCTTATCGTAACGGTTTTTGTAACTTATGTAGTATTACCAAATTTCATTTTAGCTACAAGAAATGAATTTTGGAATTTATAACGTTCAAAATCATTAATGATGTAAAGCCGTAGGCACAGCTGCTGTTCAGCACGAAATTCGCACGTGTGAAATTCACAAAAAGGATGAAAATGTTTAAGAAATATTCTACTATGCCTTAGAATATTGTTTGTTTTTTTGCATACAACTTAAAACGTTCTTGCTTGCGCCGCTGCAGGTTATAGCTTAAGACGTGATTTCTTCTTAATAACGAGCATACATTCTGCGGAAATTCTACAGTTGTATATCAATCAGCTGGTGTTTTTCCGAGGCTATATCAGATAAATGCGTTTTAGGATTTATCTTTTATTGTTCTCTTTAAATTCACTTGAATTTATTTAATGTGCTTAAAGGAACAGAGGAATTCTTAACATGAGAGCTATTCTGCTGTTTTGTCAGCCACGGAGTGTCTAATTCTTGAAGAATATAAGCTTTCAACAGTTATTAAAACAGACACGGAAAAAATTATAGTATGCACATGGTTTATTTCTCAATGCAATGGTGTTTTTTCTGTCATATCGTGAGGTAATATTCAGTTTGTGTGACATGCCTTCAAATAGTCCTCACACACGCAAACTCACAAAAACTTCAAACTATTTGAATGTTCGTTTTTTCATAATCCTAATTAAGCCAAATTGTTTTCAAATTGAAACAGTATCTTTCACAATCTAATTTTCTCCCCGTTTGCTTTAAATTTGCCCAGGCAGTACTGAATCATAAAACCTACTGGCAATGCGAAGATTGGTATCATGAACTGTTATTTCCTGTCGTATCATTTCCCCAGAAGACTGGCAGTCACGCAATATTGCAATGAAATCTGAAACATACTTTTTTGCAATACACATTATTTTCACAAAACTACACTGATGTGATATGGCATATATTGAAATTGCACTTAAGCCGTACCAATGAAACACATCAAAACTAGCAAAAGAAGTCATTAATCATTGTTTCGGAATGCCTCTAACTAAAAGTGAATATGATTGACGGCATACTGGCTTCAGTAATTGATGCTAAAGGATAACCTCTGCAAACCAATCTCAAACTATAATTACAGGACATCACGATTCTTAAAAGTCTCTTGTTGTGTTAGATAACAGCCAGACTAGATCCAGTGTCGTACCTGCGAAAACAAAACTGTTGTATTACCTAGCACTATCAAGTTTAACACTCTTAGCGCCATTTCTCGTGTAACAATTGCTCTGTTTGATAGTGCGCCATTTCTCGTGTAACACTCCTAGCGCCATTTCTCGTGTAACAATTGCTCTGTTTGATAGTGCGCCATTTCTCGTGTAACACTCCTAGCGCCATTTCTCGTGTAACAATTGCTCTGTTTGATAGTGCGCCATTTCTCGTGTAACAATTGCTCTGTTTGATAGTGCGCCATTTCTCGTGTAACAATTGTTTGATAGTGTTGACCGTGTCGAGTGCAGGTGTATACATAGAACAACAATGAGTGTAAATGGAAAATTGCACCAATTGTGTAGATTACAAACACAATGATCTTTCAAAATGGATGTGTGTACCTCGATGTTATTCAATTTGAAAAAAGATTTACATATAGATATACAGATATAAAGTGAATAGAAGGTAGATCTTCCATAGTTGTAACCGTATCATATTCATATCTGTCATAACTATGGCGCAATCCTCCTTGACATGCAATCATTTACTAACAGGAAAAAAAAACAGAATATTTCGGTGTTACAAATTAGATGGGGAAACAAGATCTCCCTACTCGGGATAATAAGGAAATTTCATATTCTCAAAGAAGCGATGGATAAGATAAGAAAACACCATAGGGATCGGTCTTGAATATCAATACAACCTGTACGTGTTTTATTGCCATTATGTAGTTAATTCTATGGACATGGTTCAAATGTGAAGAGGGTGTTTATAAATACAAAATACGTCAAGAATGATTTATTGTCAGATATATTGTGAGTTGATCTTAATAAGCAATCTTTAAGATTGTAATTGACACGGTAGACTGACTGGTTCAAGCTCATCGCATCGCGTATGATCACTAAATTCAATTTACAGACTAATTAAATTCCAAGAGAGCAATTTGTATTACTGGTGTTGAATAAAACTGTTGCTCTTATCATCACTTTGACAGGTATATTACACAATTTATGGTACGTACCGGTAAAACGTCTTTAACATCGCTCGTGTCGTATTATACGCTAGCAGAAATATTGTGTACAAAGATGAATGAAAATGAAAATTAATTATACGACTTAAAGAAATAGTTTATGGCTTGGAGTGCTTTATCGGAATAGAAGCCTGTGCCGGCCGGTTACATTCACGACGGGGAAGCCCACAGGCATATTACCGGCGGGAAATGCTTCAATTTCGAGAAAGCACTCCAGGCCATATATTATTTCGATTCTTGTAAGCCGAATTTATTAAAATTATCGTAACTACTACGGACCTTTTTTCAGTTCGGCGGTAATGTATAAAATGGCATAAATAGTGGCTATTGGAATTCACTCTCCTAGTTCGAGCCACGTACATAGCTAAATGAACATTTAAGTTTAATTATCTAATACATAACACATATAACAAACCTCATTGTGACATTATGCTGAAGACGTAAAAAGCTAAAGCAGACAATCGATTTAAATGCGTAACACTAAACTGAACGGTACAACGTTTTAACGTGGGGTAAAGACGTCAGCCTTTCATTCGTTTTTGTCTCCCGGAATCAAAACACTACAATACGGTTAGTCCTGAATTTTCTTGGCCCTTCAAAGGAAAACAAGGTGAACGTATTCTAAGGCTTAACTGCCGCAATCAAAAGTAATATTTAGGTTCTTAATCACAACTATTTCATGCGACTGATGTATTTATACAGATATTACTTATCCGCCTACTTATCCGAGTGCTTTAATCACTCAAATCGATTATAGAAAAATTCCATTAGCAATAATATATGGTCAATAATTTTGAGATTAATATTTAGTTTACACTATATTTGCGACAGTACTTGCTGTTTTCATTTTATGCCCCCAAAGGCGGGCATATTAAATCACACCGTCCGTCCGTGTGTCAGTCCTATTTTCTCGTATCCGGACTATAATTTGTCTTTCATATAACATTGCTCAAGTGTTCAGCACATGAAGACAACGTGTCACTTGCAAAACGCCCGTCCTGCCTCAAATGTGAAGGTCACACCTAGAATTTAAAGGTAGCGAAATCCTATAAATATGCACACATTTGTGTCCGCCCTGTAACTTCGTCATGCGTGAAAGGATTTTAAGATCATACGGCACAGAAATTCAGCTCATGTGTCACGACGTGTCGCGTGCAAGGCCCACTCGTCCCTACCTCAACGGTAAAGATCATTCTTATAATATCAAGATAATCAAATCGTGTATACATGGTATCTCTGTGATGCATGGAAAAACATTTAAATTGTAAAGCACACTTTTTGAGCACATGGAGATAACGCGTCATGCGCAAGTCCGGCTTCTGTATCTTAAAGGTTAGGCTCACACTTAGTGAAATGAATTGGCAAAATGTTCAACACAAAGACATAAAGTGTAGTGTGCAAATACCGGCTCCGAACCTTAAAGGTCAAAGTAACAGACTGTCAAACACCACTTTGGTTGCATTCGTCACTTATGAAGGACAGGTTTCGTTAATGTTTAGTCAAAACAGGAACATAAGTGTTTTAGAATTGTTTAAAGCTGCCTGATATAAAAACAAGACCATTATCTTTGTAAAAATGTTTTCGGCAAAACAAAACTTTCTGATAGCTCAACCACATTTCTTATGGTGAATACATCAGTGAAATTTAAATTTTCCACTTTATGTATTGATAATATTAATATGCAAGGTGTTTGGATATGCAGGTACATGTATATAGTTAATTCTAACACGACCAGCGAATAACCTACATACATGTAGAACAAAACTTTTGGGTTATTCGCAATAAACCGACCTTGAACGACGCGCACGCGCATCGTGTTTTGGCTGTTCAATTTACCCGACGTATAGAGGATCGTACATGGAATACTGTGGATGACTTGGGGCAAAACGGGGGATCCGATGCATGACACACGTCCAGTTAACTGATTAATGTTACGATACCATTTACACTGACTTTATTTACTGTTTTGTTGTTATTGTTTTTGTTTACACAGTGACGTCATTAGTCAAGAGAAACTGTGACGTCATTTATCTATACCCGTAACTAATATTTTTCGTAACTTGAATCGTTATTGCGTACCCTGAAAATTCGAACCACTTTTATAAAATGAAATTCCTGTTACATTTACTTGAAAATTAGATTATTAAAGTTTTTGATGAAAAAACTGAAACACCGCGTATACATCTTTCATGAATGAAAGTCACATTGAAATAGCATCTTTACAGTGTTCGCGGGAGGTAACTTCAACGGCAAAATCTAGGTGCGTAGCACGCAAGTGTAAATACGTTCGATGAAAAAGGGGGGAAGTTATATCTTTTTCTTCAAATTTTGTTTTAAATAAGTCGTGTTAGAATCGAAATAATAAATATCCAAGTTTGGTTTATGGTAGAATAACCCTCGTTTGTCGTTCTTATGCGTAATTATATATCACTCAGGCCTGCGGCCTTCGTGATATATTCTTGCGCATAAAAACTCCAAACTCGGGTTATTCTACGATAAACCAAACATGGATACATATTATTTCTTAAATATATACACAAGGACGTTATGAAGCATGTTGTGTTTCATTTAGCTTTAAAAGACGAACTAAAAGTTTCTTTCTGGGCGTTATTTTACCTCTATATTATTTTTGTAAAACTTTTCACTGTAGAAAGCACCAATAAATTGCCGTCTTAGAAATTACAGTCATGAAAAGCAATTGAGTGTCCGATTTGTCTACACACGGAAATTGAAACCTCCTGAAATGACTCGATCAAGCATATTACGGAGGAAATAAGAGGATAATTAAGTGGTACAGTGGTAATGAATAATTCCAATGAAGTACCGGTAATAGTTTGTTGTCGTATTCTGTGCAGTCACTTACATGCCACGGCAGAATACATATTAAGCAGGATGTAATGGAAAACTAACTAGATAAGCCAAATCAAGTTAGCTTTCGTTTAGCCTTAAACGTGGAGAGTCTGAATGGTCCCCGTCATTACTGTTATCACATTAACTGATTTTCGTTATGTAAGTGCGTGTGATCGGCTGTAATAATTGACGTATAAATTTGCAATATGTTTAATAAAATTGTACGGAAATAGATCTAATAAATAATACGATTTAAAATAATACCAGGTGCCAAAAATAAGAGATTTTTAAGCGTTACGGTCGTGTTTGAGTGTTATGCTTGCACGTGTTTACTGCACAAGTTTGGATATTAAGATTGAAATTGAAGAAGTCATTTAAGATTTTCTCTGTTGATTCACAATAATTCCTCATTGGCATTTTTGGCATTTGTTTTATTTCAGTCGTCGGTGCTGGTCTGTTTGTAACCTGAAAGGGGTTTTCTGTAAATAAGTTTTACAGGAACAACTCTTACTAGTATTTATTACATTATTGTTAAGCTAGATATCATAGATTTATTTGAAATATCACTAGTCTTATAAACGCTTTTGAAACACATTTTCATCCCGTCTTTGGACCAATACACAGCTTTTTATTAAATTGTTTCATGCCGAAGATATTTTGATTCCTGTGTTGATTGATAATTCAAGGGGTAGACATATGCCTTCGCCAAATTCGCAAATATCGCCAGCAGTTCCTTTTATTATGTCTTGATAAACTATATATCATAAACTATATATACAGTGTATATACATGTAGATATATACTAATTTACTTATACTCGATTGCGAAAAAAGTTCTTACAACTTAGATTAATCGCTCTGGAGACTCATTCCAGATGAAATCAACCTCGAAGGAGAGAGGCAATTTGGAATTATTTGTGTCTTGCCTAAGGACACTACCGACATGGCGATGGTAGAGATCGGACCCGGGGCCCTTCGATCCTGAGGCGAATGCGCTAGCACTGCACCGCGACAAAATAAATATAATTTCATTACCCGCATGGAAAACGAATGAAAATGTATCACCAATATTTTTGCCAAGGCTTACATTCTTGGAAACTCCAGTTTACTGCAAAGTTTATTGCAACATAGAATATTTAAAAATCAAAGCGCTGTGAGCGCTGAAGGCCTATGGGCTATAGGTTAACTCCCCGAAAAACAACTTTTGACCTACGTGTTTTGCGCTGAACCTTACCTAAAGCGCGGGTCAAAATGTGGAGAGGACGAAATTCAATATATGACACAGAATGAATGATTCACAAATATATGGGTGGCAGGGAAGTTTGTTTTATCATAAAACGTACGTTAAATGAAAAATAATCACATAGTCAATATTATGAATTGTTTAAGCCAATAACAATAATTCGATCTGCGCTTTGTACAACTTCAAGCGATATGATCTGATGATGTGGATCGAAAATTATTGTGTACCAAGGACAAGACCTTGAAACAGAAATAAACAAAGCAATACCAGCAATGAAATATAAATACAGTACTGTACAATGTGTATAAAAGAGAAAATCAAAAATGATTATGGGTTACCTTATAGTTGTAATTGGTGAAACCGATAAATGGCGGATGATTTTGATCACGTGAGTTCCTTCTCGGGAATGTACGTAAATTATATCTTTTTTTAGAGAAATTTATTTTTAGGTAAATATATATGTAATCGTTCTTAAATAACAAAGTTGTCAATGAAATAACATCGGAAATTTGAAAATCAAACTACAAACTCTTATATCGAGCTCCGTACGTTTCCGTAAATTTCCGTAATATCCGTACTTTTCCGTGATATGCATATGATTATCTTCCGTAATCAGCTAACAGCGCATTAATTTCTAAAACAGAAAAAAATGTTTAGCGCAGCCCGTAAGCTATATACCTTCCTGCAATCGTTTGAAGTTGTATGTACTCTTATTTGTAATATGTTCTTATCATATGCGACATTCAAACAGAAGATTGATCTGGTCTGTCTTGCACTACTTTCGCATAGCGCATGTTTACAGTTGTTATTTTCGCACATAGCACAGCTAAATTCCTTGCAGTGTTTGAAATCTGGTATGCTAACTTAGGCCTTGGGGACTTTCAGTCCTCAGGCCAAAAACAGTCTATAGCAATGCAACATGAATCATTTTAGCAGAAAATAGTGTATTTCTTGTTACGCCTTTACCCAAGCTGTAAGCCATTGTAAAATGTCATGGTGGCTTCTGACACTTAAGTGCAGTATGAGGTATACTGGTATCTTAATTAATGCTGCAGAAATGTGATATGCACATGATAAACCGCTGCATGTATCACCAAGACTCCCATGAAGTAATAGAAATACCGTGCCAAACTAATTAGAATAATTAGACAGAGAAATGCAAATAAATCATTCACGATTTTCTGATTAAAAGAAATGTCAGACGTTCCGTTTACTTGTACGCCCTGATGTCAACGGAAATATCAATGCGTTAACGAGCAGACAGTTACTCTGAGCAGCTTCCAAATCTTCTCGTAAGTAATCACGCGCTTCTGTTTTGAACAGTAGCAGAAAAACCATAACACCTATAGAAATATTCACAATAGTGACGAAGGCTTAGGATCGAATAACCGTACCTGTCCGTTGAGAGCCGGTATAGATGTTAACTATATAACACTGTACATGAAACCTAGCTGCCACGTATATGAAAGCTATTTCAGATTTTCTGAGAATTGGTTGTAGAATGTATAAAAGTTTTGGATTGACAAAATTTCTCTGTAAGGCGCCGTTGGAGAATATTACGGAAAGTAAAAGACCAATAAAACACTCTTTTAACACGGTTTCAGTTTTTCTTGAATATTAAGTACGTATATAGTTCAAATATAGCAACACGATATGTTGTTACCGCCAAAGTAATGTTAATTAAGTGTGCAGTAATTATACCTTATCGACCGATGAATAACGGTCAATATTACGAGTATTATATTTGATAATGCGAAAAACCAGGACTGAGTTTGTTTTCCTGATGCACAGGTAACCATAAGGTTATGAGCACAATTGGGGCCAAAATGTGAAAGCAGTTGGGAGAACAAACGCACTTACATTTTTATTAACGAAGGGTCTTGAGTTCGTGTCCCGGTAAGAGTGTACATTTCTTTCTCATCCTGTGGCATTTTGCGCTGTATAACTGCATAAAAATAAAATTTGACAGAATTTTCTTATGATATGAAGCTACGTGTCTCTTTCATAATTATACTCATACATAACATCGCGTCGACCATCTTTTTTAAAGATAGTTATTGTATCCATTGCATTTTAGCATAACTAAATGTAATATTATAGGTTCAATACTTAACTTAAGTCTAAACGACACTGACATATTCCTAATATGACCAAGGACATTAGTTTTGACGCTTTTTAAATTCATCTATGAATTTAGATATCACAAATTAACAAAATAGGACGACTCACTTCAGTAGTGTGTTGCTAAATTTAGGCTTTAAACAGGTATATGCAGCAGACATATCAAGTACAGCGACCTATAAAATACCGTATTCTAGCTATTCGTTCCCAATATAATACAATTGCAAAGAAATA
Source organism: Saxidomus purpurata (assembly GCA_022818135.1). Taxonomy (NCBI): domain Eukaryota; kingdom Metazoa; phylum Mollusca; class Bivalvia; order Venerida; family Veneridae; genus Saxidomus; species Saxidomus purpurata. The sequence goes on from JAFMSR010000013.1 coordinate 47,756,831, forward strand.
TAGTTCATGAAGAGAGACAGGTGCCTTTGTCCTTGTCTTGTAACAACGAATCTCCTTATTTTTAAGACGCGGAAATTAAATCTGACAGTAAGAGAGGAAATAAAGATTTAATTTAGTTGCTGCTTTTAATGAATAATTCCAGAGAAGAACCGGTAATTGTTTGTTGTGATATCCCCTGCGTGCATTTAATTCCTGCAATAAAATACATAATAAGAAGTTGATAGAAAACTTATTAAATCAACATAATCAATTAAGTTTTCTTACGAACCAATTAATAGGATGTCGAAAAATGTCTCGAGCACGAGAGCAAATTATCACCAGTCTAAGCAGTCTCGGCATAAACCTTGCAATCAATTTATGAAATAGCGAGATGTATTTAGAGTGTTAAAGCGTACATGTACACTGTACTTTAAAAAGGCGTTTAGGGAAAACCAACATTACTAGCAATTATTCATCGTCTCTACAATTACGAGACACGAATCTTCATATTTTTAGAAACTATTGAATAACAAACCCTTTCATCCTATCATTAAGTAAAGCTTACATTGGAAAGCTTGTGTAAACAACTAATTCAATACCACCTGTTTGTGGCGCGTGTTTTAATCACAGGTAAGGCCTTGGTTTGTTTTTGTATGCTTTAACCTTCCCTTGGTTATGCATATTTTAAAGAATGATAATCCCTAAAAAATGCTTAAAATTGTCTGACTTGGATACTTCATATTCTTTGAACTGTATATCAATTCTTCTATACAAGCTACTATTATGTTTAAGCATTCGAAATATTTTTGAAATGCGGAGTAAACATTACAGTGTTAATGTTTATAGAACGTCTTCTTGTTCGGATAAAAAGATGAAAGCTAGGGAAAAGAAATAGTTCAATGATTAATGCAAGTGAACAGGTAAATCGTAACAAAATCCCGTACCACTCAATCACGTTGTTTTTTAGAATATGTTTTCCTTTTCTTGACAGTTGTATTAGGAGCCATCCTCACGTTTATACTAGCATGCAATTTTTTTTATCTGTGAAGACAATGGTACATATATGAATTAAGGCCATAACATTTTATATTTGCGAACGAGTGTACTTGAAAACCAAATAAACTAATGTATTTTGTTCGATTACAACTGTCCGGTAGATACGAAAAAAGGATATACAATGTAGAAGGCATTTGTGCACGCAAACATCAGGTTGAACTGAGTCTTTAGATTGATCGCGACCACGATTTATGAATTTTCTCGGCCAATTCATATGAATTTAGGTAAGATATCACTGTAGTTCTTACGAATCTGAAAAAGACCCGTGAACAAAAATGATACTGTTATAGAGAATACATACCCATATTTTATAAGAGCATACGGAAATAACTATAGACATATTTGAATGAAAGGTTCAGAAAAGTTATTACACATTTTAGTGGGCAGTTTTCACCACAATATATCTAAAAGGGGAATTGTAAGCCGCATAAATATGTAAACACGTTTGTATCAGTGTGACAAATGCGGAGCCGCCGTGGCGCAGTGGTAGTGCGTTTACCTACCATAGCCTTTTCGGTATTGTCCTTAGGCAAGACACAAAATAATTCCACATTGCCGCTCTCTCTTCGATGTTGATTCCGTCTGGAATGAGTCTCGAGAGTGAATAATCTAAGTTGTAAGAACTTGTTTCGCCATCGAGAGTAAATAAATTATAGTGTATATCAGACCGTTGAACTGTTACCCTGAAACCGACAGGCTAAGGGATGGCCGAGGGATAATAGTTCAAAATGTCTTCCCTGGTACCTCTAGACAATAGGTTTGACTGTCCCAAGACCAGACATAAAATATCTGTATATATGGTCAAACTAAAAATAGTTATCAGAATTATTAAAGTTATCGGATTTATGAGGGGCCATCAGAAAAAAAACTTGGAATGTGACCTTATACTTTATAGGCACCCTTCTGAAATATCAAGAGGGGTGATATTTACTGTCTGTTATTTCCAGACAGTGTGAGTAGAACAACCTAATTTTTGACTTATTGAATGCTAGCGAAATGCCAAAGGCAAATGAGAACAGAGCTTACATAGTTTTTCAATAGTACCGGAAAAACGGCACTTTTACATTACAAATCGGCAAGAAAGTAAATACATCGACTTTTCGTACGATATCTGTATAGATATCTTGTAGTACATGTACATAGCAGGATCCGTACCCGCAATGTTGAGGGGTACATGATAGATATATGCCCCACAGTGCATGCTTAGTTGAGTTTTACTGTGTCTTTATTTACAAAGCTGCCGTTCTATTCCTGAAGGCTAATTGTTGCAAAATTAAAATGTTTAATCTAATGCTCTTCACTTAAAGTAGTCGATCGTGCTAAAGTATTCTTTTAAATAAAACAACTAAAATTTAATGCTTTAGTGAGTGTTCTTTTTGTTGCTGAGTAAAATTTCAATTAAAAATCGATAAGTGTTTGTTTAATTTATTATGAAATGAACTGCTGTCGACAGGTGGTACAGTTTTATTACGGTTTTATTAGTTTGAAATAATATTGTTTATTGTGAAATAAGAATATCGTGCCTACTGTTCTTTTATAACTTTTATATATTAAAGGATAAAACTGTTAGTTCATCGTAAAATACATCGAAAATAACTGTACATTAAATGATGAGTGAAGAGAATATTATATTTGAGAAAACTATTTTTTAGATGGTCAGTCGGCCGTTTATCGCAAAAATAAGCAACAGACAGTACTGGCTTTAATAAAATGGAACACTTGAAAGCGACTAATACAAGACTATGAAAAGGATCGCACGTTCGAAACAATCTCTCTCATACACCAGCAGCAAACGATTAGCAATGATTAGAACGTTACTGTATAGTGTTTATATGAAGTATAATTAATGATAAGTTAACGTCATTAACTTTACTTTCTGTTCACAAATAACAGCAAAACACCATTTAGTTCTTTAAATCTTTAATTTGAATCAGACATGTGAGGAACTGTTCATTATTATTCGTATACGACGATCACGGTTATATTTTAGAGATACTGGGGCTATTTCAGAATCAAAGCGCTGTGAGCGCTGAAGACCTGGGGGCTATAGATTAACTCCCCTAAAACAACTTTTGACCTATAAGGAAGTTTGTTTTATTATAAAACGTACGTTAAATGAAAAATAATCATATGGTCAACAATATCAATTGTTTGACAGAACAATAAAAATAATTTAATCTGCGCTTTGTTCAACTTCAAGCGATATCTGATGATGTGGAGCAAAAATACCTTGAAACAGAAATAAACAAAGCAATACCAACAATGAAATATAAATACAGTACTGTACAATGTGTATAACAGGGAAAACCAAAAATGATTCTTGGTTACCTTGTAGTTGTAATCAGTGAAACCGTTCACTGGGCCTTGACATGCAGCGTCCTCGATAAATGGCGGGTGATTTTGATCACGTGAGTTCCTTCTCGGGAATGTACGTAAATTGTATCTTTGTTTTTAAAGAAATTTATGTTTAGGTAAATATATATGTAATCGTTCGTCAATAAGAAAATTGTCAATGAAATAACATCAGAAATTTGAAAATCAAACTACAAACTCTTATATCGAATTCCGTACGATTCCGTAAATTTCCGTAAATGTCCGTACTTTTCCGTGATATGCATATGGTTATCTTCCGTTATCAGCTAACAGCGCAGTAATTTCTAAAACAGAAAAAAATGTGTAATGCAGCCCGTAAGCTATAGACCTTTTTGCAATCGTTTGAAGTTGTATGTACTGTTTTTATTTGTAATACGTTCTTATCGTATGCGACATTCAAACAGAAGATTGATCTGGTCTGTCTTGCACTACTTTCCCAAAGCGTGAATTTGTCGCGTTGGTGTGTTGGCGCCCTTTAAAAGCGTCAACACGCCATAATGAGATGGCATAAATCAGGCAATATAGATAGATATACACTATTTCTTCTGCATGCGGCAGTACCCTCAAATACTAAAGTAGGTGATTGTGATACCGTACATGGTACCCAGGTTATTCATACCATTCATATTTCGTAATAGACCGTGGGTTCAAAGTAAAAAGTTAGGAAAATAAAATGTTTGCATGTTAAACAAACATGGCTTGTTTACTCTATAGAAATATTTGTTTTGCATTACTGACATTTTGCATTAGCTAGTTCTTCAATATTTCATGTAGGGAATATTTCAAATACAAGGAGACGTTTGTGTTTAATTGTTTGGGATTCTTGCACTAGAACTCTATACCGGTCTAAGTGGCATTTTATGGTACACTAATGGAGTGATTTGTTACATAATAAATAAGTATAATCAAAAAGGAATGTCATTTTAATAGATATACACTTACAAGTTGGCATGCGGAATAATTCCATCCGCCAAATTGCTATAGAAATGGCAGGTGCATTGAATGTTTATATTGCAGTCTGTTGGGTATGTCTAGTTTCCCCACTTCAATGTTTATCATATTTTAGAATAAAGTTGTATCATTGCCACAGTTCAGGTAGATGGTAAATGCTTAATTAAGTTTAAATGAGATAGCTGGAATTAATTATTTTGAACATATGCGTTTGTATCTACATAAAGGTGCACATCTGGTCTCGCTTGCATACTGAAAAAAGCAAGGTCAACTTAAACCTGTAATTTTATCTCCTGCAAATAGATCCGCCTCAAAGTTCTCTGTTTCAGAACATTTATTAGATACGCTGTCTAACAATTCGGTCAGCATGTAAATCACTGCGGATGAACGACCACCGGATATTGGGGCGAAAGTGAGCACAGATAATTAGTTTTCGCGAGGAACGTGTTACAACCGGGGTAAGTTAAAACCCGATTTTCACTCTGATGCATATGATATTGTGTTTGTTTGTGTTTTTTCATATACGATAACGACTGTCCAAGCCGAATATATTCTCGATGTGCAACATAAATATGTTGAAATGTTGAAAATATCGAAAACAAATAGCCTGCTCAATCGAAAAATCTCGACCGTTTGCAAATTATGACGTTTTATTTGATAAATCATTAACATATTAATAATTTGACTAGGGTAAATCATTTGCCTAAAGACAACATAATAATGTTAAAAATTTCAGACAAAATTTTTAGACGAAAGTATAGTGAAGATACGGTTCTCGAAACATTTCAATTACTGTACTGGGTATTGGTTAAACGTGTACTGAGTATTGACCGAGTGAGCGAATCACTGTACTGAGTATTGCATCAAGAAATGAGTAAAAACATAATTTTTTGAAAAGGGAAATGTATATATTTGTTATTAGTTGAAGGTATTGATTCATAAAGTGTCTTGTTTTGCACAAGTCTTATCAAACGTTAATATTTCAAACTATAAAAATGTATAATAAACTGTTTTGTCCGGCGTTTTGAGTATTAGACATCCCCGTAACATTTACATTTATATTTTTAAAATTTCACCAAATAATTATGCAGTACCGCACCAGCAATTAAATGACTCGGACATGAAGTGACTTTAAATGCTCGCTACAACTAGTAAACATTTGTCTAAATGCGTATAAGTTGTAAGATAAAATGCAGTGTTTTGTTGTAGGTAATGAAAATAGCGGAACTTTCTGCCACGTCTGCATTGTGTGTGCATGTGTGTGTGTGCGTGCGAGTAACGCAATAAAACAACTATATATATACATATTTGACCCCATGACCTATTTTTTTACCCAGATAACCCATATTCTAACTATCAAGGCTTCATGAATGCAACCTGCTTTTAATCACTTTATATTCGCGTGATCTTTATTTCGCGAAACGCATGGTCCTGTATTATTTCTTTGATTCATGAATCGCGGCCAATTGTCCATTACTTTAATAACGCGAAAACCAAATAATAAAATGAAATAAATAGATTCAATGTACTGCTTAAAATTGGTACAATAATAACATCAAGTAACAAAATCATCAAAAGAATATAAGTTTTTGTGTTGAAGATTAACCTTTACATCAGGTGATAATAATCCATTCTCAAACAGTTTTAAAATGATGAATCACACAATTGTTTGAAAAATGGTCCGTTAATCCCTACTTTTATCCAAACAAGTACGTCAGATTTTTCGGTTTGTACAAAATATCATTATCCCGTGTATTGATATTGTCAAAGCTGAAATGGATCTTCCTTCCCTCAGACAACACACGCTTCGGCATCCAACGTGAATATATACTAAGCACGTTTAAACACGTGCCCGTGATATGAATATTAAGTTTTCCGGGATGTGTAGATTTTATTTGGACCAAAGATGATCCATTTGCATTTCATCAAAGCAACCATACTGACTGAGTTCATGGTCGAATGAAAAATGGAACCTTTGTTGCATACAAAATGTTTTGTCTATAATTTGACCCCGTGACATAGTTTTTGAAATAATATAAGTAACCCATATTCGAACCGACATAGATTACATGAAGGCAGTCATTCTGATCAAGTGTCCTGAAGATCCAGTGCAAAATGCAGTCTCTTTTGCATACACAAGGTTAAATGCGCACAGACGATAGACAGACATACATACGACGGACACCTGGCGATCACAACTACCAACCTTGGGTACTTCGTGGTTTGGTGAGCTAATAGAACGCTTTTATAGGCAGCAGAATATTTCTATTACTCACTTTTAATGCCCAATACTCAGTACATGTTAGTAGCAATACTCCGGTACACCAGAAAACAAAATAAACAATACCCAGTACACTAACCTTAGTTACATATGTATCAATATTTTGGCCCCGAAAGCAAGTTTGTTGATAAAATCTTGAACACTTATGTCTGGTACCTGCGCAAATAAATTGCTCGATTCAGGTTATTTAGATCTAAGCACATTTGCAAAATAAAACGGTAAACATTACCAACGGTCGAACTTTTCAAGTGAGCAGGCGATCTTCTTTTTGGTATTTTAACATATTTACCGACATCATTTACAGCTCGGGTATACACTGGACTAAGATAGTCATCGAAGTATCCAAAAACACACAAAGAAACACTAGATAGGGTGTATTAGATTAAATATCGGATTTTAACTTACACCAATTGTAACACGTTCCTCGCGAAAACTAATTATCTGTGCTCACTTTCGCCCCAATATCCGGTGGCCGTTCATCCGCAGTGTAAATTCTGGTTAATATTTTGCGCTTTTATAATGCCCTACAAGGGTTATACAAACATATACATATCTGAAAATAAATGTTGAAACAAATTAAAACACCCTGTATCTCTAATGAAAATGTGTCTTGTGCATAATTATGCATGCGTATTATTATGTATACTTGCACTGTAAAAAATTATTGCGGAAAGGTAACAGTTATTAATTTTAGGAGTCTAAGAGTTGAAACTGTTTTTTTAAGTTTATTCAATCAGTATTCATCAGTTCAGTCAGATACTTAAACATCAGTGATAACACCATGACAATCAGTGACTTACTATTCCCTACATCATTAGAATAGCTTATGACGCTGTTGCCATAACGGTTTTCTTTCTTAAAAATGTCTCCTGCTGCTTTTATCATAATAAAAGCGTAATCAGGATCGACAAATATTGTGCTTTAAAAAACGGCTATGCTCTACAAGTGCAGGAACAACAAAGCATGAAGATGCAATTAACCCCCACAAAAACTAATATTCCAAACATATCTTGCTGTCACATCTTGACATGACATATTGCAATTTGCTTGCAATAGGTCAAACTTGGTGCAGTCACAGCAGTGACTCCGTCTCCATATCGGAGAAATAATGAAAGAAAATTAGATTAAATAATTTCAGTAAACAGATCTTTGCTATGAGCTCATATTTAAGGAATATTATTATGTCAGACTTTTAAGTGCTTGTCTTAGACTAATGGAATTGAATTGAATTGTGCTTTCCTTGATGAAACAATTTTTGTGTAGGTGTGACTTTTTTGTGTAAAGTTGTATTTCCTAGTGTAGTGATTCAAGGTTTCTAAGTATCCAGAGGCCCGATTTGCTCAGTTTGTTAGAGCGTCTGTAATGCAAGCAGACGTCGTACACTGTGTAGATGTTTTCTTTTAAGACGACGAGGTTAAAGGTCAATTGAGGGCTTAAGTTAGTGTAACTAGTCTTTACGGGCATGTGAGATTTGCAGGTCGATGTCTCGCTCTACAATTCCACGGTATGGTAAAGCTTCAAAGCTTTGTGATTCAAGGCTTCTAAGTATCAAAATTAAAGTATGACACATTGCACGCCTTACAAAATGTCAATAAAACCTGTAAAACTGTTTCATATGCGGAATAATTATACTCTCGTATATGAATTCTTTGGGACAATGCTAATCTCCATTATGGCAAAGGTAATAGCAAGATAAGTAAAAAAAAGAGTGTAGAAGCTAAACTTGAATTTAACGTATCATTATATAGCACACTTAATTTCCAAGCGTCGAGCGTTCAATGTACGCTTCTTTGTTTGCCTAGTATTCAAATGATATTTCTGAATATGAGTATTTTTGAAAGAAAACGTTTCCCAGTTACTGAGTATTTACATTGTTTAGTGATCGGCAATACAGTTATACATTCTGTATATGCTCATGTAAGTGTTTTGTATGCTTTTCCCCACTTCGAAAGGGTTAAAGTTATATACCGTTAGTTCCAGTATAACATTAAGCCTTTTAAAATGTCAATTTAGTAAGTTACATCTAGTAATAATTTATAGCATTTATTGACAGATCGATATTTCTACTTTTTGATGTGAATAGATATATTGAATTCGCATTCAACACAACGTTTATGACTGATATTGCTAATGTATCAATATATGACAATACTGAAAAGATTCTCTTGTTTTCAATTCTGTCTCCGAGATCAAACAGCTTTCTATGCTAGTTGTGTGAAATCATTTATCACTCCAGCTTCCCGAAACTTTAATCACTCATTTCATAATCATATACCAAAGGAGTATTAGATGAACTCAAACTCTTTATTGACATACCCTTGATGTTTTGGATTAATCAGTAATCACTCTCAGATTTATTCTCTTTATAAAAGCTTATAATAATGTTATGGAATTTCGTGTTTAGACTGTACTAGAACACTGTCGTCCAGACGTAGAAAACAATATTGGCTATAATGTATGCCTTTCCTATGAGAATATATGTTGAAATGTTGAGACAGATTTGACAAACGATATACTGACTTTACATTGCCACATTTTGAAAAATGCGAAATATTCGTTTGCCGCGGTCAGTTTTTATACCAGTCAATGAATTATTTACATTTTAAGTATTTGGGTGTCAAAAGTGGTGACTTAGTTACAAAAGTTAGTTACTTAGTTACAAAAATTGATATTTCGAGGGTAACCCCTGTGACAGTTGCGATTTATCCAAATCTCTTTTTATTTTCAAAATAAGAGACATTTTTGCATGAAATAATCAAGCATATAAATGGTACTGAAAATACAACACACCAATAAACAAGATATAATACAGTTTCATTGTAAACGGCGAATGGTTTTATGAAATATCTCCTTGTTTTTGTTTCCCGAAAGTTGGTAAAGGAGGAATAAATACCTCATTAAATATGCTGGAAGGTATAACACGGTTAAAGTCAACGTTTGTTTGCCATAATATTAAGCCCAACAAATGTCTAGTGTAGCATATAAATCACTCTATGGGACATAAAACACGTAAATATCCTACCTTACACTAAATTGTTCGCATACAATTGATAGTTTTGTCTCGCTTGGGGCGGAGTAAAAGAACACTTCCGCACACTATATAACACTTTAATGAAAATGATATATCTAATCTGACTGATATTAAGACGCATTTCTATTGTAAAGTATTATTTCACTGTACAGTAATTAACTAAAATATGTTCCGGGTTCGAAGATTATGCTGACTTATTTCGCAACAACTTCTATGGTTAAATTGCAGCCTTAGTAAAAGTCAGACCAGGTTGTCTACACCAACACTTCATTCTTAGAAGCTACTATCGGCTGGGTACAAATACTCTTGACGTAAAAGGCAAACCTGATTTTGGTAGTTTTTCGCACGGGCGAACACGTTTTCTTGTTTGTAGCCGGGTATGCAATCGGAAAAAAGTTCGTAGCCGGAATTCTAGTCGTTTTAAATGGGAAGGTTAGGTGTTTGCATTAGCGACCCCAAGCGTCGGAAAATGACCAAAATGAGGTGAAAGCATTTTTTTCGCGGATTTTGGCAACTTAAGCTATATTTAGCGTTTTCTATATTGAAATAAGGGTATAGTTTTTCCATTGCATGAAACTACAAGCAACTTGTGCAGTAATTGCAAACCCGGTTCGAAACCGGACTGACGTTCTTGGTAATAATTTTCAGCCGGTATGCTTGTGGGCAGATTTGTTCAAAAATAGATATGCCCATTCACTGGCCGAATAAGTGTAAACGATTTGCGTGCAGGAAACATTGCATTAATTTCATAATTGGTTCTTTTAGGAAAGTGTTTCTTATTTTATATTCCTAATTTTTGAATTAGTGAAATTCAGTGACCAATGCTACAGAAGCTTTAACTAAAATGCTTGCCATCGGATAGCCACCAGAAAAATGTCAGTATTCGTTTTATTTGTAACCGGAAACGATAATCAATACCTTCCTTCATATCAATGGACAATTCTGATTCAGTTACATACGTGAAGGCACACAGTTAACCTTTGTGTCTGTACAAACCATTATTTTCCATAGGGTATTTGATGGTTTGGCTGAAATTACCGAACTGTAATAAAGACTACGGAAAATTACTGTGACCCACGGCCATGGTGTTAAAGTCTTTTTATTTTTCATTCGCTTGACTGGTCAATTGTTAAGATATGTATGAGAAGAGCTCAAACGCCATTTTTCCCTGCAGACGATTGCCATAGAAACTATGAAGATTTAAGATAAAGAAGGTACAAGGAAGCTATGATTATGGCCGTTTCAGTAACATTTATCTTAGCTAATGGTCTAACGAGAGACTGCTTAGCATGCACTTAATCTGAAAAGGTACAAAAGTGTATTACGAATACTGAGCTGAGCAGATATAAGTGTACTTTTCACACCTGACATGTACATATGTGTAATTTGAACACTAGACTATTGATGTGGGTAATTGTTTTCTGAGAATAAGTTTATGAGGTGACCATACAGGGTTAAACTGTTCGGTAAGTTTGATATTTGCAACTGTATATACGGATTTAATTGGTCGCAAATATTTTGAAAGGCGATGGCGTTAGCCAGTCCAGACTGCGATGTTTGTGATCATTTTCAAACTGTGTTTATACGGTTGCAAATCCAAATATCACTAATATCCGTGAAGTTGGTTCGCATTTCGCAGTTCGCGATTCGAATCGCGAACTGGCAACTAAGAAATCAGTTTTCAGTTCGCGATTTCAATCGCGAACTGCGAACTGGCAACTACTCTGCAGTTAACAGTTCGCAGTTCGAAATTCGAATCGCGAACTGCGAACTGGCAACTAGTCTGCAGTTCGCAATTCGAATCGCGAACAGCGAACTGGCAACTACTCTGCAGTTCGCAATTCGAATCGCGAACTGGCAACTAATCTTCATTTGAACCGATAAATGGAAATGAGCAGTAGTTTTCATTTCGTTATTCGATTAGGAAATTCATGTTAGGTTTGCAGTTCGCAAAATTGTCTGCAGTTCGCAACTCAAATCGTGGCAGCTAGTTACTCGAATCGCGAACTGCAAACTGGTTTGCAGCTCACAAATCGAACTAGTCTGCAGTTTTCAGAACGAAATTCGAATCGAGAACTTCGAACTGGCAACTAATCTGCAGTTCGCAATTTGAATCGCAAACTGTCAACTAGTCTGCTGTTTGCAGTTGGCATTTCGAATCACGAACTGCGATCTCGCAAAAAATCTTTATTTGAACCGCTAATTAGGAATAAAAAAAGTAAAAGAGATTAGTTGCAAGTTCGCAGTTCATGATTCGTATTGAAAATTGCAATCTGCAGAGTAGTTGCCAGTTTGCAGTTCGCAATTCGACTTTCGAACTGCGAACTGCAAACCAGTCACCAGTTTGCGATTCGGCTAGCGAATTGGGAACTGTTGACTAGTTCCCAGTTCTAAGTATGATGTTTGAATAGAGATTAGTTGCAAGTTCGCAGTTCATGATTCGTATTGCGAAATGCGAACTGCAGAGTTGTTGCCAGTTTGCAGTTCGCGATTCGAATTACGAACTGCAAACTGATTTCTCAGTTGCCATTTCGTGATTCGAATCGCGAACAGCGAACAGCAAACCAACTTTACGGATATAAATCACTACATGGTTAAATTTTATTTATAGATGGTTACCAAATGTGAAAAATACCCACAAATATGAAGCAATTATAATATACATCCGTTGGAAAATGAATTGTAGAGTACAAGTAAAGAAAAAATGTGATATCTATCTCCTTTATCCGTCATATTAATTTCTTCTCGCATGATCACGTATATTTAGCTTTTAGAGATGATTCTGCAATGAAATGCCAGTGTCGCTAGTGCTAGGTTATGGTATAAGTGTGACTAGGATTTAGTGTATTGATCATATTTACTTTCCAAGACTGCAAAGTAAAATAAATGAGAAACACAAGATTAATTTTTAATTAGTTTACTCTGCTATTACATTTATGATAAGAAGTATAAAGTACATAATTATGTAAACAAGTCTTGTACATTTCTATAATTATAACGTTAACTATGATGCACCCGTACATGTTTGCAAATACTCAAACGAATTGTCATAAGGGTGAATAGCAATAAAGGTTGGTCCAGGTCACAGATCCGCAGACAGAAAGGCACCAGCTGCCTTAAAACACTGTCGTCACAGTTATTATCTTTTGAAGCTGGGTATGTTGTTTTTGATATCGATATTTCGTCAAATAGATAGTTCTTGTGATGAAAGTCATAGACGTGTAAAGCCGCTGGGTGCCGTGCAAAGCAAACTGTTTTACACTAAAGGTCATCATTCAATTCGAAGCAGCAATTGCGGCAGGATAGAACAAACGCAGACAGTCAGCCGCCTGCCTGAAACGGTTATCAGTAAATTATATTTTCCATTTCTGTACCGAGCCAAACTTAGAACCTTAATTTCGTCTGAAACTTTTCGAGTATCATTTATCTTCAACACAAAGTTGTTCATTAAATCAGTGTTATAGTCTATTATTGAAATGTCTTTATTCTGTGTGCACTAAATCAATTTTCTCTATTTCTCTTTCAAAACAATCTAATTTGTGGAAACGTCCATCACGCTGCAGGAAAATGAATAACTACATTGCCTGTATAAGTTAGCACAAATAACATTTTATTTTGTTGACTGGTCACTTTCAAAAAGTTTCCCTGTCATATCAATTTAGATTACCTGTGTCTTGTCAAATCCATAATCTGTCTGCCATAGACTTAAATGCATATATTAGTCTTATCAAATTTCACGGATTGTACATTCGAACCATGATAAGAAATATATATTATTGACGTCATCCTACATTTCCTGTCTTTTTTTTTGTTCTAGTGTGTGCATTTCGTGTTTGTAGTTGTTGTTTTGTTGTTTCCTTTTTGATAATATTTTGTCATGTGTTGGTGTACTTTTTGCGTCTTCTGTTTAGCTATTTATAACATTATCGGCCGAAATTCCGTTACTTTTTACATATTGATTGCCAAAACTGTAACTCAAAGTAGGTAAGGTGGATCCTTCTCCGTAATGTATAATAATTTAAGTTGCGTATATTTGTCATCGACAATACAGTTATAGTATAGTATATAGTATTTGAATAATGCAATAAATAGTAGAGTTATTATCCTTACTGTTATACTTGATGCAACTATATATAGTCCCGCGACACCTGAAAGAGTTGCTGCTTTCCTTTCCCTCCCCCGAACCCCCGCCCCCCTTGAAAATCATATTAAAGAAGTGATATTAACAAAGTGAACCTAGTTGCAGGCCATATTGCAAGTTCATAGTTTATAGGCTGAAAACACAATTTCAAATTTGATATATAAATTTGTGATTAAGTCCAATACGCATGGGAAAGACAAGACATGCATACAAAAGACGTGTTGACAAGTATATCTATATTTCTCCTACTTTATTAGATAAAACGGTAAGATATTTTTACCAAGGCGAGACATATTCATTATCAAGGGAGATTTGCAGTTCGAGTTTGAAAATATTTCCACACATAATAGAAGATATAACCGTGCAAGTATTCCGTGGAGACACTACGGTCTAGAGGGGGCGCAGAATTATCTGTCATTTATATTTTAAACTGCATAGTTACTTTCACAATAAATGTTCCTTTGACTCTGTTAGAGTGTTTGGGTACCTACTCTAAAAGACCCCTGTGGCTATAATGAAAAATAAATTTAGAAATTCTACACAATAGTGCCAGAAATAATTGAAATATCTCTAACTAATCCGGTGTAAATACATCATATTTCAATTTAGCAAGCTGACTTCGGTGACAAGAAAGATATCATCTTCTTTACCTTTTATTCGCGTTGTTTCGCCATTAGTCTATATCTTTGACAAAACGACTGTCCAGAGAATGATTCGTTTTATTGTTATTATTTGGTATTAGAATAATGATGTGTTAGTCGCAGACAATATTAGTCTTTGCGGCTTAGGAGTTATGTCTTTGAGCTCAAAGTAAAGAATAACACTTTAGAGACAGGTTCCTCCTAGTTGTATTGTATTGTACTTGTAAAGTACTTGTTTAAAGTTGACCTTTATCAGTCTTCGTCTACGCTTAAATCTAGCGCGCTTGAAAACCTTTGGAATAACTGAGCAAAGACTAAGTGTTTACATGAATGTTTATAGGGAACATGAACACGGCTTTTATATTATGTTTATTTAGGTAAAACCTTCATCTGAAATTCCTCCTTGAAAGGAAAGTTCATCGTAAACAATAAATAAAAAATATAAAACAATGCAGCCCATAAATATTTTATGCTGAGAGCTATTGCTTTCTGAGAAAAACAGTATGTTGTCATTTTAGATGTAAATCTATATGCGTTTAAATAAATCTATTCAAGATTGTCGTTAAGTATAAACACTTTTTATCAAATCATTCAGCGTGAATTGAGAGGGAATAGATGTATTCAATCATCCAGCTTTTTCACAAACAAAACTAAACCTCTTACGTTAATCATGTCTTTTCTAGCTGAGATACCAGACAGAGTAACAAATGTTTACAAGAAAATATTACAGGAAAGCACTTCTACGATGTCGTAAAATGTCTATTTTAGAGCTGTTTGAGCCTATTCGTCTTTAAAGCGTCGCTCCGTGTGTAAATGAAAATTTAAGTTCCAGTTGAAACGTTTAAAAGAACAAGTTGACACACTGGTCGAATATAACAAGTTTTAGTTTAGGTTATTAGGGCTATAAAGTCTGATAACATCCTCCCATATGCGAAGCATGAGATGTTATTGTCACTAAAGGAGTCCTAATAAAGAAGAATTTCCGACTCCAGTCTGAATATCACGACAAATAGCATTATTGTGTGCTTTGAGTTTGTATAAATCATCAGTTATGCTTGAAACATATCTGTTAAAGTGGGGGTTCCCAAAACAAACCCTAAGTTGAATTAAATGCTAGGTGTAATGAGCGGATTGTATTTTATTTTATTTTCATTTTATAGGGTGCGTTACAGCGTAAAAAAGGGGCATAACTTTGTCGAATGTTACCTTGACCCACAGACTTTGGCTGCTTAACAGTCCTGTTTCCATAAGCAAAGAAAATTAAAGTTTGTTGAAGAGATGTTGAGAAATGGCAAAGTAATAGCTAAGGTGTTTTTTAACTAAATAAAAAAGGGGCATAACTATGTAAAATATGGTTGACAAAGTTGTGTGCCTTACTGCAGTTGTCTATATTGACTTTAGAAACAAGTATGCTAAGTTTGAATTAAATATGTTTGATGATATATAAGAAAGTAGCATTTATAAAAAAACCATTAACCAACGCAGACGCCGCCACCGACGACGACGTTGACGTCGACACCGGGGCGTGTGAAATAGCCTTCTTATTCTTCAGATATTCGAGCTAAACATGGAAACATTAGTTTCAGCTATTTATCATGTTTCGCAAGCTCTGTGGATATTCAATGCGTTGCGTTTCTAGGACAATAAACGATTTTCCGAAGGCACTTAAGATTATAAATGTTCAGTCCACTGATAACATTCGTAATCTGTCTCTGAAAAAGATAGGAACATTGTCCTCAAGGCTTAGGAATTTGATGTTGCCACATTCTCTCGAAATCCTCTGATTGCAATTGGATTGTTTGTGATTTCAGTTTACGTTCAAACAGATCGGCTATATGTTTTAATGCTGTTTTCTATGCAGGAACGCTTTCTCGATGGCAGGTCATCCGTTTAGACATTTGTACAAAAGCTAAATTGTCTCAATCACCTAAATATCATTTACATGTACACAATTGTACGATACTTTGCATTGCCATTCAATATGTTTCTGTAATTTGTGTAAATAATGCTCAGCTGATAAGTAATATTTTAAATTGCTTAACAGTTTTTACTTTAATTTCTCTTAATTAAACTCTGTGTGGTGTGGACGCCTTAAATGTCATGTCAATAGTTAAGTAGTTAGCTGAAGCGTTCATATTTGACACACATGTCGGTTAGAAAACTTCTTTTACTGTTTTTTTATTTATTTTTTTTTTTTTGTCACAAACTGGATTTGTCTACAAGTTGTTGTTTAATTATTTTTACTTTACATAAGGATGCTAAACATCTTCCAAACAATTATATTATTTTAATATTACCTAATCAACTGCAGTCGTGGTGAGATAACCTAAGGTGAAGAGAGATATCTCTTTTTAAATATCAGTCCATTTCTCAGAGAAGACGGATTTTCTTCTATTGTTAATATTGTTTTTGACTACAACGTGCAAGATGTTCGAACTGCGGACAAAAGTATTTCCTCGAGGCTGAAATGCATGTCTTGTAAACTACGGAGCCTATTTGCTGGAAGACCCGTTTTGTGAGATATAATTTTTAGGATGTATCATTTCCATATTGTGGTTTTTAGTCAGACCCTTTCTATTTTGAAAACCTGTATAGGGAATTTGAGACAATACCATTCACTTAAAATGATAGGCACATAAATTTAATTTTTTCAACAAGTTAATTGGAAGCACAACTTTTATATGTACTATTCGTACTTCAATATAATTGCCGAGGATGAAAGTAACACGTGCCGAGAGCTTTAAACCAATTATCAAGCTCAGTGTTACACCAAAGCACACTGATATCGACGTTTACCTGTATACATGTATTTGTACAAAATGTAGTTATCGTTTTATTAAAAGCCCGTAGGAAGCAAATGTAACCACATAAATATTTATACTTGTCAGTTATTGCATTCTAGTACAAATAGTCCGTTGTCATTTATGGACGTTAAATTGCAATCATTTTAATAGATCAGTTCAACACCAATCCATCTAGCATTTATATCTACCTCGTGTATCGTTAAGCAGAACTATTTGTACTAATCTTTTGTCGC
Organism: Saxidomus purpurata; assembly: GCA_022818135.1. Classification (NCBI taxonomy): domain Eukaryota; kingdom Metazoa; phylum Mollusca; class Bivalvia; order Venerida; family Veneridae; genus Saxidomus; species Saxidomus purpurata. The sequence goes on from JAFMSR010000013.1 coordinate 47,774,321, forward strand.
AGACAGAGAGTAAATCAACATTTCCAATCAGTTTCTTTAAGTGCAAATGAAACTAAACCTTATACCTGAATAAATCTTTTCTAGTTGAGATATAAGACACAATAACAAACTTTCATGTAGATAATGTTACCGGAAAGAACTTTAACGACGTCGTAAAATACCTGTTATACAGAGTTTTATGTGTCTCTTTCTGTGCTACGCAAACTTAATTGTCTAATTCAGTTGAAGAATTGATGAGAAATGAAAAACAGACAGGTCATATATTAAAATAATCTCGAAATACATGTTGCATCAGAATAAAATACATGTTGCATCTGAATAAAATACATGTTGCATCAGAATAAAATAACATGAGCAGCATGAAGTTTTCCTTACATACAAAATCCTGATGATAAATGAATACGACTTTAGGTTTCATTTGACGTGGGAAAATAACAGCTGTTAGTTTTCTATATTATAGCATATAGTTACACTTAAATAATAAAGGCTCCTCCTGGTCACTATCTTGTGCTACATAGAAGTCCAACTCAGCAGCGGTAGGTCACTTTTAGCCATCTAATTTATTCGTTTTCAGGAACACCATGATTACTTGACGGCAATAATAGTAACAGAAAATAAAATCAATTAACTATAAATTTGATTAAGTAACAATGCATACATGAGACCATACCATTTCTTTTCAGTACCTTATTGTATTATGTATTAAAAGTTGAAACATTCTCTACGAAAAACAAGAAACATGGACAATGTTTACTGTGTTTTCAAGACTTGACCACTCACAGAAAATCGTTATTCCTTTATCATAATAAGTTCAACTTATATTTCTACTATTGATTTAAAATACATTTTCAAACGCAAACTAAGCTAATAAGGTTCTGATAGAACAAAATCACGATCCTTTCTGCCATTTTGATATATTACACTAGAATATGTTTGCCATTTGAGATTGTGTGAGAACCAGATATACACAAAAGCTTTAAGAAGAAATCAAATACAACAGATAGATATCTGTTAGACTTTCCTTTGATATAGATTCGGATTTTTAGACATAATATGACAAACAACACCCCCGAAACGATTGTCTGGCTGTCATGACAAATTACAATATAAAGAGCAGTAACTTAAAATGATTAAAACCGGTAGGAAATGTCTAGATTTGTCTGGACGGGTATACTTTGCTGACTTCGTCCAATCTCCACGGCCATGACTAATGGTTTAGAGAGGGGAGAGGCAAATATTACGATTTTCTCGACGATTATTTTATATTCATTACACATGCAGCACTTTAAAGAAATTGTGGTATTTAATTGAAATAAATAAGGGGGTTGTCAGTAATTTACAAGTTTTTAAAACGATGACCTAAAATGCACTCAAATATGAAAAAATATATAAATATATGTACGAGAATTGTTCAAATATGAATGCACCTAGAACGTTATTTCGCTAAAAAATGCTAAAATCAGGAGGAAATCAAGATTAATGGGTAGAAAAACATGTTGGCTTTACATTGATACCACACCCATTAAAATCCGTTCATTTTAGCTGTGTGTACCGCTCACTAAATATTACCTAGCCGTTTATACTAATACAAAATGGTTGGAACAAGGTCAGCGTACGCCGTTGAAATATGGTCCTATATTACGAATCGTTGAATTCTTGGCATAGGGTGTAAAGACATTTATTTTTTATGAAATATGTTCTGTTTATGGACATAATGAAATGTCTTTTTCGGCAGTTATTCGTTGGTTTAGGAAATTCAAATGTAAGTTAGTTTCAACACAAGATGCACCACATGACCATCGCCTGAAAACAGCAACTTCTTCCAAAAGGATATATTTTTATGTGCTAAGATGCATTCATATTTGAAAATTGCTCGTATTTATATATTTTGTCATATTTGAGTGCATTTTAGGTCATCGTCGTGGTATTCTGTAATTCATCATAGAGGAAACAAATGCTCATAGGAGAGAAAAAGAAAAGCTTTTAAACAATATGGTTTATTACAATACCTTAACATCGCTATTGTTTTTATGTCTTGACATCGAATATAAATTCAAAGAAATATGTAAAACATTTATGAGTCCCAGTTATGTACTAACACATAATGCCTATCTTTTATTGCTTACTTTTTGTAACCCTAGTGATGCGAGTAGGTGTCCGAGTCATACTTTCTTTTCGGCAATTTCAAAGTGGAACCACTGAATACAGTTTCTTCTTTAGTTATTAATGCAGACACCGTCAATGCTATTAGAGCTGTTTTTACCGATTCAAAAGTATGAAGAAGTACTTAAACCATTAAACAATGTAAACAGGTTCTGTATAATCCTTTCACGTTGATAAAGCGTTTCTTCCTTTTTTCGCTGTAAACAAGAAATATTCTAATACAAACGTTTTTTCGTTCATGTTGGTAAATAAAATTGATGAGTGGTCCAAACCGTAAACAATCTCTGAATTGCTTCGTAGTGTTCAAAAGAAGAGTAGTCATGACTAAATAGTGGTAATGGTAGCACTACCACTCAAGTTCTGCATGGACTTCCGGCATCTTCATACAGTCATGTTACAATTTACATTGGTTGTGACGGATTAGAGAATAAAGATATGTTTCCTTAGCATAAAGGAAAACTTTATGTAGATGCGTAGAACGTATCAGATATTCTAACGGTCTTAGCAGTCCGTTGTTTCAAGATTGATTTCGTGTATATGCCTTTCATTTCTAGCGCCGATGCTTACAACTCTTTCTCTATAACTAAAGAAATGGCGGAGAGTGAAAAGCAAGCTGTGTAAAGATGTCATCTTGCAACTGAGTCAATTGTATAAATATAATTGGCAATGGCATGTCCAAGCCGGTTGGCATTCAAATTTTCAGAAGCCGAAAAAGCTCTCTCTTATTCTTGCAGATATTTACTTTTATAAAAAATGAATTAGGTAAATGAATACGTACATCGCTACGACCTGCAGTGCACAGACAGCACGAGTAATTATTGAATAGGTCTTACACATGATACAGTTAGTTACTCGATAGATTTACCATTTAAAGAAAACAGTACAAAAATCCTTTTATAAATTAGTCGGTTTAGACACCACAATTAAGGAATATTCCCTAGCACTAAATTATAATCACTGTAATGGATCTATTCAAGCAGTTGTTTATCTATCATTTATGTTTACTTAATGTGTCGTTAAGCAGAAATACATTTTATCAATCTTGTGTTGAGGATTGGGGTTCAATTGACGTCTTAATTATGTTGATACTTATTACAAACAAACCTAAACCTTTTACATTTATCATGTCTTTTGTAGCTTAGATATCAGACACTGTAACCAATCTTTACAAGTACGAGAACATTTGAAGTACTTTTAGGACGTCACTTATCGAAATGAAAATAGATCCAAAGAAGTTTATGAGAGCAAAATGACAGACTGATCAGATTCTAATGATTTGTTTTTCAGATGAAGGTGACTATAGAATAACAAAATAGCATTTTATGGGTGCAATATAGATTTTACTGTTAAAAAGAGGAATTTGCGATCATGCAGTGTTGTAAAAATTGCTACCTTGCATCACACATACATTTTTCACCCTATCACTTTTTTCTAGCTCCGAAGATTCCAGATCCAACAACTGAACCTTCAGTTGGCCGTCTGAGGGTATCTGTTTTGGCTGGAACGAGGCTCTGACTTTTAAATGATGACATTGCTTACTGGGCCGGACATTTATGTTTCTAAACAAAGAACTTCTACCTCAAAGAAAGAGCAGTTTTGATCCCATAACTTTTTGGTTTTATTTCAATATAACTTAACTCAATACAGTCCTAAATGTTATCTTTTGGCTGCATAGAACTCAAGAGTCTGTCATAGAATAGTACCAAACCTGTCTCGTTTTATTTGATTCATTCTAATATGCCTATTGTATATTTCTATAATTAAAGCACACGGACAAATAGCCGGAGTTTCGGACATGGAAGTATCTCCTTTCGGCTCTTCAAATTAACTCCCGGGCAGAAAATGAAACATAGAAATAGGAGTCACATCGGTATAAATACATCAGTCGCATGCAATTCTTGTGATTTAGAACCTGAATATTATTTTTTTTATACCGACAGTTAAGCATAGAATTTCTTCTGCCTTGTTTGCCTTTAAAAAGGTCAAGAAAATCAGAATTTACCGTCATGCAGCGTTTTGATTCCGAGAGACAAAACGACGAATGGAAACGTTTACGTCAACGCTCTGACACCATGACTCAAAGTTAAATCATGGATTATTTTTTTATTGTGAGATAATTATATTTGTAAAAACCTAAGCATTGAAAACAAGAATTGCTAAGTCATGTCGGAATACGGAAAAGGTAAACAAGAAAAAATGTTGATACTGCAAACATTTTTATAAATATAAATGAAAGATTCCTTAATAATGCTGAAGTACTGAAATCTGTAGCATGCATAAACTAGAGAATTTACAGACTATAAATAGTTTTAATTGCATCTTTTATTTTACCTCGGTTCGTACTGACGATGAGTTGATATGTCTGCAACGAGACTTACGCGTTTCATTGAATGTGTTGCGGATTGCTTAGTATTATACAAAGTTTATAAGCTAATTTCATTTCTTCAACTCTTACTTTTGCAAACACAAACCTGGTTCAGATATCCTCTCAGTTAAAAATATAATGTGTTTGTGTAAATCGATCGAGCTTCTAATTATCTAACATAACAGATGTATAACTACCATAATAACTAGGTCATTTGAAATGCAAATTGTGAGAAATTAATGGTTGTACTTGGGTATTGACAACATCATTTAAGTGAAGTAAAGTGTTTTAAGATGTATGTGTAATAAAACCACAGAATTCCATTAGTAACCTTACCTTTTGCAAAATATTCGTATTTCTGAAAGAGAGATTAATAGTTTTAAAATATTCTTCAGGTAAATTCAAACTTTCTGTCAGAAAAAAAAATGATAGATGGACTAGCTAAGGTAAACACATTATATTTTATGGGAAGACATTGATTTTGTGTATGATCAGACTTTAAGGAAACGACTTCGATCAAAATTATTACGCCATAATTGTTACTGACGTCTTTAATTGGAAGCGTCATTAAATTATGACGACATAAAAATATATAACGCATGAAAATCATATATATATATAAAAAATCCCTTGAGTTTGATGTAGATTAGAACTTTCAGGCATAATTTGACATACTATTATAAAGACCAACAAAAGATTGTCTGGACAATTTGACAAATTACAATATGATTAGCTCCAACTTGAATAGATTAAAACCGGTAGAACAAACACCTCAATTTTTCTGGACAGAAGAGCTTGTTGACTTCTTATGACCTTATTCAGTCGTGATACACCACAAATATACTAATATATTATACTAATTAATATACTGCCTATAGAGAAACGAAGCAATGAACTCCTCTCGAATGTTTTGTCCAAAGATATCAGCCATTCCAGGGCTCTTAAAATATACACGATAAATGACAATTAATACAACTGTGTAATTTATTATCATTATACGCTATAATTTAACAACACAACAAAACTCGTTACGCATAAAAATTCATTTGAGATAAAAGATCGTATTTAGATAGGTAGCAGTCAAGCTAAAATAACATTAAACAGAATTAACGCTGAACAGCAAATTTGTGGGCTCCAGCTGTGTAGTTCGATTCTCGGTCAGACTTACAGAGGTTTGTCATTATCATTAGACAAGATATTTGAGGCAATAATACACCTAAAACCACGAGTAGAAAGAGGTAAAATGGCTGATGTACTCTCCAATACGTATCGAAAACAATTACTACCTCCTTCTACTAGATGAAACGAATTTGTGAAAGCTAACAAACTTTGCTTAAATCAACTGCTTTAAAAAGAGATTGCTGCTTGGGGTCGAAATGCCCTCAAAGAATAAAGTTACTTAAAATTACAAGAGTATATATATATCCCCACTGATTTCGTCGAGCAATAAAAATACCTATACTGTACATTCATCAGCAAAGCGTTATTGTGGGTTTATCATCCCACCGGGACGTAACAGTGTATTCAAACCTTTTGATAATGAATGGAACATACGATATATCTAGGTTAGTTACGAGCAGCGCTACTCTTGAAAACATTTTCTGTTTCATGGTAATAAAGATAGACGCCTTTAATCTGGACCAAAGCTTATGGATTTACTATAAATATTTGATAACGAAATCAATACATAAACGCTTGTGTTGTCACGGAAGAATCTACATTGAAATGAAGATTACATAATTTGATTTTCTCCAGTGCGAGACTTATATATACTTGTGTTGGACATCAAAAAATAACAAATTAAAAGTGCTTACAGCAAGTAAAACGGCTGACTTTTTTGTTTAAGTATGAGACAAGCGTGTATAAAAAGTTGAAGAAGGAGTTGCATTGGCAACAACTTTGACGGATATAAACGGAATATTATAGCAGTCGGGTGATCTGCACCGTCGTATCTTTTGAGTTGGCTGTATAGTTCCGGATCACACGAGACGCAGAGCCTCCAGTGTGATCCTGATCTATGCAGCCAACGAGAATGATACATCCGCAGATCAACCAACTGTTATAGTATTCCTTTTATTGTATACCTTTACCTGGCGTGTGTCATGAATGTCATAAAAGCAACATAACGCTCTCGTTCGTGTCTTCTGGTTTTAGACACCCCAAACCGGTTTCCTAATTAACCTATAGAACACGATTATGCATTGCAATTAAATGTTCTTAATTTAAATGCAGTTTGACACTCAATTATGCACTGATACTGTACAAAATCTATAAACGTGTTTCAAGACAAGATTTTGCACTATAATTGTGTTATGATAATACATTGAGGAAACACACTGCATAAATTAGATATTGTGGTGTCACAAGCAAAGTGTGTGACAGAGAATGTCTACACGCAGTTATATAACTGGTTCGACCTCTTTCGCGTGAACGAGTACTCATATAAAGATGGATACAAGAGATAAATAGGGTATATAAAAGTACAAAAAAACATTAGCTATGTATGAAACGTGTCATAGCTAGAGTTCTATAATTTGCGTTACTATGGCGCCTCAAAAGGCATAACAGGACTCAACAGCAAATTAATTTTTACATGTAGAACAATTCAAGGGATCGACTTTTTTTAGATCTTCATACTCAACCATTTTCTACCTGTCAGATATTTCTACGTATTTCCGCACGGACAATGATTCAGATTAAGACTGCCCATATCAGTATGAAGCGCTCACACACCACTTGATAAACTTACTTGTGATGTAACTGCATGCTGTCTTGAAACACTTGAGGTGTTAAATGAAATTGGCATCCACAGACTGTACATAACAGGGTTGTCTGTGTGATGACAATTAGTTAATCAAATGAAGAAGTTCTCGGTATTTTCAGTATTGTATGGTAATATGATCAGGGATGAAAGTCAGAAACCCGTGTTTGATTTGTTTACGTACTTACTTATGTCTGTACGTATTTGAAAGCATGTTTACACAGACAGTCAGAACAAATTCACTAATCTGTTTAATATTAACTTTGCGAACTGTACCCCGTTCTAACGTTTAACAGTAAGGTGTTGACCAGACTTTTATAAATTATATTGGTACGGATAATATATTGGTCACATAGTTCACGGGAAAATATCTAAATGGCATTGATTAATAAACCTGTATAAAAAGAATAAGATTTAAAATGAAACCTCCCAGAATTAGCATCGTCGATCGTCGAATAAATATAACAAGTCTAGATAAAAAAAACAATTAAGATCCAGTAAATGAATCAAACCAGCTTCAGCATATGATACATCCTTATGGTCTGTTACATTTGATATTTTGTCAAAACTTGAGCAACGGAGATGACCAGATCAACTTAACACCATTTTATGATAATAATATATTTATGCGTCTTCAGTTAAAATAGATCTTTCAGAACTGCCACAACTAGCGGGATCCTTAAAAATGTTCATTATAATTTACATAAGAATGCTAAAGTTTACTCTTAATTAACCACCATTATCCTACACATGCACAACTCAATTGTTAATTCCAGTTTCTAAAACAGTTTATAGCGGTTTATCTCGTTCTGTTAATCTTATTCTTAGAACAGTCCCGAGGCTAAAACGCCTCACAAAATATGCATGTCAGCTTTCGGAAACGGATAAAGCTGTTTTCAGAGGTTACACCTGACATGTTTTCAAAGCATCCGTAATACACTATAGCCACTGTCAAGAGTAGACAGCGGTATAGTTGCAATGTTGAATGATATATGAAATGAAATCAGAAAAATCTATAATTTAAGTGTTGTTGTAGTCGTTATCTTTATGGAATTTGTTTATCAATATTGGAAATGTTTGCTATATTACTATTAAGGACATTATCTCATGCCAAATTCCTGAAATTGAAGCAAATGCTATTAAAGTATTTTGCATTCAGCACAGATCGATCTTCAAATTCCCATTCTTTGGAAAACAGTTTGGGCACTGTGCTGTTTTACATATTTTCTCATTTTAGTTGGCCTATGCAAAGAAAATGACATCCTAAAAATGAGTGTACAAAATTTGCAACCGCACATTCGTGTTATATACATAGATTAATTGATCACATCTGCTTTCTTAGCCATATCAACAAAAAACTTCAGATATAGTTACACTGTAACAATATAACACAACTAGCAGTAGAGAGCTCGGGGCAGGCCTCGGTGTAAATCTACAAAAATTGTTATAATTGTTGTGCTATATATTAGTTGATTACATTGATTGCCTTAATCAGCAGATAATCACCAAATGCATTCATTGATTTTGCCTAACCTTGTCGAGGAAGTGTACAACTTTGATAATGTTGTTTTTCTGAGATTTACTTCTTTTTACATGTATGTAGGTATTACGGTTACTTATACAGTGACATTCATAAAAACTGCATTAACATTTGCCTGAAAAGTTAATAAATATGTAAATATACATCTTTTGCACTGATTATGCCAGTACAGTATAGTACTCTGTAAAGTCTTTAGCAACAGCTTTAAAAAATTAACACTTTATTGTTTTAACATTTAAACAATAACGCATATGAATTTTATGATGCACATAACACTGTAAAACTCTGTTGCTATCCTCTTTTTTGTGTGGCATTGTCTATATCTGTTACAATGTGCAACTATCGTCTGAGTGTAAACAAAGTGCGGGTAAAAATAGTTTCATGATAGGGTATTAAATCGTCCTTGAGAGTATACAAAGCTGGGAACCAAAGACAATTTTCTACGACGGAGTGATGAACTACCTAACAGACAAATTGAAATCGGTTTTATGTCTAATGCGAGACAATAAAATGTGTTAATGTCAACTGGAAGAAACAAATATTTAAATGGAGCCTATTTTGAAGTCTTAAATTAAACTGTTTCGTTATTGAACACTTCCTTTTTATTGGACAACTGTTAAATTGTTTTGTAATTTACTTCATTTTGTTTCTTCTGTTACTTACAGAGATCATTCAATCATTTTATGTAAACTCCTTTTCACTTTACATAAACTTCCTTTTCCAAAGGGTTTACTATTTGCAAGGTACTCAACATATTGATATGTAGTCAAATCCCACTTTGCTGACCTCATTAAACATGGCGTTATTATTTTGTCTCTGACTAACAGAAACTATCTAAATTCCTTGTAGTCTCAAATTTTCGTTTTGTACAACCTTACCGCAACATTATACAATGTATTGCTTGAGAAGTATAAAATATCAGAAAGACGTTGTGTGAAAAATGTGGTGGACTTTAAAATATTATTAACTTTAATTAAGAAAAGTGTCATTTCCAAAAAAACACTTATTTATTATTTCAAAATGTTTTAAACCATCTGTCCCTCTGTACGCATCTATCTACTTTATTTGAAAAAGAAATGACCTCTAGGGAATGAGATAATGTATTTTTGAGTAAGAAAACTTCTCATGGATCTGTGTCTGGAACATAAAAATTGTCTTTAGTTGATTTTATTCAATTTATTGGATAAAATGAGATTAGAAAGAACTACAAGAAATGATGGCCATATATCGCTTATCTGAGTATCAAGAATAAGTACTGTTGATGACAAAAAAGTCTTGTTATAACGCACGCAGTATTGTAAAAACGTGTTTGACAAAACAAGATAACTTCCTTGTGGGAAGAATAGAGTCGCTCTATCGTCCAGTTTAGTGGCTGTTATCTTTTATACACAGAGTGAATCATTAAGGCGGATATCCTCCGAGCGCTAAACTATTTCTATCAAAGCTTATATCTGCAGAGCTCGTAACTATATCTATTGTTAGAATTTGCCAATAGACAACTTCGATTACTTCGATAGACTTTTGAAAAAACTGATAACACCCATTCTCTGAAGATACATACGCATGATGTAAGCATTTGACATACATAAATAACACGAACTATATATCACCATAGTAACACGAACTATATATCACCATAGTAAAGTTAGTAGTACATAAAACTTGAAATGAAATATTTTACCATTTACAAACAGAATTAACTAGAATCGTTAACCGACTTCATCATAAGCAGCATGTTTTAAAAAAAGCCTACTTATTTTTAACAAACGTTGTGCAATTTTAGTATTCGCTATTATTTTGTGGCAAGAAACATGTAATTCGAAACGACTTACATACTGTCTTGATTTCGAAGCTAAAGTAATGAAATTTGCTCATTATTGTCTTCGGTTGAACCTAATTATCACCTTTTGGATATGCTTTTTTTCTTTTAGAGAAATGGTTCTTATATGAGCTCATAGGCTTGCTATGTGTGTATGTTTGTAATCACACTAGGCATGCTACTGATCCGGCACAATCAATCGGGTGTTTTACAAGTAAAATTTGTTTAATACAATAAATAGACCAGTCTCAGTTAAACCTGTACTATTTGATATGTATTTACTTGTGAAATGAAATATTACTGTTTCTGCCATCACTTGTTTCAGTCTTTTTGTTCGTTTGTTTTTCATTCTGATTTTTACAGGATTAATATTAGTCGCCTTGCTACATCATACAATTTAATCGAGAAGTCAACTTAAAACGATTTCAAAGATGCTATGTCTCCCGTGGAGAGGTTCAGTGACCTTCATACAAATACACTGTGCGAGTATTAGTGATAATAATCGGTGCTAATTACCTCGGAAGGGATGGGGAACTTCCATTTCATTCCATTTGATATGAACAATTATAGAAGTTAGGCATTCTCAGACGAGCAAAGGCCTTCGGCAACAAATTATTGTGTATGTATCGGAAAATGCTACTCTAAGACTGGAAAAATCGTCGGTCGCGGCTGTAATAATATCCACACGGAAAGGAATGAAATGTTAACATTGTTTCGATGACGAGCATAGTCAATGGTGTCATAGATTTAGATAAATCGAATTAGACATCGACATATAAGATCGCGCACGTACATTATGTTGTTTATTAGGAACAGAGTGGGTCTGGCATTTGGAAAATGACACATAACCATTGAAAATATTCATGGAAATTCGTATCCATCGGCAATGCATTGTTGTTAAGTGTTACTAAAAGTAAGCTGTTCTGTGGTTCTAATGAACAACGCAAGAGTGACCTTTCAGCTTTGAAATGACAGGAAAAGAAAAATATCATAAATTCTCTGTACATGAAAATAAATTGAATATTGCTTAACTTTATACTATATATGCAACAGTTGATATAAGGTTATACTTCATGTATATTTCAAAAGTAGTATAATTATATATCATATTCAGATGATAAAATGGTTTATCATTCTTTTATCATAAACAAAAGTGTCAAAGATAAATTTGTCATGTTTTCGTTTATTTGTTGCCGTTAAAAAGAAGGTGTAGTTCTTACAGCTTATATATACGAACTTTTAAGCAATGCTACAATTTAATGTACATCTAAGATTTGCTCAGAATACACCTTACTATTGTGTGTTATATCTGTTTACATCTATTGACAAATTGCAGTTGCGTGTTCTTGAGAAATATTTATAGGAGTGAAACAAAACAAAAGAGGACATTTTTTATGATGAACTGTGTGTTCGTTAAGAATATAACAAGCAACGTCACCTTAATATGATCTATAGTTTAAATACGTTTGTAGAAAATTAAATATTTGCTCTCCTCAATTTCTAACCGTGTGTATTCTATGAAATTTACCACATTCCATGATCCGACTATACGAACTCTGTTGTTCTCTTTGAGAAACGCCGTGTCTGAAGAGACTGTTCTTCACATGCTGCTGAAACGATTATTGTCGATGCAATACGTTATGTCTTGACAGGGAAACAAAAAGACATACGGTTTAATTGGTAATAAACAGCTGAAACAGAGGATAGGAAATGAACAAAATGCAATTAGTAAAATAGGGTCACGTCGCTTCCGCCTTAGCTTACAGAAATAGTTTCAGATAAAATGCAGCAATATGTACTTTTCTTCAAAATATTAGGTTACAATGTTTTATGAAACTTTCAGCAATATCTTTATGCAACGTAAACTGCTCAGCATTGTTGGTTTAGTATTAAGGTTAAGGACTTTAAATGAGATTTAATGAACCGCCGGTAGACTTTACTTTTCCCGCATAACGTTAGCGTACTTTTAAAATAATACAACTGTGTATAATTATAGAATATTCTATTCCTCCAATAACTGTAACGTGTTCAGTGTCCACTTATTGGCTTCTTCTACTGTTAAATCAGTCTTTAAAATCCCTTACCCAGCGTATCTAATTCCGCTGATGAAAAGTTTTAATCTGCTGTGCAAGCAATTTAAAAAGAAATAATGATAGAAGGCAGGTTTACTCATTCATCCCGTTGAGCTAATTACATTGATTACTTGATGTTGTATTGCTTCACAGTATTTGCGTTTCTATGTTCGTCTTGCTGAGTAATTTGAAAAAGAGTTTTTTCTTTAATTGCTACACCAATGAATCCTTTATAAATGCTTTATGATAAATGTGTTGCAAATCAAACAAAATACTAGTTTATGGCATTTCACAGTGTATACTTATCTGCTTTAGTAAATGAATTTGCACAGTGGGCTTTCACTAATTGTGAGATTTCACTAATTGTGATAGATAACCAAGTTTATTTTCTGTCACAGAGAATAAAGCTGTTTTATGCTACGGATTACAAATTCAAAAATCTGCCTTAACATGTTAAGACAAGTTTTCATACTGAATTTATGGTTCGCAAAATTGCCTCTAGAGGGTTCAAAGGGGCCTTATTTAATTTGATCTTGTAACCAAGTACAAACTGGAGAAAGAAATCAACACCATTCTGACCAAACTACACTGTACAAGTTAATTTAGTTGCAATAATTATGACCTCAAACGTGTTCAACCGGCACCTTGTGGCCTGGTTAATGTCTCCAATTAATAAAAATCGTGACCAATTGTTTTATCTCGATTGGGCTCTAAATGTGTCCTCTATTGTTTTCACAACGTTAATGTGGACAGATGACAGACTTTGTGCTGAGGGGATTTAAAAGTGAGACATTTTCAACAGAATGTTGTATAAAACCACCTTACACTTTACCTTATTTTCTAGATGACTTAACACGGTGATCATGGTTGCGAGATATCAGCACTACAATTAAATATTTACAACTGATGTTAGATAGTGAGAGTTATATAAATTTCTTTCTAACGCAGTACCGATGTAACGTCGTTTCTGATTGGTTACGTCGTTTAAATTTGCGATTATCAATTAACGTATATATAGTCGCAAAAATCGAGCGGCGTTTTAATTATCGCATTTAAACTTATTGTGCGTTAGAAAAGTGTTAACTATTTACTATTTAGTGAGTTTGACATTTGCGACCGTATATACGGTTTTAATAGTCGCAAACAGTTTTAATAGCTCCAGCTAGCGCCGTCGCCGCTAAAAATGTTTGCCCCTTTAAAACCATATATACAGTCACAAATATCAAAATTACAAAACAGTTATTCCTATGTTAAAAGGCTTGTCATTGGTATGTAATACGTGTTAATGTGTTAAGTATAAGTATACACGGGCAAGGGATCACCCTTTACTTTATCTGATTTATGTGCATTCTGAATCATGGTACACATAGGTGAGTAGGCAAGCTGTTTACTATATATCACAATGTCCTTCTTTATTCAGTTTCATTTATGAGTTTGGAGAGATTATGTTAATCACTCTTAGTAAAATACACATTCAAAGTCTGATTCACGATCAAAACACAGATTTGTGGTGACATCTGTAAATAATAAAGATTTTAATATCTTTCCATTAAATGCAAACCGAAAATCAAATTGTGATAAGATTCAATCGTAATAAAGATATTCGTTTCACTTTACAATTTTACTACTCATGCGTGTACAACAGCAGGTTCTCTGTTGGTGTATAAATAGTGGAGCCAAATGCGTATTCGCAAAAACATCTGACAATTCAATTATAGCTTTATTATTTTAAAAATCAACTTGTTTCATTTCCTTTTTATTATAGATTAAAGAATATATCTTATTGTAAGCACTTATCTTTTATCAAATCTGATTTATGATATAATTTCTTATAAAGTTGCGTAAGAGATCGATGAATTGTCTAAACATTGTAGATGAGTAAAAGCAATCATACGCACGGAATTTGCTTAGGAGATTGATTACTTCTATACCCATTTAATGAACGGATACTTCAGATTATTTCTTTTTAACAAACATTGATATATCAGTTTAGATCTGTGATGCCTGTTTGATTAGAGGATTAAATCAAATCATGTCACCGCGTGAAAATATCGTTACTCTCAGGCACAAATGATGTAAATCAGTTTTAGAGCGAAAACGTGCTCACCTAATATTACGATCACATCATGAACTAGTTTATCCTGCGAAAATGACGAAGCTTTTTCGAATAGTAACGTATAATATCTAGCACGTGAGAAACTAAATAGGCTCATTCTCAAGGCATGATACGTCAGAATTTCTAAAGCTTTTATTTACTCTCTCATGAACCTATGAACTCTGTCAGTTCAAAAGAAAATCTCAACTAATGTAGAAGTGCTTTAGTATTTTCCCCACGGTACAAGGGGAGAAATACAACCTTTGCTAATTTTGCTTACAAAAGGTAATTAAAGATACGTTCCGTCCTGAGACCGATTAAGACGAGCTCTATGATATTGTTATTGTTAAACTAGATGTATATTTGACTACATTTAGTATGCAGAAGTCCAGACATTATTTGGGTTATTGTTTGTAATATTTCTGTTATGATGTATCGGGTTAATAGTCCCCTGGCTTGAAGCTAAACCAATACTTTGCGGAGTATACCGGTATGTCGGTCCGATCAATAAAATTTTATAAAGAACGGATTAGTTTAGGATTCTCAAACTTGATATGCTGGTTGTTCATGAAAACTCAATCGATTTTGAGGCCGATAGTGCAAACGTCAAGATCGATAGAGGTAGCATAGTGTAACGATCGGTGAACGTAGTGAAAACGTTCGGTCGCATATGATGATAATATGCAAATTTAAAACCCATGTACATGTGTTGGGGATTAGGGTAGTATATATAAGGCACAGAGACCCATTCAGGGTTGAGTATACTTTTCACTGAATGGATCTGCTGCGTCTTAGGCCCTCGGCTCGTTACAATTGTTTAAGATTGTTTTGCCTTATTTGTGAACCGGTGTTTTCTGTTACAGAACAGATAAGGACAATTACCAAAGTTGCCTTTAATATGAGGAGGCAGTGGAAAATACAGAACAGTAGCAAGTCAGACACGTGTTATTAACTTAATACATACTTACATGCATTCTATGTACATTTGTAAAAATTATGGACAATATAATTTTGACTATGTGTAAAAATTGACAAAAACTTAACTTCCAAAGGAGCTGCTGGGGTTGTAGGTTTTGCCTTTATTATAAAACGTATACTTTAACATCATTTATAAGCTACCCTTTGCTGTTCTGAAATTGGTAATAACTGATGGAAGGTAATACACCAGGATTTCGTTATGCTTAACACAAACAATGCATCAACTAAATCTTTTTAAAAGTTTTTAGACGTTATCATTGCCAAAATTGGATTATGTAAAGTAGGATTTAGATTGAATAAGTCACACGTACCTAGTTCTGGTCGGTAGTTTGAGTATGACTAACGAATGTTAAAGCAGACTAAATATGAGAACGGTTAAACTATTACCTCTTTAAACGATTCTGTGTTGTAACAGAGGGGGATGTAAATAAGTCATAATATCACAAGGCAAACGTAGGTAGCAAAGACCTATTTAATTTCTAACGCGAATCTATCTTGTATCTTTTTTATAGCTTCATCAATACCTCATCAAAATGCTGTTTAAACCATTGACAACAGTATACGACATGACCAGACTTTACGTGATAACTGTACACTGGTGGAAGACAAAAGCCGTCTCTAAAATGAATTTCCTTGACATGTTGCCGGACCGATTGAGTGATCTGACGCAATACGATTTGCTTTTGACAGATTAGCAGATAGATATACCGTTTGATTGGCAATAAATGGCAAAACAGACGATAGGAAATGAACAAAATGCAATTAGAAGAGTGGGCATGTGGCACAAGGTCACCTTGTATTCTATCAAAGTCACAGAAACGGGTTTAGAAAAAAGGAAGGCAGCGTACTTTTCTTTTGTCCTAGTCATTCCATTGCACTCACAGTTCTGGAAAATATGTCAACAGTAACTTGATGATGGTTTGTGTGCTTCAACTTTCTTTTTAATACATGCCATTTCATTTGCTTGTACTTGCCTAGAATATTTTTCGAAATGGATATTTGATGAAAACAAAAAAGACTGACATTTTGATGATAACATTTTCTTAAAAACTTTTTTTTTCTCGGATAATATATCTTACAATCAAACAGCAGAGCATGTATTATTGCTAATGAAAAGTTTTAATCTGCAGCTCCAGTAAATAAACAGGCAAATCAGTAATCGGTAGGTTTACTAATTCATCGGTTATTGTTATTTATAGCGATTATTGTGTGAGGCATTTCTGAGAGACTTCCAGTTTATATTGTAGAAACATTTTGTTGGACTTTTGAATTCAGTTTTCTTACTAGTAAGTGAGTGTGATCTCCTAAAACACTGTCCTTTGGCATACAGAAGTAAAGATTGATTAGGCAGAAAGATCCTACCTGTCTATGTCTGAATCCTTAGCTTAATCATATATGGAAGAGAAAGGCTGCAAAGCGAAGAAAAGTGTTCAGTTATGCTAACATATGATTATATAATGACCTATAATGTTAGTGTTTCTTGGTCTAACTTGGCAAACAGTAAAACATGCTGCCAATTTGCAAACATTAGCTTGTTTTTCATTCTTGCTGTATACTTTGAAAAGACAACTTACATCAGACGTACACACCACACACACAACACACACACACATCATGTAGACAAAGCAAAGATACGCTTATATACGAAGTACATGTGCCAATTACATTAGCTTGTTCATGCATACTTAAATTTTACGCATAACATTGCAAAGCAAAGAACGCTTTTCGGTGATACAGAAGCTTTTCATATTTACCAAACATTAAAGAGAGATAGTACGAGCAAGCGTTTTAATACATGACTTTAATAAAATAAACAGAGCTTCAAAACATAGTGAACGCAAAGTGCCGGTGATGTATGTACATGTATATAAATCGATCTGGGAATGACGTGCGGAAAATGATGACGTATATACAAATGTACTAACAGATGAATGGTGATGATAAAACAATGAAAACACTGTAACTTTTATCAGATATTGATTGCCAATGAATTATATAATATTTTGTGAAATTAGTTGAATTTCAATTATCGGTCCAAGAAAAGTAAAGGGAATGATAGGCATATACTTGTCACTGATAAATAAGAATAAATGTTGAATTGGATTTTAATGGCGGTAACATTGTCTCTTGCGATGCTATAATTTTTTGTATGTCTTGGCCGGGTCTTATTAAATGGAAGCATTTGTATTGACTCTTTATGTATTTTAAGATGTATTCCCTGTAAGAGCTTTGCAGGGTCTATCGTGTATATCTGGATATGAACCGTGTTTGCAATGTATTTCGCACGAACCGAGAGTGACTTACAGCGTTAACAGAGGTGTAGAAGACTCTCTGGTGTGCTCAATTACGTTCGTTATCCATTGAACACACCATTCCTTCTGTGAAGGGAGGTAATTGATAAAACATATTTCTTATGACATATGTTATAACACTACATGACTGTTTCTGACTTCCTAAACAACCAACATCACTAGACTAAAGGTCATATGGGCAGTGGCAGCTACGAATTAAAATATCGAAATAGCAAACTATTATTTTAAGCTTTTTTTTCAACGCAAGAAAATAATTTCATGGTTTACTTGCACTCAATGTCTAAATTGTGTAAGAATGAAACACTTGTACGATTCTCTTTTGGGCACTTAACATCGTTAATTTTTTGCTGTAAATCATACTTATACCTATTCGGAAATATTGCCATCTATTCTTTCACTGTGTTATGTATGTTTTAGAAAACTTGGCAAGTTATCTGCATGACATTTAATTGGTTTACACGTTTGTGGGTAAGTTGTGTTGCTTGCTGATTGTTCGTAACTGTAATTTACAAGTCTCTTTATACACTTATGTCTGGTATATTATATTATCCGTCATTAATATACCCTGAGAGAATCTTTTAACATTACCCTTCGAAAACATTATGCATTATGGTTATGTAAGGTGCTAAAAACACAATGAAAGCTTAGAAAAGGCAGAAAAACTTTCAACAAGCAAAAGATAGCGTGCATTGTAGAAATAAAACTCGAGTCATCAAGGTCAAAAGTCATTTAGAACGCCGTTGTCTTAAACTGCATTTCACTAGAAAAAGAAAATAACCTGCAAAATGTTTATTTGTCTATTGTACATGTACCATGAACAATAAATTGTTTACCGATTGATCTAGTAACTTGTCCTTAATTGCCTGTCCAGCTCCTTGGAATAGAGTTAATGGCAGGTGTATTATGTGCTAAATCAATGGGCGGGAAGAATACTACACTTACGGCTAAATACCATTTGCCTATGATAGAATTTATCAATAGTGACCATGGCACATTTACATCGTTAACTGTTTTAGAGTAATCTCGGAAACTATTCGTGTATGATGTAACGAATTATCACATACAGAAACTGTTTAATTTAGCAATGCTTTTAAAATATAATGGCGAAAATTGCAGTTAATTTACCTCGAAACATTTTTATAAATTACTATCAGTATGTTTTGCTATTAAAGCATATCCTAATAAATGTATTTTAACAACCTCTATTAAAATCAAATTAATGTAAAGAGAAACCACGTGAGCATTACGAAATTAAACGAAGCTTGGGGCTCAGATAATGTCTACATTTATTGAAATAACATTTTGTTCATCAATAATTCTAATATGCCTACGGTATATTTCTATAGTCAATTCGAGTGCATTAATATGATTAAAGCACTCGGAAAAGTAGGCGGAGTTTCGGACATGGAAGTAGCTCCTTCCGACTTTTCTAATTTACTCCCGCGCAAATATAAAATATAGAAATAGAAATAATACCAGTATAAATACATCAGTCGCATGAAAAAGATTTGTTTAAGAACCTAAATATTATTTTTGATTGCGTCAAGTAAGTCTTAGAATACCCTCACCTTGTTTTCCTTAAAAAGGCCAAGAAATTCAGGATTAACTGTCGCACAATGTTTTGATTCCGGGAGACAAAACTATGAATGAAAACGTTTACGTCATCACACTGACGTCATTACTCCACGTTAAAACGTTGTACAGTTCAAATTAACGGTACGCATTTAAATCGATTGGCTGCTTTGTTAGGTTCTGAATCTGACGTCTTCTGCATAATGTCAGTCAGGTATTTCTTTTTATATTTTATGTATTAGATGATTAAAATAAAATAAGCTTGTATAATATACTTATGTTTGATATCTTGAATGGTTGCCCGAATAGGGGAGTGAATTCCAACAGCTACTATTTATGCTGTTTTACACATTACCGCCGAACTGAAAAAAGGTCCGTAGTAGTTACGATAGTTTTCAAAATATTGGCTTCTAAGAATCGAAATAATCTATGTCTTGGAGTGCTTTATCGAAATTGAAGCATTTCCCGTCGGTAATGTGCCTGCGTAATAATTCACTCGGGCTTCGCCCTCGTGAATTATTCCGCCAGGCACATCACCTCTGGGGAATGCTTCAATTTCGATAAAGCACTCCAAGTCATAGATTATTTCTTAATTAATCTGAAAGTATCATAAATATCATCTACCTTCATTCAGGCTATTACATGTTCAGCCAAAAATATATATAAAAACAATATAACATTTGAAAATATTTGTTAAGAAAGCAAATGTCACCAAGAAATGTTATTCTATGGATGTATGTTACAGGCTCATCAGCTGGTTCTCTTTTTTAAATTGCAATGTCCGCTTAACAATGAATGAAACTTTTCTGACTTAACTTGAATATACACAGTATGTTCTTCTAGTTGACATACCATACACTCAAATTGCGTAAATGCGACACTGTATACTAATAGTATTCGCACTGCATTTGTCAATCTAGAGTGACACAATTACTTTAATGATATTTGAGACATTGGCTACTGTTACGGATCACATTTTGTCATGATTAGATGCAAATACATTCTCCAAATTGGACTTATTAGACTGCGGTTCGACTACTCAAGCAGATTTTAATTTTGCTTTTAGAAGCCGGGTATTTTGGGAAATATGCGCACAACCCGTTTGTCCTAAACCTAAGTGCACTACTCGGAAAATTGCATGCGCTGGGCACATGATACGGTTTTCGTCTACGTCGTAAATAAATAGTTCTTATTCTAAAGACCTAAAACAAGCCTTTAAACGTACATCAACCCCAGCTATAACAGTTATTGTGTACTGATCAGTAGGAGACGAGAGTTTGGTGCTGTGGGGTTCGTTTTGGGGAGGCTGCGTTTTTGGTAAGTGGCATTCCCTGTTTGATATTATTTTTGTTTTTTTGGCATGTTCCTATACGTACAGTTTCATTATCCGAACTGAAATCACTTTTGGTGTAGGATAACCGCTTCCGGTTTGAAATCAACATTTATTTTAGCACATGTAAATTACTTTCTTGAAGACTTTTAAAAATTTAATTGCAATTAGTTAGCAAATTCATCAAGTATTAGTGTACCATCTGTGTTCGTGAGTAACACGGCTGAATATCAACTAAAGTTATCGAATTCTGACTGACACTAGTTTCTTCAAACTAAACTCTACCTTTTAGTACTACATTTTAATCGCCGTATCATTGCAATAACAGCATTTTTGAAAACTAAATGCAAGTTAATTTACAAATTTGCAACCTGAAACACAGGTTTGCGAGAATTGCAAATCGGTTTTCATTTCTTTGACATTGGCCTTCATCGTGTGTTCACATTTTACGTCTTGGATTTGAGCAATTCAGTCTCTTTGAGTTGGGCTTGGTAGTTGAACAGAATTTCACAAAATAAATGAGTGAACATTTTCACGTCTTGGAGTGAACATTTTAGTACATCACTTGGAGTTGAAGTTTTCAGTATTGCTTGCTTAAACTTAATTTTCAACATGCCAACACAACCGTCCCACCATTACTTTCAATGCTTTGATTTATTTGAGCCGCACAAGTCGGGCTTAAAATGTTCCACTTTAAAGTTAAGAAAGGACAAAAAAACAGATAAAAAAAGTAGCGGTGGTGGGATTTGAACCACAACTGCAAAATAAGAGAGCCAGCGACATAACCATTAGTCCAAGGAGAATGATTTAATATTCCGGACTTAAAAAAGACGTAAATGATCAATTTCTATATAAGACATCCCTGCTAACATATTAGTATACAGACTATTTCCTAAAGTTTTTTCTCGTTATAGTTTATTGGTCAATGATTCAATAGCAAACTACATTGGTCTTGTATTGACAAATCACATACTGCAAGTTTTTTTGAATGATCAATTCCTATATAAAATCTCATACTATCTCAATGTACAAAACTGCCTGTGAGGATGCCGCTATTATTGAGCTTTGCCTGACCCGTGCCGTATGGGTAGGGGCAAGTAACACCAGAACATTTAATGTTGTCATAGTAAAAAAAATTGATATCCTTTAAAGCGTTTTTATTGTCTTATTACATAACATAACATAACATATACTTTATTTGGCATAAAATGACATATACATTTATAGCCAAAACAATTTCAACAATCATGTAATGTAAGGACATATGACTCACAGTTTACCGAGTAGTAATGTTTTACAGAGAAAGTATCTATTATTCACCGCTAAGAAAGTGATAATGTTCTACAGGTACAATATGTAAGGTATTTACGTAAAACGATGTAAAAGATGCTATTAATCATTGTTATTTTGTTCTTAAAATGCAACTTACAAACATTTAGATAAATTGTTCAATATCTGGGTATTTGAAGCAGACATTATTACAACTTTGTGTCGTTCTGGGGCTCATTTATAAGCAATTCAGGCCGGCATTATTGGTTAATTACTGCTCATCAGAACCCCAAATCGTTGTTTATTGGACGACTAACAAGACGTGAATTTATTTTCTCTCTAAAATTATCCCGTTTCATATTGTGTTCACAAATAATGAAGTACAAAGATTATTTAATTAAATTAAATATATACAAGAAAAGGGCATATAATTCAGTTATTAGGCCTACTCAGAAAAAAAACTTTTGAATTTTTGAACGTGTTCTCTTCATTTCTTCTTTTCCTTGAACTCTTATTATCGTAAACATCTGTTTTTGTGAATTTAATGCAACCATTCGTCTTAAATCAAAATCTGTCTGATTATAGGCAAATATGCATGGAGTATTACTAAGTGATCGACGACTTTACGATAGCTTGCATATGAGCTGAAGCATTCAGAAATATAGACGGGTCATTTTATACACATCTTATAAACACATCCATCATACCATTGCTCTGATGCAGACTTGGTAAGATTATTAAGTCCATTAATCTTAAAATTGAACATGTCATTGTCTTTTGACGCAACAGGAGTAATCAAGCAGTTCTGCAAAGACGTGCTCGCGAAAAATTACGACCATATCACGAACTAGTTTATTCGGTGAAAATAGCAAAGCTTATACCAACTTGAAAAGTATAATAATCAGCTCGTGAAAACATGTCATTATTGTTAAAACCCCATTATCACAAACGAATACACTGATAACGTTAACTTTCCCCATTTATACATAACCAGTCCGATGATTTCCTTGAATTTAAAACCAAACTGTTGAAAAACAGGACCTTGCGATTGCAAAGTAATTTACAGTAAATATTTCCAAATATTTCCAAGTAAAAGTACTAGATCTACAAGTAGTTGCCACGCCCTAAGTGCTCACGGGCCATTAATATGAAAGTTGATATATTTTGTTTTATAACTGTTAGATACGTTTCATAATTATCTTCTTCGTATTTTATCTTTCTTTTTACGATATATTATGCCTTAAGGGCACAGATCACCTCAAGGTCGCTCAAATTGCTCGGAATATAAATGACCGTCACAATAAAAAAAAATCTAATCTTTTCCAGCATCTATATAGTAGGCGAATGGATTGCAGTTCCTTACGACGTATACTTTGAAATTATATGAGAGATAAAAAAGAAGTAGGTACATTGGCAAAAACGACTGCAAAAATCATAGTATTAAGTCGAGTGTAGGAATGATTAATTATAGTACTTTTTAAGCTGCTTTCTTTGTAATTGAACGCACATGACTGTGTTACATAAAGCTATATAATAGCCTTATCAAACATAGTATACACCTCTATTTATTGATATGCTAGTTATCTTAACCTGCATGTACAGTTAATAAATACACACTGTCAGCTTCTTTTACTTAACGTAAATAGGAAAATATCTATATAGTAAACACACATTTCAGTCATTTATTGCGAGTATTGAACAGTTCATAAACATAGCTAATTTAAGTTGTAGGAGACTTGAATTAAAGTTCTAAAACTGCTGTTTCTTAAATAAAAGCTTTAGTCACGCGTCATATACATGTCCAAATTTTCACGAACCACTGAAAATGTTTACAGTAACAGCTTACATAGTGCTAAACTACTACATATCAACATTTTTCCCGTGGAATACATGGCAAATGAAAAAGCCATAGTCGTTGTCAATGTTACAGAAGATGATTCAATACTGTTCTACGCTTGGCTCTTGTGTATCAAATTACGTCGAATTGTACAAACATCCCATCAAAATACAGTTAATATTTGGAAGTAATTCGATTTATTGCTTCTGAAAGGTATGTCACCGATCATGCTACATCTACAGTGACCTTGGCATTTTATGATACAGACTGTTGTAAGTTGTTCGCATTTTATGCGATTGTTCTTCCGACAGGTTGAGATAAACGTTGCTTTTTGCTTTACACCATAATGCAATTTTCATCAAAGCAGCCTTTCAGCGGTTATCTACTGACCATGATTTTCGTCAAGTACGGTTCTTCATAACGTTATAACCACAAACTTCTTGTCTTCTTCAAGTTTCAATGCGAGTATGCATGGTGTCACTCAAACATACATATTATTCATACGTAAAATATTTTCGAAACTCTGA
This sequence comes from Saxidomus purpurata, assembly GCA_022818135.1. Taxonomy (NCBI): domain Eukaryota; kingdom Metazoa; phylum Mollusca; class Bivalvia; order Venerida; family Veneridae; genus Saxidomus; species Saxidomus purpurata. The sequence goes on from JAFMSR010000013.1 coordinate 47,798,961, forward strand.
TTATAGCATAAAGTAGAACTATCAAACAATTCAAAATATTTTTTCAAAGCTGCGGCAATTTAGAACATTTTCACTTGATGTTATATGAAAGTGTTGCAGGCTTTTGGAAACCAGAACTGCAAGCGGACATTTTCTGTCAACTATGTTTTTATATTTGTTAAATGAACATCGTAACGCATATATTTTGCATACATCCACTAGACAGGTAAATACATGGGACTGGAAATAAGTAGTGTCCTGTTCTAACTTTTATTAATATGATTATTCATGAGCTTTATTTTGAATGCATTGTTCGGACATAAACCACATATATGGAGGTCAAACAGAGGTCGACGAATCTCGATGCAAATTACGACTATGACATAGACGATAAGCATCGATGTCAGACAAAGGTCTAAAAACAACTATGGAAATAGGTACTTAATGTTGCTCACCGTAAGATTTCCGACAATCCCACTGACTGGCTTTTAATAGAACAAGTCTATACTTCTAAAGCTAATATCGGGTTGTGCTATGAAGAAAATTGTTTTGATTTGATACAGACATCTAATCGTCCAACGCCTCTCCAAATCGAAATTGATCTTTTTAAGATTATGAAACATCTCATTTCACTGAAACATATTATAAAGTAAGAAAGATTTAATTTAATTTAAAGACAGACTATAACTGGTCTTGATTGTGAAAAATGCATTGGTTTAGTTCCGATAAGTACTTGTAAATTGAAGAAAGCTTCGTGCTCTATATGTATATAAATAATAAATCAAATGCACCGTTCTTTTCGTCATTTTCGTTTGCAGTTACTGAGACAAAAACTAACAAAAAAACAAAAATAATATCAAACAGGGAATGCCACGTACCAAAAACGCAGCCTCCCCAAAAAACGAACCCCACAGCACCCAGAAGTGCACACCACCTTTGACCAGTGATGCAAAGTGAATGCTTACATTCGGATTATAATTAAAGTAAACAGTCATGATATAATTTTGTTTAAATGTGTTATGTGTATTTTGTGTATACCTTGCATATCCCTTTTCAGACATAATCATTGATATAAATGTTTTCATATGCACCATCTACGTTCAATTTAAATAGCGATTTGCTTTTAAAACGGACTTCAACTATTTTACTTATGTATGTATGTTTTTAAAAAAAAATGAATATTGTTTAAAAAGGTCATGCATTAAATTTTATTTCTACTTAAATCCTTATTTAAAAAATGCATTTTGAAATATAAAACATAATAATTATATGCTATTTTACGCATAAAACTTGAAATAGGTTAAAATTGATGAGTGATGTGTTAGAGAAATGTGTGCTTTATAAACGTGAAAAGGTTTTACAGAGAAGACATTTTTATTTCGTATAGTACGTTTGGAACCAGGAATAAACAAAACTATTAAACAATTCCTTAATACAAAATGTGTAAGCAAATTATAAGTTCGTATCAAAACATAATTACATGTATATTGATATTATTGATGGTCACGTGATATTGTACACAGGTAATATGGATTTTACTGCTCCTATAAAAATTCAGTTATATTTATACTGTAACCATGTTACCTGCTGGATACTTGTATTTGCCAGAAGCATTGTAAAATGTTTAAAGCAATAAAACATATTGTATTGTATTGTATTGTATTGTATTGTATTGTATTGTATTGTATTGTATTGTATTGTATTGTATTGTATTGTATTGTATTGTATTGTATTGTATTGTTGACGCCGCCGTTCAAACGGCGGCGTCAGTATTGAATAGGTTTCAAATTTGTACCATGGGGTTGCATAATCGAATAGGGAGCAGCCAATATTATTATTGTAAATCTAAACTATGTTCTATGTATGAAAAATGACTTTTATGAATCATTAAATTGTATTAAGTCATTAAAAAAAAAAAAATACACATGTCTCCTTCCCTTATTACAAAACTTTGGACACATTTAATGAGTATTTAATAACTTTTCCACAAACTCGTAGACCATGGGGTTTTTTATAGCTTTGTTTACGGACCTTACGATCCGATTCATCAAAGCTCAGAAAAAAAGATTCGGAAGATGTTTTGCTATCTTAAGACACTCAGATAATAGAATACATGGCGCCTACGTGAAAAATCAATGAAAACCCATTTTAATTACTACATATTAGACTATAATATTGAAACTGTAAAGAAAAACCGTTCACCCAACTATGCAATACGTAGGGCCCTAACGGAATTCCATTCCATCATTTGTAAACAAAAACAATAATCAGCCAATGGAAGTTCTGTAAAATGTATACGTCACAGCATAATTAATCATGTGGATTTCTTCTCTTTCCGCCATATTGCTGGAGTGTATATATGCTTCGGGAATAGAAAGAAAGAAAAATCCACATTACTAGCTACAGGGAGGGAGGGGCAGGTATATCTGTTTTACAGATAGTTCTTTTCCACAATATTTAAACCCGGTGTAAATTATATGTGCACAGGTTTTTGCCTCTGCTTCCTATTAACCGACATGTAGTCAGTGAAATTGTGGGAGGAGCCATGGTTATAAATAGTTTTGTGTATCAGTTCCTTGGTATCTAAAAATAGCCAGTGTAAAATTAGCATCCGAAAATAATTAATGTTGTGAGAAAAGAGGTATTTAATTATCACAATAGACAAACAATATGGAAGTTACATAAGGGTTTAGTATTATGCTAATTACTAATAAAAACTTTATTTTTATAAATCAGTTTCATAAACAAAAAGGACAGTATACTGGACAGCTAAATACACAGAGGCACGGACCGGTATTACTGATTTCCGAAAACAACTTTTTACCGGAAACAACCAAAAACAAATGAGATTACCGGAAACAAGTCTTAATTCAATAGTTTTTATGTTAAATACACTTTTTATTCTAAATGATAAAAATTAATGTATTTGTTGAATATGTGTCATTTTAGAATGATACGTTAGATTTTAAGCGATTTAGTTCGATGTAACTTAGTGTGTACTTTATGTTGTAACGATTACCTCCCTTTGACGGTATTAAAAAGCAATCACGGACCTATATACACATGTGTATAGGCCCGTGTTGAAATGAAAGATCTTTATTAGAAAAAAGTATTACTTTTCTTTCTTTGTACTTAAAAAGTTCGATAAATTTTAGCGTTATTTTTTGTTCAAGTTCTTTGACAGTTAAACAACTTATCTGCATTTCCAGTTACGAAAATTCCCATGAGTGAATGAAAATAAAAAACAGAAACTAGAAAATCATTTAAAATCTTTTTATTTGCATATATCATTACAAGGATGAATAAAAACATATAACATAATTAACATAATGTGTATATAGGTCCGTGACAGAGGTAATGATCATTTTATGTAGTAAAAAAGGGTTCGCTGATGTTTACCGCGCACATTTTATATAGAAACCTGCCCCAGTGCCCATCTCCCAGCCATGCTTCAAAAACATGCGCGGCGTCTTTGATGCCTTGCATCAAAATTCGTCTTGTTTATTGTATACACACGATTTTAATCATTTATTGTGAGTTTTGGCTAGTTCATAAACGTAGTCAATTCTTGACATAATGTTTTATTAAAACCGATGTTTTTATATAAAAGCTTTAATCCCAAGTAGGCGAGGTGATTGAGTCACACGTCATATATGCATGAGCTACTGAACTCTGTCGATTAAATACTGCTAAATATGTCACTTTCAAAGAAAAGCACAAATAGTGCTGAAATAATACATGTAAACATTTTCCCCATGGAATACGTGACAGATGAAAAGTCTAAGTTCCTGTCAATCTTAAAAAGATAATTCAATTTTGTTTTGTGTTGGACTCTTGTGTCTCATAATTACGTTGAATTGTAAAAACATCCCATGAAAATACAGTTAATATTTGGAAGTAATTCGATTTATTGTTTCTGAACGATCATACTACAGCTACAGAGTTATGTTACAGTCTGCTGTAGGTTGTTTGAGTTTATGCGATTGTTCTTTCGACAGGTTTACTCTCTGATATACAGTGAAATCCCTGAAAACCGGACTCTCAGAAAACCGGAATCCTCAGAAAATCGGAGAAAAGTCCTGTAATTTCTTCTATTAAATTCATTGTAAAAAAATCTCAGAATACCGGACTCTCAGAATTCCGGATTCCGGACGATTTTTTGCGGGTTCTTAACGATTTTGAGCGATATTTTATTCCTGAAAACCGGACACTACATGTCATGTTCAAGTGTCAAAAGTTTTACTGTGTATTCACGATTCGACCATATGGTTGGTATCATCAACTCAACACAGGTGTCATTTTCAATTGTTTACCATTTATCGGTCGCTCATGTAATCTTTAAGTAGTGAAAAATACTTGTAGGTGTGAGAGTACAATTCGCCGACTACGATTAATGTTGCGTGAATAATTGCTTAAATACGCCACTCATTAAATACGGCCGTAACTTTTGATCTTTTGTTGTAGAGATATATTTTAAGACAAACATTATTAGCATTATTAGTAACTATGCATCCAAATTGCGCCGATATATTTGCTAAGGTTTGTATTTACTTATTATAATTAATTGAGGTCTTCATTCTGCATACCATTGGGTGTATCAAAATGACAAATGAAAAAATAAGTTTGAGTAAAACATGATGCTAGATTTTGTTTTATAGGGTATGGCTTCTGTCCTAAAATAAGTATATAGTTGTCTACCTAAACATTGTTTATGTTCTTTGTTTCAATTAAAAGAGTCAGTCAAGAAGTCCGATTCTGAGCAAATTTTAATCTGTTGATAAGTTTCCTGAAAACCGAAACTCTCAGAATACCGGACTTTTCCCCTTGTCCGGACAGGGTCCGGTTTTCAGGGAGTTTACTGTACTTCTGTAGATCACCGTATTAACTCAAAATGCAATGTCTAAATGTCATAAACATATATCCACTTGACAGGAGTCGTTATTAAAGACACGTTAGATATTCAAATACTCATGAATAGAATGAATTACAAAATGACGTTTTTTTTTCATGTCAGGACTCCCGAAAATAAAAACAAACATGTGTTCCTAAATATTATATCTGAATGTTTTCATGTTTTGATAAGACTGAAACTAAAATGTAGCTATCTTAAGGATATGATAAAAGCTGTCAGCACTGCAACGAAATAGAAACATTCAAACATGTAATATTTCATATTCGCAAATGATAGGAAAACGTTACAGAACAAACTTTTAGAATTTTACGGAAAAACTTTATTAGAACCGCCAAAAGAAGTAGCAAAAGATATTCGCTTGGCCGTATTAGAGTTTATTTACAGATAAGATAAAAAGAAGTACCATACATGCATGCATGCATGCATACATGCATACATACATACATACATACATACATACATACATACCAGTCTTCTTTGCATACACATGAAGCGCAATAAACACATTAGGAATCTGCAGATCATGATCGTGTACTGACTAGACCAGGTATTTCACTCTATTTTGGGACTTCCGACTTAACGAAAGCTAGTGTAACTCACAACGGAGGGAAATCATGGCCCAGGTCTCTACACGGTAGCGGTGTGTAATATAAATTATACTTTTCGGGCATCATAAGTCGCAACATGTGGTAATGCAATATAGCCATCTATTTATGCATTCGATTAGGAAATAAGTATATAAAGGGAACAATAGCAAGTCTAGAAGTTGGTAGGATATGCACGGCATGCAAGTCTACTGATTAAAACAGGTATCTTACCCTATCCTGGGAATTCCACTGACCGAAATAATGTGAATCTCCCAACGGAGTGTACAGTGCATATAGGGTTTATGTAGTACCAGTACAGAATAGCTATAACTACATGTGTCTCCAAGCTACTTAAGACAAATTAACCCTATAAAGCCCCTTTTAGATCAAATGGGTGTCCTGTCAGTTGATAGTCATAAGTTAGAATTATAAAGATATATGTATATACAATAGAAATGTGAGCTTCCGGTACAGAAAGGTCAAGGACAACCTGAACCCCACCCCATAAGGTATAGGAAAAAGCAAAAATCTAAGAAACCAATGTCTCTATATTCCCCTAGATAATATGGATACCTTAATTTTAGAACATACGGCAATGAGTAAACAGATGCTTGGCACTTGAGTCCTACCTATATCGTAGCTACATTTGGGGAAAAACTTGAATGTAAAACAAACAAAAATGTTGAAACTAGAAGATTTCTCCAGACGGTCATAACTCAGACAAATTTTGACATTTACGAAAAGAAAAAAGCGTACTTAATTCGATAAAAGAATTAAACAAAGGATTAGACAATACCAACGTGTTATATATACCAATGGCCAACGGTATAATACAAAAAACGGAATAGAAAAGCTTAATTTAAACAAAATCAACAAAAAATGCATCTTTTTCTATATAACTCTATAGAAAAGTAGATATGAGCCTAATTTCTATAAGTACACACCACGTGACAAGGCCTGCATATAACAGAGCTAAGGCCAAGAAAACGGATAGTAAATTAACCAATCATAATGCAAGTAAGAAATCAAGTGGACCTATCAGGAACGAGCTTCTTTAAAGGCATACTGCACACTACCATTAATAATCAATATAAACGACATAGAATCAGGAAAACGGAACTAAAAACAAAATCTGATATAAGTAATGGTACAAGTTTATTAAAAGTTTGACATTTCTGAAGATCCCTCTTTCGAGAAATATGTATGGCCCTGAAAAGGGCCCTTTGTTATATTATCATTTTCCATAATGGAAAGGATAATAAGAGGAAATGAAATATTACCTCTTCATAGCCCGCCCAGGACTCAAGTGCATTAAGTCGCCAGAATACTCACGAGGGTAATGAATTCCCCTCGTAATTATGACAGACCGGTAAAAAGTTCAAGTCGCTACGATTTGACTAGTAGCGCTCGCCCTCGAAGGACACGCCACAATCTAAATCATTTCCTCTGAGGTGTATAACCACAAGGTCTAGAACGATCGTAATGTACAGTGTAGTTCTTGGTTATATATCAAATTAATTAAATGCTATTCTTTAATTTTGTTTCATTAAATGTGACAAAAATCATAAGAAAGCTTAAGGTGGAATGCGCCTCAAATTAAATTCTCGAATTTTCTTCTCATATTTGCACCATGTATATTTCAGCATATTTCCAATTGCACAGGGAACTTCTTCTTGTAATATCTTTTAAACTTTTTCTTCAGTAATACTCCAAACATAGCTACTGACGTCACTTTTTTACCAGCGCGCTTTCCTACACTGTCGGCAGATTTTTAAGCTGTAGCGTTTTGCCTTTGTTATGTATTTTCAACCTACTGATTTTATCTTATATCTTTGAATTAAATCTACACACTGATAAAAAATTCGACGTAAAAAGTTTGACGTTGTAACCGCTGTACACGGATTTGTTACGTTAAAATGTAAATAAATGACTTCGAGTTTTGTTAACATTTTAGCGTAAAGTTAAACTTGTATGAAATCGGCTCGATGAAAAAACGTTAAAGTTCAATATGTTTTGTAAAGCAGTTGTATTGTTGTCGTATATTTTTTTTTTTTTGTTTTTTTTTTTTTTTTTTTTTTTTTTTTTTTTTTTTTTTTTGGGGGGGGGGTTTTTTTTAATTAATTTTTTTTTTTTTTTTTTTTTTTTTTTTTTTTTTGTTTTTTTTTTTTTTTTTTTTTTTTTTTTTTTTTTTTTTTTTTTTTTTTTTTTTTTTTTTTTTTTTTTTGTTATTTTTTTTACTTCAGTGGCTTATACACATGGCTTCCCCTCCACCACGAAACTTTGCCCAGCAGCTCATTTTTCAAATAATTAGTCTGCCGACCTATCATTTTAAATCAGTTTGAAAGAAAGTGATGTTTGAACAAATTAAGAAATTCTCAATATTTGAACATTAAGAAAAAACTTTGATAAATGACAACACATTTTACGTATTTTTTACAGAAACTAGTTTCTCTTTGTGGTATATTTTCAGTGTGAATAAATCGCAATTCATGTTGATTCATGAAAAAGCATCAATTGCTTAAAGAGGCACTCCCTACATCTAGCGAATTATATTCTCGAAACATAAATAATGTATCCAACGAACGTAAACAATGTTAAAGAACAACATGTATCGAAAAATGCCCCATTTTACCACAATTCATCAAAACAGAGACCATCTGTAATAAATCGCATTCACCCATTTATTGTACAACAACAACTTTACATAGAGAATTGAATGATTTGCGCTACTGCAGCATGTTTGAAAAGGCTGATTTTATCTATAATGACTGGAATGCATAGCTTAATCTTTTAGCCTAAGTTATAATACTTCCGAATATTCTTTTATTTGTGTTTTAGGTTTATTTAGTATGACATCAGTTATAATAGGGTATGTCCCTTTTTAATTATTGATAAACATGAGTTAGGGGTCATTTTCACTGCTTTCGAGGATATACTTCAAAAAGTGTCCATTACTTATACATAAGGCTGGTGACCTAACTGTTTTTCTAACGCAATACCGATGTAACGTCGTTTCTGATTGCTGACGTTTAAATTTGCGACTATTAAATAACGCGTATATAGTCGCAAAATTCAAACGGCGTTATAATTATCGCATTTAGACACACTGTGCGTCAGAAAAGGGATAACTATTAAGTGATTTTGATATTTGCGACCGTATATACGGTTATAATTGTCGCAAACAGTTTAACAGCTCCGGCTAACGCCGTCGCCGTTAAAAATATTTGCGACCATTTAAAACCGTATACAGTCAAACCTGTGTTAAAGACCACCTCCGAATAAAGATCACCATGCTAATAAAGACCAACAGGGAGATCACAGTTAGTTAGAGATCACTATTAGTCTCTTGTATTAACACCTGCGAATAAAGACCACCTGCAAACAAAGACCACATTTGAAGCTTTCCAACGTTGGTCTTTGTTAACAGGTTCGCAAATATCAAAATTACTTAACAGTTATTCCTATAAATTCATACTCTGACTCATTCGGTATTATCCTAACAACAAACAAAATCTCATAAAATGCTCAATGCTTGAAAAATATTGAAACTGTAGCGATCGTCCTTAATTTAAGCGGTTATCTATGGACCATGGTGTTGCATACCGTTATGATCAAAAACAGACTACAAGTTAAAATACGAGTATACTGTAACATGTTATCACTCAGACATGCCTAGTTCTTATGAATAACATATTTTTCGATACTTTAATTATAGTATAAAGTGCAACTTCCCATACAATTTACTTTATAATCATGTTCTTTTTACTCTCCACCGTCGAAGGATATCGAGTTTTTTTGAAAGCAAAAATACGATAACTAACACATGCTACAGCATACAAGTCTGATAAAATGTCATTTTAGATTTTGTTTGTAAACAGATACTCATTATGCCGTAGCTGCGCCTGCACCTTCTCTTATTTGTTTTGTCAGCTGCATTCAAATCAAGTACATGTATTACGCTAATATTTGCGACAGTTTTGTGACAATTGTTACAATATGTATTAGTTAGTCAACAGCCATGCCTTGACCCCGATCTAATCTTAGCCTAGCCTGGATATTTAACAAAACATAATTGTTTATAATTATCTGGTCTGATCTCTTTTACGGATAGCAGCAAATCTACAGTCCATATATATTATAGTTATTATACACTAAAATGTACCTAAACCCTTTGCTACTAACAATACCGAGTTGGATAATTGCGCATTTAAAAGGAGAGTCATAGTGTCGCATACTAGATTTCATATAAAAGAGGTACATGCTTAGAAAATATGAGCTGCACTTTGATTGAATCCTGCTTAGCAAAAATATTTCTGTTTCGGATATGATATTTCATTTGTTATGTCGACATCACAACGCAGATGATACGTATACATCAACACGGACAAGTGAATATATGTGACTGGACAATAAGTAATGTCCTAGTCGACTTTACATCAATATTAGCATTAAATGAGCGTTTTAAGGATTCGCTTAAAGGGCATTCCCTAAAAAGAGCAGAATATTTTCTTAAAGCTTTAACAATGAGCTAAATGTATTTCAATTAGTACATAAATATGTTTTTCTGGAAGAATATGTATCGAGAAATGTCTCAAGTACGCACGGTGCTAATATAACAGCTTTATAATAAACAACTTTTCTCCCAAAAATTATGAAACAAGTGTTTATAAATGTTTAACGGAACTCAAACACATATTTATTTTTTTGTTCATTTTATAATGTTTGCTGGAATGTTGAGCTGTAATAATTAAAAGAACACAGACACACATCATGTACAGGAAGGTGAAACAGATGATGTCGAATCTCGATACAAAGTATTATAACACAGACTACAAACCTCGAGGTCAGACAAAGGTCTAGTATAAATGTTGGAATATGTATAAAATATTGCTCAGCGGCAGATTTTCGACAGCTCGGCTGACTTTTAATTGAAAATGTCTATACTTCTTCAACTAACAACGGGTTTTACAATAAAGGAAATTGTTTTAATTTGATACTGACATCTAATCTTCCCATCTAAATTGGTGTATTTAAGATCAAGGAACATCTCTTTCTACTGAAAGTCGTTTTAAGGAAAGGTTTAATAAATCTAGTAAAATGTAAAAGACTATAATAAGCATTGTTTGTGGTAAATACATTGGTTTAGTTGTGACGAACCTTCAGTGCTTTACATGCATATCAAATAGTTCTTGTCGAATTGTCATTTTCGTTTCAAGTTACTGAAAAGCAACTATTTAGAAAATAAATTAACACCTGTAATCAACACCAGTGATGCAAAATGAATGCTATATGCATTCAGGAACAACTGAACTCTGTAATGTTCACAGAAAAGCTTAAATAATCCTAAAATACTACATTTATGTCAACATTTTCCCTAAGGAATACATGGCGAATGAAAAGCCTGAGTTGGTGTCAATCTTAAAAAAGATAATTCAATTCTGTTCTACGTTTGACTCTTGTGTCTGATAATTATGTCGAATTGTTCAAAAGAATCCCATCAAAATACAGTTGATATTTGGAAGTAATTCGATTTATTGCTTCTGAAAGGTATATGAATGGTAAATCTACAGTGACCTTGTGCTTCATATGACAGTCCGTCGTAAGTTGTTTGATTTTTATGCGATTGTTCTTTCGACAGGTTTACTCTCAGATATACTTCTAGTAGGTCAAACGTAAAGTCTAAATGCCATACATACATTTTACAGGAGTTGTTATTTGGGTTTCGTAAAGTTACTTCAAATACTCATGAATAGAATGATAAATTTTACGAAAGAAAAATAATAGAACTGTGTCCTTTAAGTCTAATATGATGTTGACATACACATTTATTTCATAGTTATGTTGCGTTTCATACTACGTTAACACTTTGGTATACAACTTATATGATTTAGCAAGGGAAAGGTGGTTAGCTGGAACTTTTAGTATTTGGCGTAAATCCTTTTGATTGTTTGAATAAAAATTGTTTTGGTGTTATTTAAATGGATCCCACATTTTGGGTACACCTCATTAAAAGTACAAAGACACACGAAATGTATGACAATGTGTAACACAGGTCGCCGAATATCGATACAAAGTACTATGACATAGACTAGAAACCTCGAGGTCAGACAAAGGTCTAGTAAAAATGAGAAAATGTGCATTAAATGTTGCTCAGCGGCAGATTTTCGACAGCTCGGCTGACTTTTTACTTGAAAACGTTTATACTTCTACAGATAACAACGGGTTGTGCTATGAAGGAAATTGTTTTGATTTGATACTGACATCTAATCTTCTCTTCTAAATTGGTGTATTTAAGATTAAGAAGCCTCTCATTTCACTGAAACATGTTATATAAAGTAAGGTTTGATAAATCTTGTTTAATGTAAAGACTGTTATTAGTCTTGATAGTGGCAGTACATTGGTTTAGTTACGGTTAGTAATTGTTGCTTGAAGAAATTTTCGGTGCTTTATAAACATATAAACACGACATGTGCACGGTTCTTTTCGTATTATTATTTTCTGTTCCAGCTTCTGAGAACAAAACTAACAGTACTTGTAATCAACACTAGTGATGCAAAGTGAATGTTTTTATTCTGATTATTATCAAAGTAAACAATTATGGTATCATTTAATTAAAATGGGTAATGCGTATTTTATTTATATTTCCCTTTTCAGACATATTTACAACTGACATTTTACTGGATATTTATTATTTATTTCAGAAAACATGTTAAGCAAAAGTATTAATAAATTAAAATCCTTAATAAAAGCAAAGAAATACGATTATATTCTCTAATTGAAGATATTTTCAATAAATAGAACATTTGATGCCACAGTGTATGTGCTATTATGTAAAGCCAATGGTTGGGGTAAGGGAAGGGCGGGGGTGCAGACTTTGAAATAATGTCGTATTAACGCCAGTTCTCGCTTACGTTGAGTTTGGACAGAAAAACAGACAAACGTCATTAAGGTATTGGGGGTCTAATGGACACTATTCCAAAACACATTAAACTTAACATTTATATGATCTACATCTGTTAACCGACTAGTGTGCAAAATTTAAAGACATTTCACCGTTTAATTAAAAATTAATTTCGTTTTTTGTTGCCCCTACCCCACTTTAGAAATACTGACCATATTAAAAAGTACCATAAAAGTTAAAATAGGTATGTTTGCAAGTATCTATATACATTTAAAAAAATTCCAGGTTCAAAAAGTACTACAAGCAAGTAGAATTACAAAACATGAATTATAATTCTACAAGCTTAACATGTGTAACAAAAATAGCAATAAGCCAAAAACTAGGGTATACAATTTTCCTAATTTGCCACGAGACATATCACACATGTACAAATACACGGCTTTAGCAAAAAGATTCGGAGTAGGGCCATCACTATTGATTATAAAACTTTTATAAGTAGTATATGAATTGAAATATAAGAAAAAATAAAAAGTTTTACCTTCTACTTTTTGAGATATTCAACTTTTAAAAATGAGCACGGTCAATTTTTGTATTTTCAAGAACTGTACAGCTTGATAAAACCAAGGAAAATTAAGATACAGTTCTCAAATCTTGTAAAATGGCTTAATTTTTCATGATATTCAGTTTGATAACTAAAAAAGAAAAAATAACGAAAAAAAGTTTTGGCTCCTTCGGGGATTGAACTCAGGACCTCTTGATCTCAAAGCAGACGCTCTAACCACTGCACCACAGTACAAAATAGGTACTGCTATAAAATCCAAAGTATTCCAAATGATCCTTAAACAGGAAGTACTCATTACACATCCACTACCTTAAGAAATAAAAACACAATCATTATCAAGGTGGTCTTATCTGTATTTCATACTCCCGAAACCTCAGTGGGATATCAGCACATCACTAAGTTTCAAATATTAAAGTTGCTTCTTTCCGGTACCTACATGTTGTATTATAAAATGTATAGTCGCATGCCATTACACAGTATTGAATCTTAAGAATAGGCTGTATTTATTTTTTCTAAAAACTTAACTGAACTGCAAAAGAAATGCAAGGTAAGCATGAACCACTGTAACCTAAACGTGTAGAAACCTACTAATCGTTATCATGAAACCCCATACACCTTATTGCGATAACTTCCAACATACATAAACCTAATTATTTAAGCCCCAGTTATTATTATCTTAATCTTTCAACCAAAGGAAAGGCCATTACTTCTTTTGTTTTTGCTTCAGCAATCAAATTAATCAAATTGTGTATTCCCTTTCCATTAAACTTTACTGATACAACAATGAGCTATACGAGAGATTAATCTTAGAAAGCATGCTTTTCCATTACTGCAAAATTACTTTCTCTTTAGATCTTCTTATCAGATGATGAGTATTAAACAATTTGCTTCTTTTTTATAATTTGAATTTTTTTTTCGTTAGATTATCTCGTTCGCATTGTTATTAAATAGACCAGAAAGGATTGTACGAACATTTGTCACGGAAACGTCTTAACATTTTACAATTGGGGTTTTGTGTACGAAGATTTCTTACAAGCAATTTTAATCAATTGCAAACAATACCTGTTTATATCCTTCCGTGTTTTTGCTTGTACGATTGCGACAAATTAATGAAATAGCTGATTGTAAAAGAGGTGAATATTACAACTTCATAACTGTTTTATATTTACATTTTATAATTGTGATTTGCCTGGTACGAGGAACCTTCAGGCTTATAAGACGATTTAGTGTCACTTGCATTTTTATAGGAGTGTATACATCGATGAACATTGGGTTTCTCTTGTGGAAAAAATGGTTTGTCACTATGCAATATTTTTCGTCACCTCAGTAAAGAAGTCTCTATTCTTATCAATCTCCTTTGAGTGTTTGGCCAATTGTCTTTTATCAAGATAAAAATCTCTAGGGTATCTAAACAATCATTATATAGATTTGAAATAATGTGGCTTTTCAAACTGTCTCACTATTATTAGACAAAAAGTTTTTTATGAGCGCCATAAGTGTAACTGTCTTATGACGTACTGTCTGTTAACTTTAGATATAGATATTGGAGAAAAAACATTTCTTCTAACGAAATTTAAATAACCCCGTTTAAAAGACTGATTGCTTTTAAACATAAACTGGTTTCCTATGTTAATTATGTAAGGCGCTATACTTATGTTTAATCGTGTAATTTATGGTGTATACCACCAGACTTTGCCTCATCTTCATGAAGTCGATTTAATATTTGGGTTAGCGTTTTGACGAATTGTGATTCATTTATTACTTGTCTCAAGAAACCTTTATTTATATGTCCATTTTAAGTTAACTGTATTTGCTAGAAGCAGCCAACATTTTCAGTGACGACAACTTTTCTAACCAAAAGAAAGATAAGAACAAAACTGTTAAACCTTTCTTGGTAGAAATAAGTAATTACCATCATTTTAGTTCTGCATTAATGAACATGCATGACATAAGATCAGAAATATGAGCAGCAGCATCTGTATCTATCGTCTACTGTTGTGTTCATGTTAATAGTTGGATTAACTTTTTCTTTTTTAATACCAGATACTAACAAAGGAATTTTTCTTTAGATTATACAGTATTTTCGTAATTATAATTCATCCCTTATTAAAATAATATTCCTCAAATATTTCTCAAACTTTCTAACAGTGTCTCTGTTTTTGAGAAAACCGAAAACACTAAAAAATGTAGTGGAGTTCTGGTGAATTTATTTTCAAAGAAATAAATCTTTTATTCCCATTGCATTTAAATGAAATATTACACGCCGTTTGTTTGATGATATTTGATTTATTCATTTTTCTCAAAGCAAATCGTTTAATTTATCTTATGTTTGAAGCCCTACCGATAATCGTTTCAAGTTTGTTGTAATTGAAGAGAGTAGTGTTAAAACACACGTTATCAAACGTATGATGTTCGAACAACAAGAAAAAGTAACATTTCTAAAATTAAATAAAACCAATACACGGGAAAAATGTTATGTAATATATTTTCGTGGATTTTAAGCCTTTTGACAACGTTATCAAGAACTCTTAAAATATGTTAACAGTCTCAGATAAAAGTAATGGCATTACATTTATAGTTTCACTGTTACAAACTTATTATATATCAACAAACATAAGTCAGCCATTTGCCAGACTTGCTTTTAACATCTTTAGTTGGCTCAATGCCCTGTCTAAGAAACCCAGATGAAGAGAATGCATTATGAATCGAATCTTTGCAAAAGTGCATACATTTTGCCAGTTAAAACGACCTAATAACTCAGTTTCAATACTACTTTCCGGTTAAAAGAATTATTCTGGCTTATAATTGAACTCAAGATTAAGGCATCCCAAGACATCACAGAACACAGCTCTAGAAGCACAGACAAGCACGTCTGTTAGCACAATCATTTCAATAACAATGATTAGAAGAAGCAGAACAAGTGTCCAGTAAAGTTCAATCCTTAAAGTCTTATATCCTCTGAACGCCTGTAATGTAATGTATACGCGGGTTAAGACAGTTGGCCTTCCATAGAATACAGTTACCGTATGGCTTGCGCTGAATTTAAAGTCTATGCCGACAGCTCCTGAATGTTGAAATCTCAGACGTCCGAGGCAAATGCTGACACTTTAAGACGACCTTGAAAATGACCTTGGACACAATTTTACCAGCTTTGAAAATTTTCATTTTACCAACGTTCGCGTACAGGCCCCTGTGGGATAGTGTTTTGAGCGCGTGCAAATATTTTTGCACAGACGTAAAGCAGACATGTCGTACTCTAACCTGGGTATATTGACATCTTATGAGAACGCTTGAAATTGACCTCTCGTTAGCAAAAAAAAAAAAAAAAAGTCCATGCGCAGGTTAGCAGACAGGGTGACCCCTGCGCGTGACCTCTGTAGGTGGGCCAATGGAAATTTTACTTTCATGTTACAGCTCAATCTATTTGCTGACGTATACAACACGCGCAGTAAACCGAAAGTAGCATAACGTGATGTACAGTGTTTACAAAAACACATGCATGTCTGTCGAGTGAGTAACAAAATATGCCGGTGTGCAAAGGATATTAAACACTAGACATAGACGACGAATGTTTTATATTCTGAATAGTGACGCGGTATGAACTGTAGTGTCAAATAAGTTCGAAAGTAAAGTGCGTCTTTCATTCATGACATTCATTTTATGACATGCTTTGATCAAACTCTGTATAACATGCCTTGTTTGATTTAAATGGTTTCTCTATAAATTGACACTTTAAGCCATCTATGTAAGTAATGTCGGGAACAATGTCGATAACCTTCGTTACTGCGTATGTCTATCAACGTGGCTAACAATTTTATTATTATTAACTCAAGCAAGGCAAAGTAATGAACAAAGTCTATAAAGCCCCGTGATCTGTCAGAACGTATATGCAAGTTAGCAAATCACATCGCACAATTTCCTGTTACGACGATAGGCAGTTTCCACTCTCCTTTCCTGCGACATTCAATGTGTCAGACCATGTTTCCTGGTTCACAAAGCTTGATGAATTAATTCACGGTTATATATCTTACAGGAACACAGCCAATCAATAGCTGCTTTAGCTGTCGGCAGTGTAACTCAATAAAAGGATATATATTTTGTCATACAGTTTAAGAAGACATTCATTATTTAGAAAATCTAATAAAATTGTTTACACACAAGTCAGTTTGTTAACTTTACAGGAGAGATGAATATAATACCACAATAACACTTCGGTTGACTATGTTTATGCAAAAACATAATTATATCCCACAGTTACAAAAGCTTTTTGATTCAGTGCATCTTTTTTCGGTAAATATCTGAAAGATATTATTTCTTTGATCTCGTCGAAAGCCACGTTCTGCAATCTTAATCTGTGACAACATTCAAAACGCCAATTTATCATCTGTTGAAATGTCTTTATACTGACAATACTTCTAAATTACAAACGAAACTAATCAGATAAAATGGAAGGAATTATTTATTTAATTTGGAACTTGCCCTTCAATACTGGAAGAAATCAATATATTTAATCCAAAAATCTAATCTTCACAGAACTGAAATATAGTTATTGAAAACAAGAAGTATCTTTGAAGAAGATACACGGCCGTCGGAGCCAAATTTATTCTTCAGTCATGTAAAGTTCATATTTCCTTGTACATGAAATGTCTGCCATTTTAAATTTTCCCTCTGAAACAGTATTCACTTAAACTATTGCTCCAATTTTCAGAAAATATAGGCGATGTGTTTGTGTCTCATGCATAACAGACAAACGGTATCCAGTGAAGTTAATTATCAATTAAACTTATGCTGAGAAGCTGTACTTTCTTTTGTTCCATGATCTGTGAGAATGCATAAACATAGCTGAATGAAAAAAAAACTTCTGGGAGGGAGTTATATTGTAAGAGACCCTGCAAGACACTACGAAGTACCTGTTAGGAAACGAAATTTCAATATCTGGAATAACTTGCTTCAACACTTATACAATTGGTCATTGTGGGTAAACTAGTAGTATTTGTGTCGGCTGTTCAGACCAGCTATGCATGTATGTGTACACTCAATGATTACTCACTGACCAGCACGTAAAATTTAGAAGCACAGTGCAACTAAAGGTAGATTGAATATCAGGATCTCGGTAGTTAATCTTGATAGTTTAAATAGTAAATAATTTTATCCCACCAATCACAGTGTACAATTCTTATCCGCTGTAAAATGACCTTTATCCAAACTATAACAGTATGTCTAACCTAGTGCCCAGCGCGATAGATAGAATGTTAAATTTTGCAGATAAGCAGATAAAGAAAGTCAATTTGAAAATAATATCAGTCTGTGGCCGGAAAAAGATGAAAGCTTACATTAAAAAGCGCAGTATGTGTGCTGTGATTGTCTGTGAAAAAACCGAGAAGCTATCTTATCACTCGCGTTTAATTTCTAGCCACCATTCTGTTATATAAATGGATAAGTATGTGTACGTTTAATCAGGTGCATTTATTTCTAAATAAGTGTACTTATCATTTTGTATAAAGTCGCAAGCCTTCGGTACTTGTTTAAGCATTTTTCATTTGATTGCATTATTTAAAGCTTAATTCAACTCATGTCGAACTACTTTTTACCGCTCATAGTACAGATTACTTTTTGCGTCTCGGACAGTGAGTGATGTTCCGACATTGAAATCTATTATTGCATCTGTGATTTATGACCATGGTCATGTGATGCAAACACCTCATTTGAAATTGAACGTCTTGGTTCTATTGAAATATTTCCAGAAAATGCATGTAATGTTTCAAATATTTTCCTACGTTTGCACAAGATAAATAGTCCTATCAGAGATATTATGAAGATGAAGTACTGATTTACACATATTTAATAACTGATTATCAACCCTCTGTGTACTCAGTCTATTAGATGACAGAAGATGTAAGGACACACTAAATGCATTCATGTTTATATATGCTAACAGTTTGCTAATATCCATCTCTCTGTTATAAAGTAAACTTCTGAATGTCAATATTTGCATTCCTGTCACTGGACTTAGCAAAACAAAGAGTAATCACACTTCAACTTTTATCTTGCACGAAGCTTCGTCTTTCAATCATTCTCAGTCATTACTTGTATATAACTACAAACATAGAGGCAAATTGTTTGACAGATTCTACTTCGAGTGTTTCGCAATCTGTGACTTCATAAACTTAGTTTCACCGTAACGTGGAATGGGTCTATTTGGTTCCTCTGTATTAACTATTATTTTTACACTTCAGAATGACATACTGCATAATGGTTTCGTAAGGTACTTAAAACACATTGAATGATTTGTAAGCATGTATTAAGCAATTTGTTTTAATAGGCAATTTTGTTATAATTCCAGAAACTATCATACAATGATAGCTTGATTCATAATATTTTTCAATAGGAATAAAACTGATATTTATATATTTAATCTGTCGTTTTGGCAAAAGTCATAAATATTTGTAAGATTATAAATCACTGCTACGTTTTCTTTCTTCGATTTAAATGCCGCTATAGAAGGGTATTGTAATTTGATGATTTAAGAAAACATTTTTTAAACTAAGATTGTCGTCTCACAACCTTGAGATTGAATTTGGTAGATATAGAGGTATAGAAAGAGAAAATAGATTGTGCATATTATGTAATCAAAATGCAGTTGAATCTTATGTCGGCAGATTATTGAGTAAAAGATATTGTCTGTCTGTCAATAGTAAACGTATGCAAGTGCATCTAAATATATTAAGAATGTATGTTCATAAGAACAAATGCCCTGGAAAGTTTAGCTGTTTCTAAAATGTATACATAATGATTATTCATTACAATGTGTATTTGTATTTTGTCTTTGCCATAGTAATTTTGTGTTTGTAAATGGCCAAAGGCAACGTGTTTGCTGATTATGCCAATAAATTTGACTTTTTACTTAGAGCGGTTCTCTTCAAAGAAACGATGAATAGAGGATGGATGTCGGTTACATTTGATGTAGAATTTGTGATATTTGTTACTGAAATCTACCACTTGAACATTTTTATCCTGGCTCCATAAAAAATTCGAATTTGATTTCAAACAAATAAAGTGAGACGAAAAACTTAATATTAAAGACGACTTACGTGGTTTCAAGTAATATCAGTAATTACCGTCCTATTTTTACTTGTTTAAAAGGGAAGGAAAGAAACATCCAGAAGAAGATTTGACAGCTTTACTCTATATACACACAACGATTCTACATAGTTAACCCATACGCTATTTTAATCAACCAATTGATTAAGCAATAAGAACAATTATAATTACTCATTAAATATTTGCTGACTTGGTAGCGAACAATGTTAAACAGACTGTACGAATGTCAATGCGGATCATGATCTGTAACTGGTCGCCAATACATTAACAGTAAAAGCCCATTCAACTAGACATTGAAGAAGTAATTCTGAACGAGTTGAACATTATTCATAGTGTACTATTGTACTATCTTGAAAAGTTTTGTTCTTTATTCAAGCCAATTGCCATTTTCTTACTATTATGTTGTGATCAAATTAGGAAATAGATTTTACTAATGAGTAATATACCGGTTAATATACCATTGTCTATAGTTTAGATACATGGTAATCTTATTTTAATTACGAAGCATCTAAACGACAAGCAGTGATATACTCACCGGTATATAACTCGACAGTAAAAATAATTTCCATTCGAACACGTTACTTTAAACAAAATTTTTTCGAAGGGATATATTTGCTGCGCTAACATGAACTTTAGTATTCTTGCATTCGGTGAGATTTTTACTTTTCTTTTTTACGCCGCCGTTAAAACGCTACTCGTCTAATTTTGTTGTTTCTGATATTGCAGGCGATATCGTAAGTGTTGAAAAATTTACAGTGATTTGTTTAACATCATGTGATTTCATTCATAACAATACCAATCAAAGCGTACTCGTATTTGTTGTGTGAAAATTTCAAGTCGAAAATAGTTCCGGACACCTAGAGTGATATACTGTGTAAGGTATATCACGCTAAAATCCTACTTCGAGTATTTAGGAGAAATTGTCAATAGAGTTAGAATGTTTCTTTTTATATTGCTTTAAGAACATTGCAGCAGACACAGCGCCAGATTAGCCTGTCTCAAAGAAATGTATTAGAGAAATGTTTCCCTTAGGTGCTGTATTACAGATAATGCTAATTATTTTGTGTCTGCCTGTAAGCCATAGCTTTTACAACTAATATGACTTTCATAATACCTTCTTTGTGGAGTTTATTTTATATTAATATTTGTCTTTTTATTACAGAAGAATCGTTTAATGTTTATATTGAAACAGACAGCACTCCTCAAGCCCGGATTTTATCAGTCCCAAATGAGCAAAGAATAGAAGCAATATAATGCTGACAAGCTTTTATTTATGATATAGCTTGTTATTTAAGAATGAGCAAGTTTTTGTTAAGTTCGTTCTTTAATCGATGTTACAACCGAATGCAGAAAAACTGCTTCTCAAATCAGGCTTAAAGTAAAACAGAGAAAATATTCCGCATCTTGGTTTCCTAGTCTCTTTATTTTGTATCAATTGACAGATACGCAGTGTGTTAATGTTCCAGTGTTGAAGTTCCGCTTTGAAAAACAACAAGCAAAGCGTTTTATGTTCAGAACGTTTGTTATGTAATGAAACAACAGAGAGCAAAACAATTGACGATAGACAAATATGGAAACTTAATGGCTACCTGGTGCAGATGTTAGACGATTTCTCTTTCGATTTAAATAGAAACCGTAATATGATAGCGTTCTCTCTCATTATACTTGTGATATAATTACTGCGTTTTCGTTATTCCGAAGTTAAGCACATGGCAAGACTTCCATTTAAAGGATTGGGTTTTGATTTATGCTCTAACTCATCAGTTCTTATGCAGGCGAGCTAGGATCACTTCTTTTATCTCAAAATATTGACGGTAAATGTGATCATCTAGCTTCGTAAGAACTTTCTATATTTATCTCCACTTTGCCTTTTTTGTCTTGACCTTAGACTAGAAATTAAATGATACACTTGTATTTCTGAATCGTAATTAATGACTTCTAGTGACAGAAACGGAAGTCGTAAAATTTCTTAGAATTGTCCTCAGAAAATTTGATGTGTCGCTCTAAATTCCAGCGGATACCTCTGTAAACCTTACTGTAACAATATTTTTATATCTTTCGCAATTTTTGAAACTCGGTGATGTGAATTCTGGCATTTTATGTATATTATATTTGCTAATGTTTAGGTACAGTCTGTCAGGAAATGCATTGCCATTACTTTCGTTTTAGTTATTTTATTATTTTCGGATGTGCGGTTCCAAAGAAGACAATTAATTCCTCTGGAAGTACATTAAATAACAATAGCGCGGAAACGCCTTGTACACTTGGGACTCTTGTTATGACCGGTGAGAAATGCTGTAGACACTGAAGTGTGCATAATGGTCGTTTATATCACTAAAACTGTACAACACAAAATAATGCTGCTATTGCAATTTTGCACTCCACTGTATGGATTTCTTACTGTAAATAAAAAAGAAAGACAGCCTGTTTAAGAACGGGTAAACATTGTACATATGAAGTAAAATATAACTACTTGAATCTTAGCAAACTGACACAATATCATTTGTACTACTAGGATGCATCCATCTTCTTTTTGTAATTAATCATTATTTCTGTACTTTGGCTTGACACTCGAAGTAACTAAACAGGGTGTCATATTTTGGGAATATTCCGTCTTGTCAGACATTTTAAATAAAATATACATATCGACTTATCCGATTATAAAAGTTGTTCACAATGCCGACATTCTTAGGCCTCTAAATGTTTTGCAACTATTGGCATAACTTCAAGCTGCAGCATAGAAAACATGACGTCAGTTTAACAACGTCATCGTCATGTGGTATTCGTTATTTGTTAAAATATTTCGCTCTGTATGCATTTTGACATTAATCAGGGTAAAACATTTTGATAATTTTCACTGAGAAGACAGTGAGTTTATCAGGACAAGCCACCGTTATATTTCGATAAACCACCAAAATACATAAAATAAAGTACTTTTTGTATTTCTTATTGTTATCTGCCTTTTTGTGATATTCATTTACTGTCTTAGGAACCGTTTTAGGAAATTAATGTGGTTATTCTTCAGAGCGCTCTCGTCACGAGTCGATAGCCGGTCTCAAAATTTATGTCTATTTTACAAATATTTTGCTAAACTATCTGATGTTAGTTTGCAGTTATACAGAACAATGCTGTGTCGCATAGTTAGCCTTAGATATGTATGAAAATACAATGTGCCCGACATCAATCGGCATTTTCAGTATATATTACTTTCCAGGGCATAGTCTGTTTGCCATAAAATGATAAAAGTGTGGCGTGTGCTACGATGACTGTCTATGGACACTGAACATCGTGATAGGATAAAGTGTTATCTTTTTTGTCTATCCCGTCTGTTCTTTACAATAGTCTTGTTTCAAAAAGGATTTTAACTTGACTTTTTGAATGGAATTAACAGCTTTGGGTAATTTTACAACAAAAATATCAAATGCATCTGGAATTAAGCTTGCTCCTTTCATTGAGTATCTTAAAATACAGATGAAAGTTTCAACGATGTTTACTGTACATCTTCTTGTTGCCATGATGAAGTTTTGTTTGAACTTCTTTGATAAAGTACCATAATCTCTAAACAATCAAATACAAAATGTGTGACAGAAAGGATGAGCCGGTGATACAGAATTTCTTTGATTCTTGAAATTCTCATGACTCGTTACCGCTGTCGTCTAGCTGTCTACTTGTATAGTAAAGTACATTTATCTTATTGTACTTGATTGTCGTCTTGCTTCAAATTGGAGGGCTTACCTAAATTTGATATGCTTGTATTATTCAAATACCTCGGAGAAAGCATGATGGAGCTTTGTGTGTGTGAACATGATTGTGTGTGTGTGTGTGTGTGTGTGTGTGTGTGTGTGTGTGTGTGTGTGTGTGTGTGTGTGTGTGTGTGTGTGTGTGTGTGTGTGTGTGTGTGTGTGTGTGTGTGTGTGTGTGTGTGTGTGTGTGTGTGTGTGTGTGTGTGTGTGTGTGTGTGTGTGTGTGTGTGTGTGTGTGTGTGTGTGTGTTGGTGGTGTGCACTTCTGGGTGTTGTGGGGCTCGTTTTGGGGAGGCTGCGTTTTTGGTACGTGGCATTCCCTGTTTGATATTATTTTTGTTTTTATATGTTAATGTATCCAGTACATTTAAGTATTAAACATATATCAACAGGACATGTTTGATTACAGCATGCTATTTCAAACCCAACCTACGAACGACTTTAAGATATTAAGGTACATGTATGTGTGTATATCAGATTGTTAAAACCTACTGTAGCGAGTATTTACGCTTAATTGCCATTGTAATAGTCTTGACCTTTTTGAACATTTAAGATGGTTCAACTCTATGTCATAATGGGACATACACTTTTCAACATTTTCAGACATGAATGACGTGATGTCGTGACTTAAAAGTATTTACCTTCCGTAGACTCCCACCACGAAACAAAAACAATAAGATATAATATACAGTTTGTTTTGAAAACCTTATTCCAGTAACTCACAATCAGGACAATTTAGTTTGAAGTCCTTCAGGAATTTTATCATTTGAATAAATACATTTTCGAAATTACAACTTTACATTTATGTTTATGTTTATACGATACAGTTACTTAATAAACATTTATCAAAGAACGAAAATCAAAATATATCTAGTAAATGTTATCATTACTTTTTCCACAGGGAATCACTTATTGTTATCAAAGGGAGGAAACAAAGTAATCAAAAAGAAAAGTTTCCATTTCTCTAATTTGTATTTCAGATTCATTGTCACTGAAGTACAAAATACAATTTAGCCGGTAAATATAAACAAAGGTGGAGTTGATATGTTTGAACAATTTTGTTAAAATCATATTACCTTTTGATGCTTTTGTAAAATTCATGTAAGGAGGTTCGTTCTGTAGATCCATTAACAAATAAAACAGATGTATTGAAGAAAGTTTACATTAGTAGTACATATAGATACTCTTTTTTTATTTATCTATTTAAAGCTGCTCGCTCTCGGATTTGGGTAAAAAAAAAAGTTCCTCAAACTGTATGAAAATAACATATTTCAGAACATATAAAGGTTTCAGTATAAATTCCTCTAAAGTATATCTGTAAATTTGAAATAATACGCTACCAAATAATAAAGCGTTGCAAACGCTTTTGAATTTCCAATAGAAACGTATAGTGTAGCGGTGCCGTAAAACCAACATTTTCAATCGATTTTTGCAAATTCCTACCTAATTTTTTTACTTCTGTTGTTGATTATATCCTTTAGTGTAATATGTATGTATTAGTTTGTCATTTTTGAAAATCTTATTTTTTCAACGGCAAATGAGAGCGAGCAGCTTTAACAACAATTGCAATACAAGTTATACAACTTACGCTTGATCATGCTCGTTGGTACAGAAGGTCGCGTTGTTGTGGCCTTTTACGGTGGTGGAAACCGGAGTACCCGGAGAAAACCACCTTATCCGGCATAACCATCCCACATGTTGACGCCAGGTATCGAACCTGGGCTGCAGCGGTGGGATGCCAACACTCGAACCACTGAGCTAGCCCAACAACCTTTAGGTACTTGACAACACGTGCAAAATTTTGAATGACATATTATATTTTGTTTGATACATGGGTAGTGAAGATTTGATAGGAGGCAAGCGGATATGATACGTTTTCGCATGCATAAATTAATGCTTTGTTAAGAACCTGTACAGCAAAGGAACTATCCTAAATCCTTGACTCCAAATACACTAATTGTTTTTCTTGTATATTCTATTACAATCTTTTCTCTACAACATAATTACAACTCTTGACACGTGATAGCTTGCCCTGATAACATTTTACTAAACCACGCGTACATATGACTATCTCAAGAAATGACTAGTTTTCTAAAGCTTCTGTCCAACGATTAGTATATCTCTACAGTTGTGTGAAACGTGTCGAACTTATTATGCATTATGCATCAAAAGAAATAACGTTTCCATTAGAATGCTTTTAACCGGCAGTTATTGCTATTTATACTTGCTGCTGATTCTATTTTACGCAAGCAAGCGGGTTTTTTATGGCACTTAAATGGTATTTTTAACATGTCTATGCTGTTAACAATTCCTATTAACTTCTATTGCTCAAGTGCTGAGTACGTATTAATTGTAATGCATGATATAACTAAGAGACTTTTCTAAAATAAGCGCATTAAAAACTTCCTGTTGGACACAGAATGCATTATGTAACCATAAATCGGATTATCACATTGTCTCCACATCTCTCTGTTCGTATGAATTATTCAAAAGTATCGAAAGATTTATCACTCCTCAATGTCACTTAAATTTTATGATGTCTTATCTAGCTAATTGACATGCTCAACATTGCACATATCTGTCAAGATACATTTGTTCTGCAGGTTCCCTGCTATGCCCAGGTCAGATTGTAATTGATTTAATAGATCTAAGTAATACACATACCCTTACTTCAACATTTCTAGTTATAACTTTATCAATAAATGAATATCAATGTAAATCTCCTACACGGAGGAACACCAACATGATCGCAGACAGTAAAATATAAAGCCTTTGCAACGGCACTCAAGTTTGCATTTAAGAACTTGTAATGATTATCAGATATTTAAAAGGACAAGTGTTTATCAAAAATGAAACAGTTGTAACAAAGAATCAAAAGCAATAGCATTCAAATTCTGTCTTATCGTCGATGTTGTAGATATTATCGTTCTATATTATCATAGCTTCGTTACTTACTCGAATTTATGTTCATAGATCGACAGATGTAAATGAGCCGGTGTTAAAATATAATCAAACGCTGTACAATTTACTTAAAATTCTTGCAAAAAAGAAATTTATTAAAATACGACCTATAGAAAGCCCAAATAGTTAATAGGAAGTGTTTCCATGACACCCAATGAATAAAGAAGCTTTATAGTTTAATTTGTTTACTTATTGCAGGTTACCCTACATGCTACATGTTTGACGCTGATGGCGATGACTATTGACCGGTACTGTGCTATTGTTTATGCCGTCCGGTCACGGAATTGGAGGACCACACAAGTCTCTCTGATTGTATGCCTTATTGTTTGGTTAGGTAGGTACATATGTGTCATTGTCCATTTTGATTCTGTCTTTGTAACTTTTGAGAACAGTTAACTATGATTAGTATAGATATTAGTTCGTCGTAATGTTTCTTTTAAATGCAAACAACCAAACTAACTGTTAATTGAAACATGACAAATCTTTAATGGTTAGAATAATAGTATGTATTAACTGGTGTCTCACCAGGTCAACATGTAAGGGAAGGTAAATGTTGCGTTTTTAGTGTTTACGGCATTAAATCTAGACTGTATTATGTTATTTGGTATTTTGAAGTGATATATGGGGATATATTACCCGCAAAGATTTAAATTACACGAGCCGTTAGGCGAGTGATACTATGTTGAGGCAGGTAATATATCCCCATATACCGCGTTAAAAGCAAACAACAATTTTATGACCCTTCCCTTTCTAAAAGTTTGAAGGATTCGATTCATTTTAATCCATTTAACGGCTGAACGTAAGCAAACCTTCAAATGACCTTAAGATACCTCAATGTCACTTCATGACGTCACAAAACACCGTCACAAAGGTTATCGAACTTGCCGTCACCAATTTTGTTGTACTTTGTTGAAATGAGAATACGTGATTTTTATATACATCCCAAACATGTTTTCTCTTTCTTATGACTAGCAAAACCTCATTCTTCTTCCTAATCAATGCTCTGTTGATATACGTACATAGAAATTGCGTAACCAGAGCCGATCTTGCGTACCTTAAACATTTCGAACCATTTTAGCGCGGGATACAATGACGGGATATGCCAAGTGTATATTTCAGACTTGCCCGTTAAAATCTCTTTTTACGGTACAATGATCAATCAAACGGCTAGAAATTTCCTGGAAGAGTAATTCAATAGCATATCTAAAAACATTACTTGTAATTCTTAGATATATTGGCATATGATTTTTCATTAAGTTCTTATAAGAAAGAAAAGGGCATGTTTGTTTTCTACTTAAGGCCCGTTTTATGTTTTAAAATATAGTCAGGAATTGGATGCGTAGAATTAAATCACGAGTGCGTAGCACGAGTGATTTAATTTTTCGCATCCAAATGACTGACTGTATTTTATTCAATGATAAAATATGGGAACAATTTATTATTTCGATTCAACACGTTATTTTCTTTGAAAACAATCCCGAACTTTATTTAACGCGTAGTAGTACATCATTGTAACCTTAAAACGCGAGATACGATTGGACGCGCTTGTTTACATACGTCACGTCGTTACGTCATTTACGGCACGTCGTCCTTGGAAAACGTGCGTATTTATCGTAAAATAAAATACAGGCTTTTCCCTATATGTTTATATAGGAAAAACAGCCGCTTGTGTTAGAATTTGGTGTAAAAAAGCATATGTACATGTAGATATTACAAAAGGTGTAATAATTTCTTAAAAACTTCCATGTTTTCTTTAAATAACACGTAAGAGCTTTGCCTATACGTTGAATTATGGAAAGGGTGAGGTGAGGTTGGGCAGTCCCAAATCAAAGCATTACGCAACAAAACAAGTTTTGAAAATAACCATACATATGGATTTTTATGGCAAGCGAAATGCACATTAATTCTTTAAACTATAGGTTTAACTGTTAAACCCATAGTTTAACACCTCTTAAACCCCTAGTTTCAGGTGCCGTTTGCACATTAATTCTTAAACCGTGGTTTAAAGTCTTAAACCGTAGTTTAAAGTCTGTTAAACCCATAGTTTAAGAGACGACCAATCAAATGAGCTGAAACCACAGTTTAAAGTATCACGTGACCTTTCGCTATGACGCGTGGAATGTGTGTGTAAACATTCACAACATGACATAGGCTGTCAAAAAACAACTCTTTGGTCATTATTTATATGTTATCTTCGGATGTAATTTACGGGATTTTTGTAACATAACAAGTAACTGTTCATAAAACGTTTTAGCGCATGGTGTAAACATGTAAACGTGACTCGTTACAACGATGTTTTACATATAATACTTTAAACTGTGGTTTAAGACATTAATCTAGGGTTTTACGCGCCAAATGCACATTAATTCAGTTAACTCTTAAACCTATAGTTTAACAACTCTTAAACCCATAGTTTCAGGTGCCGTTTGCACATTAATTTCTTAAACCGTGGTTTAAAGTCTTAAACCGTAGTTTAAAGTCTGTTAAACCCATAGTTTAAGAGACAACCAATGAAATTAGCTGAAACCCCGGTTTAAAGTGTCACGTGACACACTACTTGACGCACTAATATAATAACGAATGATATACGTGTAGAAAATCTGTATTTGATAAATTTTTAATTTCGCATTTTAAATTTGATTTAGTTTATACATTATAAACAATTATTTGGACAATATCTAAAAGTAATCATTTTGGATATGAAAAAAAGATTAGCGCAAAGCGTAAACTTGTTTTTTTATCCATTAATTCATTCAATACAATATTTCTTTATATATGCGTTTTAACCCATTTATTTTAAAAGAAACATTGGTATGACACCTTCGTGAAAAATCAACGGTCACAAAGACTTGAAATTGATTGTATATTTGTTATAATAAATTGCATATCACTTTGACAATTGTTCATCTATGCCTGCCATTAGCAGGCTGTTGTAAAACATTAGAAGTATGTTGTCTTACCTGTTTGATTATTTGACAATTTGCAATATTTCGGATGTTAAATAAGAATATTTGGCTACACGGTCCTAGTATGACAGGTTACAGTATATGAAAAAACTACATTTCCGAAAAAAATGTATGTACAAAAAAAACATATATCATAGACTTTAATTTCTCATACGAAACCGGAAATGATCGAGCGAATCCGAAATTAAACTTCATTTTATATACAAACAGGCAACTGAATTAATAAATTTGGTCACAGCGCCACTATGTAACGGCATAGCATCATGTTACTATGGGGGCTGCTAGTCATTTTAACAGGCGGGCAGTTTACCTAAACATTGTTTCTGCTAAGCACCAGTACTAGACTTCTCTTCTCCGTTTGAAACTAACAATTTTCTCACATAAAGAGACATGGTCGGTAGGAATACTCGATTCTATGCGGTGCACGACATTTTCGTCGACTACGACACTTCGCCGAATAAGATAGTTGGTCTAATACGACAGTTTGTCAAAGACAAGACTACGACATGTGGTCGAAAATATAGCAGTTGGTCGAAAACTGTCAAATTGCAAATAATCCCTTTGTTATTGACTTATATTCTTAAAGCTCACGTTGTGCACAAAAAAAATTATACAAGAGTATAATATATCAATAGTGCACGGCGATCTCCCTGCTGGTCTTTATTCATAGGGTGGTCTCTATTTGGAGGTGGTCTTTGTCACAGGTTTATCTGTATATACAGTCATGTCCTTGCCTACCCATTGTTCCTGGTAAGTATCAGTCTAAGAATCCTATACTATCTAACCCCTTAAGTTAAGTTTTCAGGATCACGGAACCGCGGGACTCGAACACAAGTAGAACGGTCTAATACATAATGGTCAATTCGTTACAAAAACTAAACTTGCCTAAAGCTCACATACTAGTAATTATACAAGGTAAATAGCAAATAGAAAAATAGTATCATTGAAGCCTGTACAGCATTACTTTTACTAGGTTTAGTAAGACATAATATAATGCCTCTCAAACATTCCATGATCTGTGGAAAACACGTTTTCTAATTTGGTTTAAATTTACGTTTTGCGTCGTATGATTGACCGATGCATTATACAAACGATAGCCTATGTCATGTTGTGAATGTTTATTAATTGTAAATACAAAATAAGTGCCTCTAGCTTTTCATTTACGGGCAGTTTACCTATAACCATTGTTTCTGGATCGAACCAGTACTACGTGTAGATCCATATCGTCCGTAATAAACTATATATTTGGGCTCACGCAAAGAAACATGTTCTGTAGCAATGCTCGAAGGTGAATCGCATCTGTATAAGGTGGGATTAGACGGATTGGAGTGGTTTCATCAGGACAGACAAGCTTGTCACCAGGTGATATTACGCTATGACGGTTTTAAATCAATTTTAAGCTTTGAAGACTGAAACTTCTGCCAAATAATGAAGGGACTAATGTCTCCTTGTGCAAAATTGGGCGGGTTGTTCAACGCGAGTGTTGCTCGCATTCTTCACACGTCACATTTAAGTATGAATACATTTAAATTACCTGTAATATTTAAATTTATAAGTAAAGCAAAATCATCATAATAATAATAATAATAATAGCTTTATTTACCGAAGGTTACACATTTAGACATATGAAAACATATATTCTAATTTTCAATATGGCCTTCAAAGTAAAGAAACAAAAACCTTTACTATTGAATCACCTATTATCAGAGTTCTGTCTCTTTTCGGTGTCTCAGAATTGCTGTGTTTTGGGCTGATAAGATTTCCGGCTGGCTGTACAGAAAGTTTAGGGCTAACTGTATTTTTATCACACGTGGTTTTCAATTCCTGCTCATTTTTATACTGTGTAAGCAGCAATTTAAGCTTCGCATTTACTTCTTTTATAGATGCATTTCCATCTCCGAGACTTTTCTCAATGCTGCTGATTATTAATGGCAAATCGTTCTCCATGAACCGCTGTACATGTTTCCCGTTAACCAGGCATGATGATCGAGTATGGTATATATTTAACGTGTACATATGCGTCTTACCACACGTTACCTTGTATTTTGTTTCTACATTATGCCCTTTCTGATCTGTAACAGGAATTATTTGATAGCAGTACTGGTTATCATCACTAGAATAAAACTGTTCTGCAGATAATCTGAGAAATTCATACGCCCCAGTATTTAAACAAATTTTAATACCTCCTCCGGTGTATGTAATTTCAACTTCACTGCGCTCCGTTGCATCCAGTTTCTTCTCTATTGCCCTCTTTTCGTGAAGACTATATTTCCTTTTTTCCGTTGAAATCTGAACTTCCGGTTCTTCGTTGACGAGCGAAATTCTATGTTCCTGCATAATTACTTTAATTTTAATTGTAAGCGGGTAAGGTTATATCTTCGGAAATGTTGAATTATTTTCTTCCGTTTGATATGTTTTTTGCCAGTTTTCGGGGTGATTTGTTGTAATTAATAGTTTTTTATCACTTTTTGTTTTGACGTTAAGAAAAAACTTGTTTTTCCGGATATGACGTCACCAGATTAAAGTTTGTACTAATTCAATCAGTTAGATCGATTGTGAAGAAATCTTGAAACTTATGCGGTCACTAGAGTCCGCTTCCTGGAAAAACAGTACTGGTGTCACAACCTCGGTGGGGCTCGAACCCGCAACCTCCGGGGTGAGCGGCAGACACCCTAACCTCTACATCACCACCCTCTCATATTCATAATATAAGATAACTAGATATGATAATTATTTTTTCATGACAAATTGAATTATATTTAAACCTCCGTCCTAAAAACGTTACATTAGGACCCCGCTCAAACTGAAATTGGGTTAAAGTAGATCAGGTCTATGACCCTTCATTGTTTTATTACCTGTCTCTTATCCGGATATTGCCTACGGCTAAAGTCGTGACTTGCTTTTTATAGTACTATATCGGTTTGTATCCTCTGAAGCTTAAAAATAGTTTACCGGATATACATGTAATTTTTATAAGAAGCTGTTAAAACCATGTTAACCAATAATATACAGGCGCGGCATAATTAGTTAAGTGTTTTCATGTTTCCAGTATAATGATTTTTTTTATAAGTTTCTAACATGTGTCAGAAAAAAAGTCAAAGTCAACGCTAATACACGCCACTGACGTAATCAACTCCCGATAAAATTTAAGTTATTTTATAATCATAAACGGCATGATAAATGTAACATTTCCTATTTTTAATGATATCTTTTCATTTCTCTGAGACTTGACTAATTTGATCTGTTTTAAGTTTAAATTCGTAATTGTCATATTACTATACTTTGTGTGATCAGTTAAATTAAAACGCGCAAAATGTGACAATGTTTACTAAAAACACAGTTAGTCTTTTAACTTGCGCATAAGCAGGGATCGTATATACAGGGCCGTTAATTTAATAAATCCTGGCATAAGCTATAACAACTATGAAAGTATTTAAGAATCAAAAACGGGTCAGAATAAATCAATCATTCTAGATTATGGTGATATAAAATTTATATAAAGAAAGGAAAAGGGACTGTTTTTAAGTTTTGTTTAAAAAGGTATTGTCACACGGAGTCCCATAAGCGCTCTAATACTTCCGACTGATCAATTCGTCGCCGCTTATTGAGCTTTATGGCCGGACATTACGTAACATTTATAATGACCTGTAATAAAATACTTAAGCTGTAAACTAGGCTTTGATTTGTGCATTCTATTAAAAAAAACTAAAAACTGTCAATGAAACGGATATATGTTTATGCCCTAAATGAATGTTTTAGCTAAAACTATACACATGGATATTTTCATTAAATGTAATACAAGTCGGATCTAGAACGCCCAGCAGTTCTCGCATTAATGCTGTAAAGGTGTATTTTTCATTCGTCAAAGTTATTGAATTATACAAGCAATTCCAAGTCTTTGTCACTGTCGATTTTTAACGAGGATGTTAGATCAGTGTTTCTTTGATAAAGTGGTTTAAAGCGCAAATATAAAAAAAATATGATATTGTGATAACTAAATAAACAAATAAATGAATAAAATTACATGTTTACACCATGCGCTAAAATGTTTTATGAACAGTTACTTGTTATGTTACAAAAATCCCCTAAATTACATCCGAAGATAACATATAAATAATGATCAAAGAGTTGTTTTTTGACAGCCTATGTCATGTTGTGAATGTTTACACACACATTCCACGCGTCACAGTGAAAGGTCACGTGATACTTTAAACTGTGGTTTCAGCTCATTTGGTTGGTTGTCTCTTAAACTAGGGGTTTAACAGAACACGTGACACTTTAAACCGTGGTTTCAGCTCATTTGATTAGTTGTCTCTTAAACTATGGGTTTAACAGACTTTAAACTATGGTTTAAGACTTTAAACCACGGTTTAAGAAATTAATGTGCAAACGGCACCTGAAACTATGGGTTTAAGAGTTAAACCTAGGGTTTAACAGATTAAATGTGCATTCGGCGCGTAAAACCCTAGATTAATGTCTTAAACCACAGTTTAAAGTAAATATGTATGTAATTGTCGTTTTAACGAGTCACGTGACACTTTAAACCGGGGTTTCAGCTCATTTGATTGGTCGTCTCTTAAACTATGGGTTTAACAGACTTTAAACTACGGTTTAAGACTTTAAACGACGGTTTTAATGTGCAAACGACACCTGAAACTAGGGTTTAAGAGGTGTTAAACTATGGGTTTAACTGTTAAACCTATAGTTTAAAGGATTAATGTGCATTTCGCTTGCTATAGATTTTGGTTTAAAGAAGATCGACGCATATAGTGAGACTGTTTTTTTATTTACAGTGTCATTTTTGATATCCCTACCGTTTGCCATATACTTTCGGACAGAGGGGACGAACGTAGTGTATTGTATAGACGTATGGCCGGAACCCCAAAAAGTGTACGGCAAGATTTCAATTATTGTCGTTGTGTTTACCACATATGTCGTCCCACTGTCAGTGATCATTTACAGCTATGCCATGATTCTTAGAACTCTCTGGAAAAACAAAATGTCGTCTGGGGTGAGTATTTTTAATTCTTCGTCTTGTAAACTTAATGTCAACTTAGCTTATGAGATGCAGCCATCTTTAAAATGATGCATGTAATAATTTATTATTAAGAATACTGCACCCTAAAGCATACCTTACATGGAAAGAGATTTAAACACTAAATCACGGTCGTGTGATTTTGGTCGTTAGCGCCTTGTCGCCTTGTGTCGCCTCAAAGTCTTTGAATTTCAGTTTCTTTTGAGATTTCTGAATTATGCAGAATCTCCCTTCAAGGAGAAAAGTACTTAATAGTTGTAATCAGGTGAACACATAAATATGTTCAGAAATTAAATAGGCATACCCTAAAACTGAGAGCAAATGTAAAAGCCCCAAAACATTATTTATTCATATACTTGAAAGGATTGCCACGAGACCTTAACATTTCAGATTAAAGTATAGGTAGCATTAGAGGAATCATACATACTGTAGTTACGTAAAACCTTCATTACACTTGTTTCATATTTTTGGGGAGAATAGCGAATTATTATCCTTGAAGGTGGCTTTATCTGTATTTTGGCAGACTGACGCTATATTATTCTTCAACAATGTATTTATTTAATAATAATTTGTTTTGCATACATCTAGTTTAATTTCGGTTTTCGAGAACATAATCAGACTGCTGTAGGGTATTCCCCTTTATTTCCCGATTGAAGTCAGAAATGAAAACAAAAGAACTATTCAAGTTAATGTTTTTTTAAATATTAAACGTTTTAATTAAGTTTGGCATATATTTTCCGTCATGACTGGAATAAAAATATTTTTTCAATTCAACTGAAATATTTTGCACCGACGTCGGTCGCAAAACTTGGACGTTATGTTAAATTTACGCTATACGGATACTCAGACAAGTATACATTTGTGATCATAGTTACTGTAGTACTTATTTTATGAGCACCGGCTTCGGTTACTCAAATTGTCTCTGAATAGATATCCTTTCTCCATTTTTCGTTTATCAACCAGTGCGTAACTGTATTTATATTCCCGCCATGACGAAGAACGGATGTTTCTAGCTTCTTGAAAATAGAAATAAAACGAAAAACCAAAGGGCAGGGTGGGAGGGAAATATTTTTTATAAAATTTACGAATACAAAACCATTTTGCTACCTTCTAGTTCAAGCTCTGAGTTGGAAAAGGATTTAAAAACTTGTTTGTAATTGTGCTTATTGGGTCCACCACCCTCGTTCGAGGTATATTTGGTGCGACCCGTGGGTTTTGGATTTGAAAACGGCATGGCACCGAGTATATATAGTGTTTTAAAAATAGCTCGCAGATTTTCATTACGTCATGATAAAGCAAAAATGGAATTGATACTCGTCGAATTAGGAAAATGCAGATGCCTTCTGTGTAAAATAAAGAGGTTTAATCTCTAGCGATTAAACTCGGTATTAATATTATACTGTCATTAAAACACTAATGATATACGTTTTGTAACTGTAAAGAAAACAAGAAGGTTATGGTGATTCTATATGGTTCATCTGGTTTTAGTGAAGCTCCCGGATTTTTTCAACTGTTCAATTATTTCACATTAAAAACAACAAGATTTCATTTTGATAAAGAATAAAGAGTCACTCTAGAATGTTTTTGATTCGCTATAAAAGAAAACGGTGGTGATAAACAGGAATATATGGTATGAACAGAGCTTCTGTGAATCCTTTGATCGCCTGGTATTGCATTTTAACCACGTTTAACTGTGGACTCATTTGATGGTCACGGCTTTACTGACAGTAGCTGT
This sequence comes from Saxidomus purpurata, assembly GCA_022818135.1. NCBI lineage: Eukaryota > Metazoa > Mollusca > Bivalvia > Venerida > Veneridae > Saxidomus > Saxidomus purpurata. Next base: position 47,835,442 of record JAFMSR010000013.1, read on the forward strand.
ATGCAACTAAGTGATATGTAAAAACGTTTAATTGTCTTAAAGTTGAATATAATCAAGTTTATCAACCTGCCAAGCAAACGTGCTCTCACTGCGCTAATAGACTGTTGCAAGAGAAATGGTGCAAGCTAGATTACCAGACAAATATTAACCATTAGCTGATTAATCTAATAACCTCTTAAAAATACACTAATGATCTCTAATGTGTTTTTGCAGACGCGGGGTCGTCTGTACAGCGACTATTTTCAAGTTAATGCTGATAATGACGAAATGGCAGGGTATTCCTCAGACAAGTGCAAAAAATCGCGATCATTATATAGTGTTCTTGCTTGCATGCAATAAAATAATGATCTTTTATCAAAGCTTTCCGAGATGCAGTTAGTGAAATTTCAACGTTTGCAGCTGGAAGTACAAATATTCTTTGTAATAAATAGTATGTTTTTTGCCGTCATTAAGAATGAAAGATGTGTCTCTATATTTTATCGTCGACTAAAATGTAGTCAGAAGAGCGGAAGCGTAGTTGTTAAATCACGAGTGCGTATAAGGACACATTTATTATTTCGATACTGAGACGTCATTTTTCTTCTTTAAAATATAGCCTAAACTTTATTGAACGCATAGCAGTACGTCATTTTAACAGTCAAACACGAAATGCGATCAGACGTGCATGCTTACTTATGTCATGTCGTTACGTCATTTACTGCACGTTGGCACTAGAGAAATGTGTCGCAATTTATGTAATAGTTAGAGGCTGAATAGAGAAATTTATACAATACAGAAACCCAAGGACGAGCGCGAACGACCGACAGGGTTTCTATGTTGTATAAATTTCTCTATTTTAACCTCTAACTGACTTAATGTTTGTCCTACATTTAGTTTTTTTCTTGCAAATCGGATCGGCATTTCCGGTGATTTTGCCCATGCCGGAAAAACCGGTCTGGCACCCCTCCTATGCCAGACGACTCTCGTGAATAACTTATGACGTAACGTTATAAACATTGTGACGTCAATTTCCCAAACACAACGGCGGAAGCTCGTTTGTTTTTTCATGATAATTCATCATTTGGATAAGTTTGCATTTTATAATACCATGTATTTAACCTACTTTATGTCAAAGCAAAAATTTATCTCCAAATATTTTTTTTCAGCATAACCAAAGCAACGGCCTTACATCTAAGAAAGCGCTGCAACAGGAGAAGAGGCGGAAACGTGTTACAAAGCTAGTTGCCTCTGTTGTTATCGTGTTTGCATTATTCTGGCTTCCAATCCATATCCTCAATCTCTGGTTCAAACTCGACCCTGGCTTTCCTAGAACACCAACAATGTTAATGTTTAAAATAGCTGCACACACTCTCTCATACGCTAACTCTTGTGTCAACCCGTTCGTGTATGCTTTTCTGAGTGACGGATTCCGAAAAGCGTTCAGAAAAACATTTCCTTTCATAGCACAGCGTTATAAAATTTGTGGTGGGCCTAATGAGGATTGTGTAAGTCAAGTGCCATTGAATGACAGGCCAACTGAACAAACGAGGGCGTCTATGAATGTCGTAAATATGGAAGAGAGAAAACTGATGCAGACAGACTTGTGAATTTAAAATTTGAATGGTTTACTGATGAAAAATATAATATCCATACTGGGTCCCTCAGTGTTTGGCTCACCACTAGTGATTTCTTTTAATATATTTACGGGGATTGAGCTTTCAAAATAAGCGCTTTGCTAACTAGGTCTGTAAGCATATTGTACGCTTAATCAAAAGTATGATAAACATGCTTTTTAACATATATATTACGTATATAAGAAAATTGTTATTGACCTTTATAACATTTTCGAACAAGATTAGCTTCTTTTGGTACGACGTTATATGCGTCTTTCAACAATCAAAAATTTGAAATATGAGTTTTAATGATATCACAAACAGTTGGTATCTTTTATTTGTAACGTGATATCTAAATCAATTCACAAGTAACAGTTTTTCCGATTTTGCGATTGCTTATAAAAATATTATTTCTTAAATAATTTGATAATTTAGCCTTTTAAAAGTAGAAACTGTCACGTGCCATTTAATAATGTCAAACGGGACATAGACTATAACAAGACATTAAAAAAAAAAGTATGACGCAATATAACTTATCAGCATTTTGGCTTTATACATAGACCATTAGATCATAAGAGATCAACATATTCAGTACGGATAAAGTGTTATCAGACAGGGGTTAAATACAGTTTTAAATGTAGCGGAAATGCATACGTATTTAATCAAGTAAACCTGGGATGATGAAGTAATGTTACTGGTGGTAAATTGTCTGCCAACGGCAAAAAGGATCTAAATGGTTATTTCATTCCGTCAAAGTATTCTCATTTTTTCTGAACGTTTCAGCCCGTGAAACCATTTCTTGGTTTCGTCATGGTAAGTTGATATGGTAATACGCAGAACGTTTTGGTTTAAATACCGTATTTGTAGCACGTTCATATCAGGACCTGAGGGTTCAGGGTTCGAAGCCCACTAGAGTCACAGTAGTGTGGTCTTTGAAAAAGACACCTTGTTTTCACAATTATATATCTCTTAGAGATTGATTAAGTCTGGAGTGAGAATCGAGAGATATTGATTTTGAGATGGGAGAACTGTTTTCGCAATCACAATTTTACTGCATATATTAGAACTGAATCACCCATGAATCGTGTAATTTGGTGCAGAACATTTTACATTAAATTAGATTGATGCAAAAAAGCATATATTGTAGACAGACCATTTTAAGGGAACGTTTGTGCAAGTACGTCTTGTAATCATATTTATGACTATTTTGCCAACAAGTTTTAAGTCCGTGTACAATGATGGCCTGTATCAACTCAACTACACAAGTCTTTGAACACAACATGTAAAGTAGAATACGTGTGTAACTACTGAATATTGAGCGACACATTGGTGACAATAGGAAGGTCAAGTTTCCATGCCAACAAGTATAACTTTACGAACATTCCCCATCTATGTAGTTATGAACTACAGATCATAATAAGACCTGCTGTCTCGTCTGATGACGCTCTTCGTTCGAATACATCAAAAGATCAACTGGTAACGAAGAATATAAACAAAATCTACGTAACCTATACATAATTTCGAAAGTGCTATCACAAATAATTGCTGTCTAACTTTACGTTATAATTGTCCCATTTTCATAGGCAGGTAAGTTTTGCTCGATTTGTCCGCAGCCTGAAAGGATATTTTAGAATAAATAAATAGTTTTATTTATAAGAGACGGAAAGCATTGTGCTCCCAACCTTTCAGGAAATGTCTCTACACTAAGGGCAAAATATCCATAAACAAATGTAGATAAGTTACCGTCATTTTCTTCTTCGTTATAGGAAACAACAGCAATCAAATTCATTAAACTAAAACTCAGACGTCAAGAAAATGCCTCAACTACATAGGATTTATTTTTAATTGAGTATTACTGAGAAGTTTAAAGGTTTCTGTTGTGCCCTTGGAACTACAAATTATGTGTGATTTCACGTCTGAAGTTGCATTATTGTCATTATAGCTGATTCAATACATTCTTCAAGCAAGAAGAACATAGCAATTACAAGTGTGTCTTTTATCACAGACTTTGATTTACCTTAAATCAAAATGCAGTTAGTTTTATGAAATGATCGTGAGAAACAATTACCTTAACTTTTTGTCTACACAAAATAATTAACTGTTGAAATACATATATTACCAACATCATCTTATATTTTCCTCACTCTGAAATACTTTTTACTGACAGATGCCTGGATTGTTTAATACTTTAAAATACGTTTTTGAATTAGGAATTTAGTCGAAATAAAAAGTAAGGCCGATGTCGCTGATTACGAATATTCATTTATAGTCAATTAAACTTGAGTTAAAGTCATGTTAATAAACTTTCTAAACATTAAAATGCGACAATGAATAATTAAAGTCCAGTTATTAAGTAAATCACATAAACTCAACGTAAAAAGGTACTTCTGAAAACCATTTATTACAAAAATAAGTCAGTAGCAAATATTTTTATAAATCTTATTAGAACAATCTGATATCATGACCGTTGACAAAAGAGTGCCAGATGAGCTAGAAATTTAGACTATTACATTGTATCGCTTATATTTATAAGAAATTTTGTTATTTATTACTAATTTATTGTGTTTCAATAACTTGGCTCTGATGACATACTGAATACTTTCATGGTGTTTTTAATTTTCGGTATGTCAATAACATTAAGCATAATGAACAGAACTTGTTATCACCAAGTTAAAATACTATTACTGTGGACTTACATTTGTTAGGATTCATCCAAATGCTTAGGAAATTTGTTTTCGAATGAAAGTTAAAGTAGCTAACAAAATTTGTAAGGGTATGCAAAGTTGGCTGTATGGCTGAAATTAGTTTAAATTAGAAGCAGGCACTTATTTGTGTGTGAATTTTACAAATCAAACAAATTAATACATAAAATCAGAAAGCCCTATAAAATACTAGAGTATACGTTTAAAGATCCAAGCAACGTCTGAAAATTCACACTGTACCTCAACGTTTGTATCATAGTGCATTTCTGTTTAGAACCTCGACAAGCTGAAATATCCAGCACTTTCGTCTTTAATTGGATAATGAGTCCGTCCATTAACATATTTCTATAGACAACACACAGAGTTGTGTCATACTAGTAATTAGAAACATATATCACATACCAAATATTTTCAAATTAGCAAAAGTACCGTTTGTACGTTGTCCGATCAACAACGTTTGATTTAAATATATATCAAACAGTTGTCTACATTTTATTGCTATTACTTTTCTACACTATATAGAAAGTATTTTTCTTCACTCATTTTTTATTGAATATTGTATGTTTTGTGTGTTTGCATCGAGTTATTATATAATTGCTTTGAATCATATGATACGAATTGTAAAATAATATATTCGCATGGACACTTCAAACAGCATGTTTGCTGAAATCATTGTAAGTGTACGAACATTTAATACTTATATGTGTTGCTTAATCATGTACACTTCTGACGCAGACAGCATGAAAGTTTGGAGCATATACATGTATATCGTCAAAATATTAAGACTGATTATACCTATGATGTTACTATTCTTTGTTATATAACTATTATAATGTTTGTATATACCTAGATGATCAATTATTCATGACGAGTAAATATTGTACTTTAATCTGAGTTGGTTGTTTTTTCAAGCCTATCCAGCAACAATCGGACACAAACACTCAATGGCTGACGTCATTGTAAAATGGACTGCCTGCTGTTAGCATTTATTCTAGCGTGCATTTGCCAAAAGAAAATTGCGCAGAACATTTGTCTTCACCGTCAACAATGACAAGAAGTCAAGAAATGTGTTGATGCAAAGCATCAAAGACGCGTCAAAATGGCTTTCAATTAGCAAAATAATAACGCCAGGAACTACGTTAATAGTATGGCGTGAAGATGCTACCATGAGCTTATGCTTAATAAAAACATGTACTTTCCCAACTGTATTTCAACATTATAGATTCTACAATATAAAAAGTTTTATTTTACGTCGAACAGAGTTACGTTAAAATACAATATAAGCTCTAAAGAGCTTTTGAACCGACTTTAACATACAAAAACTTGAAATGTTATTTTGAAAAAAGTAGCTAAAATACAATGCGAACGAGTTTCTACAGTAAGTCATTTAAGATATATTTGGTTAAATTATGTGCTGAAGTTGGTGGCATGTTAATCTACAATTGCCATAGATCATAGAAGAATGATCCAATGAATGCAAAGGATGATTAAGATCAGGTGGTTAAATCATTTTAGCTAGCAACTTCGTCACATGATCTCATATTCAAACAACTACAAGCGTAAATAATGTTAATAATATAACATCAATACTACAAAAACTAAGAATACATAAGCATTAATTAAAACTTTAAAAGATTCTAAAGGCAGTGAAGTACATAAAACAACTAAAGTAGTTAAAAGGAACAAGTTAACCAAAACAAATAACGTAAAAGAATAAAGCGTTGTGCTTCAGCAAACATTATAAATAAAACTAAAAAGCACAGAGAACAAAAGCAAGAAAACTATAAACTACAAAGATAAAAATAAAAACTGTAAAACTATGTGACATGTATTCATCCAGGCTAGTAGTCTAAAAACTTTCCTAAATTTTGGTAAATGTAAAATACTGAATAGACAAAAGAAAAAGACGCAAACACTTTCTACGTATTGCCATTGCCTTTGTATCGAATTGTGCATATCTAGCTGAAAAGCTTTTATGATCTGATCAGTATAGTTTAAAAAAAAGAAAAAGAAGTTTTTTACTGTGTTCAATTTAGACTCAAAAGGAATACATTGCACTCTTTCATGATTTTTCGTTTCGTGCAAGATAAGGTCATAAAAATTATCATTACAGGTGTTACTTATATGCACTATCTGAAAACGTTACTTCTGCTCTAAAGCGCACAAAATGATTCCATCTAGCAACATTATAAATAAAACTAAAAAGCACAGAGAACAAAAGCAAGAAAACTATAAACTACACAGATAAAAATAAAAATTGTAAAACTATGTGACATGTATTGATCTAGGCTAGTAGTCTAAAAACTTTCCTAAATTTTGGTAAATGTAAAATACTGAATAGACAAAAGAAAAAGACGCAAACACGTTTTACGTATTGCCATTGCCTTTGTATCGAATTGTGCATATCTAGCTGAAAAGCTTTTATGATCTGATCAGTATAGTTAAAAAAAAGAAAAAGAAGTTTTTTACTGTGTTCAATTTAGACTCAAAAGGAATACATTGCACTCTTTCATGATTTTTCGTTTCGTGCAAGATAAGGTCATAAAAATTATCATTACAGGTGTTACTTATATGCACTATCTGAAAACGTTACTTCTGCTCTAAAGCGCACAAAATGATTCCATCTAGATTTTAAAATAATCAGATCTGTAATGAGCCAGTACCGTATTTTTTATACCTTGTCTTAATTTTGCATTGTCATTATCTTTGTAAGTCTGATTTGATTGAAATGTTTAATGAATATTTGCAGATAACTTAAAAAGTGGTTTTAAAGCAAACAGAAGAAAAGACTTATCCGCTACACTACAGAGACTAACTAGAATGTTGGGGGAAATAAGCTGATATAATTATATTATATATAAGGGATAACCTGATTTAAATCAGCGTACGATTGAATTATGCTGTACGCAATTGTTGATATTGGTTTTATAAAAGCAGACATTTTCTTAGGTAAGAGTTCAACTTCAAGTACATCTTAATGATAGCTCTATCCGAAAGCATCCTATATGGAATGCCATGGCCGTCTTATGATGACTTGTTTGCTTATATGCGGTACACATTTCATTATATGCTGTAGATCTTTTATTATATGCAGTAGATATTTAATTATATGTGGTAGACATTCGTGATGATATATGTAAATATATGTTGTAGTCACTGTGTCCATTATGTGTGGTGCTTTTTCCTTATATGCAGTGCAACTAACATAATATATGGTACTTTCGTTAATATACACTGTAGATCTCACATTATATGTTGTACATGCGATTTCTGTATATGCTGTGCTTCCTGCATATAAGGAAAATAGCACCACACATAATGGACACAGTGACTACCACATATATTTATGTTTGCACATCATATAATGTAAAAAGCACTGCGTTTAACGTTTTGTACTGCACACGATAACAAATCTACTGCATATATTGGTATTTGTACGGCACTCAAATTCAAATGCACTGCATATAAAGACACCACCACCACATATAAGAAGAGTTGCACTACATATAACAAAGAAATTACAGCATATAAAGTAACTTGTACCATACATAATGAACTATCTACCACATATAATTGAATAGCTACTGCATATGATAAAAGATTTACTGCATATAATGAAATATGTACCGCATATCAGCATACAAGTCATGATAAGACAGAATGCGCCTTAAATATTTTTAAGGATGTTTTTTCTAAATTTAAACTACATGTCAACATAGTTTCGTCCATTTCTATTCCTAACTGAGTCCACTTGATCAATATGTTGTTGAATTATTCAGCTGCAGTACATTTAACATAACTATTGCCGTTAACAAGAAGCGCTATTCTACGTTATCTTTGTTCTTTAGCAGTATCTTCCAGAAATGTATAACCAGTCTGTTCGAAGATTACCTTCACTGTCATAATATCTACGAGTAGATATAGTAACAGCTGCAATGTTTATACTAGGGGGGAAGTGACGCTTTGTTTAACAGTGTTATCAGCTGTTTAAAACACAACTACTGCAGAACCACTACTCCTAAAGCTTTGTAATTGGAAATATTCCAAAGTATGCATAGGTTAAATTGAGTTAAATAACTGGAAAACAGTAAGGGAATAATGCAACGTATACTCTTAAATCATTTGAATGCCTGTTGGAAAAACTCATGCATTTTAACTATATGATCAAAATTATCTGACAGCGATTTAATATTACAGTCCATTGAAAATTAAACTGAGCTGTACTAATGCTTCCAATGACATGGCGTAGAATAATATGTAAATTACCAGATCATTGCGGGCCGCTGGTTGGAAAATGTAGCCTGTAAGTGAAGTAGTATATAGTTCTTTGAACAAAATGTTATGAAATGAATGAAAATCGCCTATGAAGGTACGGTAAAGAGAGTGGGTTAAACCACTGTTCATTGTGTAGCTTTACAATTGTCAAAAAGTTCATATTTCTATCTTTTATCCATATAAACGTCAAATCATTGTATATGTTTATGTAAACGTTTGATAAGAAGTGAAAATCTTTTCAGGCTTGCTTTTGACCAGAAGTTTGGAACTCTTCAACCGCCAATAAAATGGCGAGTAGAATGTATAACATTTTTTGACATGAGTAATTTACGCTGTAAGGCTACTTCTCATTGGATAATACCGAGTACATAGAATGACCGAAAACAACCGAAAAAGACTGAAAAAGAACCGAAAAACAGTTTATGCAGACCGAAAACAACTTTTTTTCAAAAGATAATGTATAATTTATTATTTAAGTTTAAATAAATGAAGGAGTTTGTAAATAGTGAATAATCGATCAGTTACTAGCGATATAATAGTATCTTTAGAAAAAGAAGTTGTTTTCGTTTGACAGTATTTGTTTATCGGTATTTTACTTGATTTGTAATATGATATTTACAAAGTTCTTCATTTTTCAACGGACCTATATTGGTATATATATATCTAAATTGACAGGTAGCCAAAGTTAACAAATTGATCGGGATGCACTTTTAGATAACGTGCGTTATTTGTTTACAAACATTTTCACTGCAAACGATTTTGTGAGGATACAAATGTAGAGGTAAGAATAGTATAATTGTATATTCTAAGAATCACTTTAATGGAACATAGCGTAGAACATATTATAATATTGCTGCGTTGTAACAAACAAGAAAGTCAAGTATTTGCTTTCCATGAACCTAGAATGTAAATTTATTCTGTCTCTGTTATAAAGTCTGTTCAGATAATTTGCATCCCCCATTAAAAATATCTCCAAAATATTTACATGAAAGCTTTGTTTATATGCCCGCTGTTATACGATGTACCACAGTTATATTTGTTTATAACTCAGACACAGTGGTTACACTCATGTCCTTACGATGAGTGTTGTAGTCGCTGTACGGTAAAAGCCTCTGTAGATTCGGCTTCATACATACACACTTTTAAGGAAGCCGAAATTAAAATTCTTAAATATTTCTGTTTCTATATAACGAACTCTAACGCTTTGTGCATTTCATACAAGTAAGCAAACTGATTGTATGTATATATTTGATATCACAAATTTCAAAGCCTGTAAAGAAATATCAATTATACGTTTTCCTGTTATTTAACGAAGCAACTAAAATAAATATTTAACAGTTTCAATCTTTTATTAGTTATAAGATTTTCTAAAATCAAATAAAAGTGTCGGCTGTGCCTGTTCTCGGATAAAGAATCAGACTGTAATATAAACTCAATGCCGTAGGAGTGTTTGACTGATCGAGAAACAATCTCGTGTATGTTCATGATAAAACTGTATAATTTGTTTTCTTCATTTAACAAGGGAATGTCTAAAAACTATACATAAAATGTTCCTGTAAGGTACTTCGCTTCAAAGCATTGTCATAAAAAAGTCAACCAATACAAACAAACATACTCCTTCTCTCAAGTACAAATATAACATTAATTTGAAGTCTTATCATCAACACTGTAACAATAACCCTGGCGAATACGACGGCATTCATATACTTCCTTCAGATACAATTTTTATATAGCAGGCTTCATTTAAGAAAGCCTATATTTAAGTATTAACAACAATGTATCAATTTTTTTATAATCCAATAGATGTTTATTAATTTATATTTATTTATTTATTTGAGTCAAATCTGCATACATACATACAATGCATTTCATATACAAAGACACATAAAACTCTTGTACGCAGCCAGTCTTTTCAGACTTATAAATGACTATCACAGATATGTATACACAATATGTATTATATACTAAAAAATAAAACTTTTCATAAATAGTACTCTAAAAGTGATACACATTTATTATCACAGTTGGTACTGAAAACCATAAATATACAAGGATGAAATTTGCGAAGGTGGCATTACTCCTGACTAGTTTAAGCCTAAAAACTGCTCTAAGAGAATTCATGTAAACTTTGACAACAGAAAAAACAACACAAATGTGCATTAATTAAAAAAATGTTTTAAGAGAACAATTATTACCTCAGATCAGATCTGGTGCAACCTGATTAATACCAACCTCCCAAAGAACTTTACCATCATGGCGTTTCAAAATGATTAAAACTAATCAAATGTTGTTGAACACATGTTGTCAATGTGTTGTTGATGAAATGCAGTTCTTAGTCAATTACCAAATGCAATTATACGGATTTTAATTTCTTTATGGACATTAAAAGGCCTCGCATTTACAGAAAATCACCAGATGCCGCGAGCCGATACATGACCTTGAAATATTTGTTTGACAAGTGCCTTAACGTGACTTAGAAGGAAAGTGACTGATATGTATTTTGACATTCTCAGATCTGTTCATGCTTTAATAATCTTTCAGACATTTTGAGAGATATTATAAAACATGCAATTGTTAATTCAGTGAAGTAAACTGCTGATTATTAGCCACAGATTTGAATCGCAATTATTTTCTGAGCATATACTTTCAAGAAGATTATTATTCAGGAAGTAGCCTGTGACACAAGCGAACATAATTTAAGGTCATTTAACATAACGATGTATTTGACAATAACTAAAACATGAATAAACCATTTGCATCCTTTCCTCTCGGGCAGATATCAGTATTTATACCCGTAGATACGAAATCACAATCGACCGTCTGGTTCGCTGTCGTCAGTAGAAAACATTTGTCCTGGTAAATTTCACGGCATCCGCAAGTTAGAATTTCATAAAGTGTCAAAGAAGTATTAAACACCGATAGTAGTTGGGCCTATTGTCGGTTTCTTGCACCAGGACAATATTTTAGTTATTGCCCTGTGATATTATCATATATATATTGTGTACAATAAAATGTTTGTCCATGCTATTCCCGCCGAAATTAAACTAAGATGCACAGGAGTGATTAATAACCAAGCTTAGTTGTGCTTATCATCGACATGTTATACAAAAATAATTTTCTAGTGAGTAATGACCCTTTGTTTTTTGTCCACATAGTGATTATTCAACGCCATTTCTGTCAATTCAAAGACACCTTACAGTAGTAATTTGTAACAAGCTGATGTGCATTGTCGGCATTTAACGCCCGAAAAATGTTACATCCGGTAATGGCCGTACATATAGCTCACATGTATTTTACATGTATCTTGTGATGTTTGCTTATAAGATTTTTCTGCTTTGTCAACCACTGGACGAAAAAAAAACGAAACTTCAGAGCAAAACGTATTAAGCTTAGTTGTGCATATCGTCGTTACGGTCGGATAATTTTGCCTGGATTTTAATGAATCATATTTTCTGATAGGCAACTACAACATGGCGTCCAGTACGTGGCGCCCTTATTCCTTTAGCGAGTCAGAGAGGCTAGCAAAGGACTATAGTATCTGTGACAAAGCTAGATCTATTGGGCAGAATTCATTATAATATTAAAACATTATCGTGTTCATTAAGAAATAATGTATGGCTCGGAGAGCTTTATCGAAATTGAAGCATTCCCCGGAGGTGATGTGCCAGGCGGATTAATTCACTCGGGCTTCGCCCTCGTGAATTATTACGCAGGCACATGCGGATAAAAAATCAGCTCGATAATTTCGATCTTATAACTTTTGAAAACTATAACACACGGACCTTTATTCAGTTCGGCGGTAATGTGTTAAATAGCATAAGTAGTGGCTGTTGAAATCCACTCCCCTATTCGGGCAACCAGTCAAGATATCATATATAACTATATTATACAAACTTATTTTAGTTTAATCATCTAATACATAAAATATAAGAAAAATACCCGACTGTGACATTATGCAGAAGACGTCAGATTCAGAACCCTTCAAAGCAGACAATCGATTTAAAAGTGAACCGTTAATCTGAACTGTACAACGTTTTAACGTGGAGTAATGACGTCAGTGTGATGACGTCAACGTTTTCATTCATTGTTTTGTCTCCCGGAATCAAAACATTGTATGACGTTAATCCTGAATTTTCTTGGCCTTTTTAAAGGAAAACAAGTTGAAGGTATTCTAAGGCTTACTTGACGCAATCAAAAATAATATTTAGGTTCTTAAACACAACTTTTTCATGCGACTGATGTATTTATACAGATATTATTTATATTTCTATATTTTATTTTCTGCGCGGGAGTAAATTAGAAAGTCGGAAGGAGCTTCTTCCATGTCCGAAAAAAAACAACTCCGTGTTCTTTTCCGAGTGCTTTAATCATATTAATGCACTCGAATTGACTATAGAAATATACCATAGGCATATTAGAATTGATGTTAGAGGATCTTGCTAACAGAGCTGCATAGTATTTGCAAAAACTGTATTTTATTTCGTCTACGCAGAAACGTCAAATATCCCCGCATTGCGGATATATTTTAATATGCAGTCAATCAATGAAGGCATTTTACAACAAAAATGTAATGTTCTTCATGCTCGTGTTTTTATTTACCAAATGAAAAAAGAATACAGTTGGACTGTTTTAATAGATATATCAGCTTACATGTATGTCCTAACGTCTTCCAATTCTTTAATGCACCAGGCGGAAAAAGTGGTTTGTTTATGAAATCTTACATAAGTAAACATTTGAGTTGTGCTAAGCTTGACTTTATATCTGTTTACAATGTCGGAATTTGTGTACATGTATTAAAATCATAATTTCTAGACGCTAAAGTATCGTGTAAATTTAAATCAAATGACACACTATCAATAGAAATGTTAAAGATTTATATCAAGAACAAGAATAACAAGAATGGCATGGCAATTGAAAGTAAATGGGTTTTCAGTAGAACACTTGTGTCGCCCTCTTGCTTTGTCGGAATAACCAATACTTTTTGTCATAACAAAGCAATTTAAAATTTTGATGAAGAAATCTTAAGAAATGGCAAAGATACCAACGTTACGTTTTTGTGACAAAATCTAAGTACAAAAAGGGACATAACTCTGCCAAATATGACCTTGACTTACAAAATAAGACGTAGATATCAAAATGTTGTTTACTATCGAAATCCATTGTATAACAACCTGTATTATCTCTGGCCATTTTTAACACTTTCTTTATATAAACTTTGGTGTTTGATAACTTTTAAAATGACGATGAAGTTCCGACCTTGTACAACTTCTACAACTAACTAAAGTTAAACACTGAAACAAAGTGCATGTTTTTCACCTGAGCTATACGTTAAATGGGAAGAGGAAACGGCTGGATCGTTTGAGTTTTAATTTAAAAATGTACATAACGGAAAAGGTACTCAATATGCTAGAGTTGATGCACCAACGCTCTGCGTGAAATAAGGCATCTTCGCAATGATCATGTGAATGAAGCACGAGCAGGCAAGCCTACAGTAAAACCCGTCCAGTCATGCTCTCCGTTGTCAAATAAACAAAAAGTTCTGCTGTATGCAGGTACACATTAAGAAACTGAGTCGTAAAATGTACAGAAAAGTCACTTTTTTATTAATTACCTAATTCTTCATATTGTTTGATATATCAGTAAGTTAAACAACGTTATTCTATACGGATCCCTCTAGCAATATTGTCACGTTCCTACGCTTCTTAAAATAGTAACCAACAACGTATACTTTTACCAAATTCTTTTTTCAAATAATAGACTGACTACATTATAATTTATTAAATCAGTAAATAAATCAAATTCATAATTGTATGAATATTTCCATTAACTGGTGGTTATATGTGTTTGCAAACAGTCATGCCAAATCTAGTTTGTAAAAATCAAGAAACTTCTGGAAGAGAGGCTACGTTAATCGAATTAAGGACCACAATGGAAATAGAGAATCACTTTTCCCTTTTTTGTGTGTAATGCTTGGTATTGATGATCATTTCGTCATCCATCCATCCATCCATCTATCCATCTATCCAACTATCTATCTTATTAATGTTAGAACATTTAGTATATTATTTTAATCCATAAAACTTCTAATTTTGTTGAGTTCATCGTTCACAAAAGTATTTAATATAGATATTTGAAAATCAAAACATGCAAAGATGTCTGATGTCATTGGGATTTCATGTTTATCATTTATTGCTTGTTTAAGAAGACTGACATCCCGTCGGGTAACTTGTTCTATACCCAACCATAGTCAATTGTGGTGCGAACAATTCATCTTCCGTTGAAATATCTGTTACATCAAATAGTTGTACAGGCTTGGAATATACATTAAAAAGCTGCTCGCTCTTTGTTACCGTTGAAAACAATTATTGTTTAAACAATGACACACTAATGCATAAATATAAAACTAATGGCTAGAATCAACATATATGTAAAAATCTAGGTAGGAATTTGCAATCCTCGATTCAACTAAAAATGTTGGATTAAAGGCTACGCTATATGTTAGTTTAAACATAATTTATTGCCAATAATATACATAGCAAATGGTTTGGGCCACAAGTGCTTGCCACATTATAAAACGGCCCTCCCCAATATATAATAATTACAAAGAAGCATTGTGGCTACATATATAAACATTTAAAATGTATCATTATAATGTTACTGAATGAAAGAAATTAAAGTACTGTTTCGCGCTAAAACCTTCGAGTGTCATGTATAAACTTTTGAACTGATATAAAAATCTTTAAATTATCTTCTTCTGAGAGTACTTCTTTCTCTCTAAGCAACGAATTTACGCTTAATAGATGATAACTAGCAAATTAAGTAGGTATTATTTCAAATCTACAGATATAATTTACATGTAAATATACTGGAATCTTTTCAAATGACTATATGTTCTAAAGTATGTTATTTTCATACAGTTTGAAGAACTTTTTTACCAAAATCTGAGAGCGAGCAGCATTTAAAAGTTTAGCAAAAACACCAAATTAATTTGATTAGGCTTATTTCCTTACAGATTGTCAAAATTAAATAAAAGTACATCCGCGTTGCTCAAAACTTATCAGAAAAGCGACTTACGGAACAACTCGAAGGTAATTCGTTACCCTTGCCTTTGAGAGTTGTGTATTGATAATGCATTAGTCTGAAAACGTGTCATGGTCGCAGCCAGACTGACACGAAAGTACGAAAATTTGAACTAAAGCCCAAGCGTACTTCTTCTAGAGTATCGACCCGAGAACAAAAAAGTGATATCACCACTCCAATAGACTATTGCAAGAGAATTGGTGCAAAACAGATTGCCAGACAAATATTAACCATTAGCCGATTAATCTAATAACCGCTTTTAAAAAATACCGTAATGATATATAATGTGATTTTGTAGACACCAGTTTGTCTGTATAGTGTTCTTTTTTAGATGAATGCTGTCAACCACAAAAAGAGAGCAGGGTGAACCACTGACTACTTCTTCCAGTGTTCCAGTTTGTTTGCAGTATATACCATGATATTTTATAAAAGGTTTACGAGTTTGTAAAATTAAATCGTTTCTATGCTGGCGGATGACAAATGTGTTTTAGGAACAATTGAGGCTTCTGTGTCGTCATTTGTAATCTAGTACATTAGTGATGCTAGTGATAATGCTTTTATCAGCATGTGTAAGTGTGCAGCTTTCACGGTCACTTGGTAGTTCCATGTGAATAAAATTTAAATTTACTGAACTTATCAAACAAGTACAAATTTAAAACAATGTCTTGATTTTCAAGTTTGTACATTTCTTTTAGTTATAAAATCTTTACAAGAGCGTGTTCTTCCACTGGAGATAAAAATTATATAAAAGAATTGTTTGGGCCTGTTCATGCCATAGCTTCTAAACTCATACATCAAAATTCCCTCCATTTGTGAAAGAAATACTGATTCATTTCAGATGGTTTGCTGCTGATTAATGAAAGACATTTACAGGTAGCTCTCATTTTATCAAGCAAGATATGTTACTGACAGACATGACCTTTATTTGTACCAAAACTATTCCTAACTTTTATTTTAACAACGAGATTTATTACAACTGTGAGACACAGGTGTCTCGTGAAAATCATGAGTTCTAAAGGCAGAACTAATAAGAAAGCCCTGTAAATTCTTGACTTTTGTATGCCAATACTAATTTGTAATGACTGGATATTTCTGTTTTTAGATAGATGCAGCAAATCCAAGTATTGGTGCACCGTCTTTCCTATATTAGGCAAAAATAGATCAAATTGAACAGTGAATGGTATAACTGTTTTGTTCTCTTTCTTGTTACATTCTAAAGAGTCATATGTGACATTTGACTCACTGCTCCAAAAGCATTGTTGATAACTGTTTCCGGATAACAAATATCTAAGAAGTAATCCTGTAACTGGCTCAAAATCTTGACATAAGTTTCATAAGTTTTTGTTTTAACTTTTGCTTTAAAATCGATAAGTACATTTTAGAAACATAGCGCAGTATTTTTGTCAATGGTATTACTTTCTTGCATCTCTTTTACTTGAAGAAAAAAATTGAATATGAAAGAAAGGTATATGTTAACATTGATTTATAGTGAATAGAAACAACAGCGAACTTCATTACCAAACAATAGTGAAAAACGATTTACAAACGAAAGCTATTTTTACATACTATCGTACGAGATGCCAAATATATCAAAAGCATTACAATACTGGTAGTAATAAGCCAGCAAACGTGAAATTGCCTTGGAGCCATTGACTTTTAGTTTTAATGTAAGTATTGCGTATGTCACACATAATACACAAAAACAGGAGTAATATATATGCCTAAATATAAGAATTTCGACGAACAAAGGCGTGTTGCTTAGACATTCGAAGATTTTTCTTACACCATAAATGTTGCAAATTGCCTTTGATTACACGTCGAATGTTGGCTTTAATGTCCTCACTTAATATTCTTAAAGCAGGAAGAACAAAACCATTATATACATTAGAACAAAAAGTTTTTCTCTCAGACTTCCGAATCTTCGAGGCATGTGTGGCTTGCGTTTACTAAAAACAAGAAAGATCTATAGTACGATTCTAAAAATATGCTGCTACTACATTAGCACCTGCCAGAATAATTTAGTTTCTTATTTCAAAGTGAATGTACTTTCGTACTTTAAAGTTCCAATTTTAACTTTAGATGTGACGTAAAGTTACATGTAGCTCTTTTATTACCGAGAAAAATAGTTTACCGACCGTCATTCTCAGAAACTACTTCTTACATTCATTAATGTGTCAAATACACATGCTATAAATATAGCGCAGTATCTTTTTCAGTGATAAAAAAGGAGACGCTATCCGACAATGCTTTTTGTGACGATGTGAAGAAGCGACAAAAATATTAAATAACTGTTTATGAAATAAGATAATTGTAAGAAATGTTTAAGACTAAGCATAAAACAGATATGTCATAATTCTATCTCAAATGTTTATAAATGAGCATCCTCAGTGCTTACAGATCTTCAAGCCGGCGGATATTTAAAGCTAAAAGGGTTCACAAGAAAGTGAAAATATTAATAAATCATATAAAACATTTATGCTCAGAATTTACAATTGATGAAGATGAGAATTTTCCAGATGTTTTAAATGTGTTTGATAGCTCAGATTTTGATTAAACTCTTCAGTATTTCAAGAACTATATGTCCCTTTTTTAATAGATCAAATAATGCGTGCATTGAATTTACGACTATTTTAAAGAAGGAATTGATATAGTCGATAGACCATTATCAACACTGTTCAATTAATTACTTGAAAAACAGAGGTTCCCGGGCTTATGATCAAAAGGGATAATAATAATAATAATAATAATAATGATAATAGCAATAATAAATTCTTCATTTTAAGAAGGTAACATGTACAGTTATGCAAACAAAATATTTACTACATCTTAGGTCAAACATGTTCTTCTGTAACATAGAAAAGGAAAAATGATTTCATACTGCATTCACACATTGAAACGACAATCACTCAAGAACAGAACAATAAATAATCGCATTTATACCTAACAAACATCTATCGAATAATGAAAATTATTTAATTACATTTGCTTAAAAGATAGTTTTTCAGTGACTGTTTGAATAAGCTCAAATAGTGTTACTGCGCCATGTTATTCTTAGCTTTATATAACAAGACTGCCGTATGATAAAGACACTTGTCTGCAAAGATATCCCTTGAAGTTCATGTAATAATGACGGATAAGAATTATTCGAGCCTAATTTTCGAATTAATTTCGCCATTCTAATTTGTAGTTTAAATATTGAGTTAATGGTCTTACTTCCTGGTCCCCACACAGTGCAGCAATAGTCAAGTGTTGATAATACATTATGCACGGTAATACAAAAATGTACATTATTTTCATATCGTCATTTAGATAAAACTTTTTTTTGGAATAGCGCTATCTTATTTTAATTTTGGTACAAATTGTTTGTAATTGTAACTTCCATGATAATGCGTTGTCTATAAAAACACCAAGAATCTTTTTTGCAGTTACATTTTCAATTTCAGAGTCAGCTATACTTTACTTCACATGTTATTATCATACATTTAGTTTTTGAAGGATAAAGCGACATATTGTTCACTAGATCTATACCTGAATACAAAAAGGGTGACAATAACAACCCAAATAATTACAACGGTATTACTTTTGTGTTGTGATGCTGAATTGTTCATTGTCCTTATATTAAATGATAGGCTTAAGAAATGGTTAATTGAAAACGATGTTATAAGTGGTGCCCAGTTTAGGTTTAAAGCTAATTAAAGTACAGTTGATGCTATATGCATATTGAATCCACTCATAGAAAAACAGCTAAAGCAAGGATCGAAAGTATATTGATGCTTCATCGATCTTATAAAGTGTTTCGATTCCATATGTAGATATGGCCGGTGGGTCAAGCTTATTAAATGAGGTATAAATGGAAAACATTTTTATGTTAGCCGTTCATTATATGAAGAAGTTAAGCTATGTGTTAAAATCTCAAAAGTCTATCAGATTTCTTTCAACTACGATATAGGATTATTGCAAAAGGAGATAATTTCTCCGTTACCTTTTTCATCACTGTTTATGAATGTTGTAGAAATATTTAAATGCAGGTTTCAATCTAGATCAACTTTCAATGTATCAATAATTGTTTGCAAATGATGATGTTATTGTAAGCACTACAACAATCAATACGCAACTTTGAACGTTATTGCAAAAAATGGAAACTGAAAGTAATTAGTTCTAACACAAAGGTGATATTTTTTTTTTAATTTGGAGGGCAGAATGTTGATGAACGATTTGTATTCGGTGATGACGTTTTTGAAATAGTAAACGATGTAAGTATTTAAGTTTAGTTTTATCCAATGAAGGTTTATTTTTGAAAGCAACTCAAACTTTATCAAGTAAGGGTCTAAAAGCTACAGGAACACTTTTTGCTATCACTAAGACAATTGAAGTACCGGTGAAAATCATGTATTACTAATGTGAAGTTTGGGCATTTGTAATTGCAGACAATTTAAAACGTATACATATAAAACAAGTAATATCTTTAAAAACAAAATGGTCGACGTAGGTGACGTAATAAACACATTTTGTGTTTCAGAAGGCTCCCGGGCAGTACACTGCTTATTCCGGTACCGAAACGCTAGCCAATAATCAATGACGCTAGATGTCCGGCCCCGGACAACACCTCGTTGAATACAAAAGTTGATCTTCGTACTGTCCAGAAACCTTGACATAACGTGTTCTGTTTTTTCTCTTTTTTGCAACATGATTTATTATAAATAACTATAATATAAAAAAATATACACATTTTGTGTTTCAGAAGGCTCCCGGGCAGTACACTGCTTATTCCGGTACCGAAACGCTAGCCAATAATTTGCAGATTCTGATTGGTCACATTATAACGAAGTTGGTTAGCAACGCGTCCATACCAACGGAAGTTCAAATCAAAAGTATACGACTACGTCGAAAAAATTTAAATGTATTTTAAATATACATTTTTTTTTGTTAAAGTCTGATAAAAGATACTAAAAAAAATTTGAATACGGTAAATTTGACTTCTAAAGTAAGAGAGTTGTTTCAAAATTATAGATTTTACGATTCATGGTTGGTTCATACATCTATCAACATTAATCTCCATACCTATCTTTAAAACTCGTTTATATAAACATTAATGGATGAAGACACAACATTTGTAAAGTTGTACGAATACTTCAAGGACAGATTTTTAGAGAAATCAAACTAAATTTTGACGGATGTCTAATCGAAAAAATGCATTGTATCAAATAAAGAAACACGATTGCTAATTAACGAATGTTTATTTAGTTTATTTCAGTCTCACTTTACATGATACAAAATATCACAGATTAAAATATATACACATACTATCATGCAAACCTTTCTATACAGAAATATGAGAGACTATATGACAATAAATAAGACAAATATTCTCAATGACATTATTTACATAATAAAACTATGTAACCACTGCTAATCTAGATTTAAAAAGTGACCCTAAAAAAAGAGAGATAAAATACTGATCAAGGGAAAAAGGCATTAAAGCGCAATTAAAGAAATGTTTTACAAAATCAATTATCAGCTCTGATCAGATCAGAAATGAACTGATTAGCAGTACTTACATAGAAGAAATAAGAGTAGTTATATATTATTAAAGACTGTAGACATTACATAACATTACAGAATTCCAGTTTGTTTTAATATGTCCAGGATACACTCTTTTAAGAAAACAATTTATACCGCGATACTATTATATCATCCAAACTTCTTCGAATGTAAAGTTATTAAATGAACTAGCTATATTCTGTATAAAAGCATCTAAACACAGGCAACACGAAATCAACTAATTCATATTGAAAGCAATGACAATGGCTATGCATTAGTAAAATCATTAGTGATACATAAAAAAAATTATGTAGTTGTAAAGTTTTTATTCACTCTCGCATAATGTAAAAATGCTTAAATGTTGAATTAACATTCTTTACATGTATGTGATTGTATGATTTTGTAATGGCGATGAACTGCTATGTTCAAGTCAAATTTTAAATAAAAATTTGTTCAGTTCTGTTCTGTTCCTTTCAAAATTACACTGACTGTTACAAATCAAAAGAATAATGTGTGTTATGTTTTAGTTTGAAATATAAAAACTACATGTAACTATAATCAACAAAAACCAGCTATAAATGTTCAATATTTTATTTCTGTCGTAAATGCCTTGGTACAATTTTGCGTTAAATGCTGGATTCTTAAATCTGGTAAATTGATAAATTCTGTAAAATTATGCATACGAGCTATTATTTCTTAAGTAATAATATATATACATAATCATATAGCTTATGTTTTCCTCGCAATAAAAGTGTTAACACAATCAAAACCGTTAGCTTTATTAATTAACACTTTTAAATTATTACATTTCCAGTAACGTTGTCATATTAGCTGACAGCTGCTACTTTCACGATACATTTAATGCATCAAATTCCACTTTTACATAGTCTACATATCTATTCCTAATATAATTCTTCTTTCTTCTGAATATGAAGACGGGGAAATTGTTTCCCTTTTGACAGTAAGGCGCCCTTTATAGAAATGTTATGAAGTATTTCTACGTATATTATACACCCCCTAGTATTTCACAACTGTAATATACAGAGATATCTCAGGTAAGCCAAACCTGTTTATCATCCTATATAGGAAGAAATTTTCGTATTGCTTTTAGTGATACCAACAGACTGAAATATAATTAAACGTACACTATATGAATTGACAACTGTCGTCCAATTCTAGCTATATATAATCAAAGCGCTGAAGGCACTGAATGATCGGTTTGAAACATAGATTATCATAATGATTGGTACTAAGGACAGAAATGTTGAACACATGTTTTGCAATATCTCTGATAGTTTTAAGTGGAACATCTGACCACTTGATGTAACAGCATATTGAGCAATGTTACGGACGGTGAGATTCCTCCTTGGTCAAGTGGTTAGAGAATCTGAAGCTTCCCAATTATTGAGAGTCTTGGGATCGAGCCCCGCTACTGACCACGTTTCTTTATGTGAGAAAGTTTGCAATTTTTTAAGAAGAAAGTAGTTATAGTACTGGTCCTTACCAGGAATTATTTTAAAATTCACTGCCCGCCTGTAAATGAACGTACATTTAACTGAAATGTATTTCCTTTGACGTAGATCTTTTTTCTAGACTAAGAAATGAATAAAGATCAAAGTCGGAATATTTTATACATAGTATACATTATACTGAACACTTGAGCATGGCTTACAACGTCATGTTTTCACTATTGTAAACATTAACACATTTCTTGAATATCGTAATGAAAATTAATGATCGATTGCATTCATAGTATAAAACATAATATACGCGAATTAATAAAACAACTTTCTCTTGGTGTTCCATTCATAACAAATTGTTTCCCGCCGGGTGTTAAACCCGAACAAACATATCTAGCCCGTTCTAGATAAAACAGTCGTATGGTACATGTAACATATACCACAAAACACAACATTAGACAGAAACTGCTTACACAGTGATGGGCGACCAGTATCGATCCAGACCAGCCTGCTTGCATGGTTGCAAAGTCCATTATGTTGGTTTTCTCATGACGCGGCTCAATGTTTGTTATTTTATTACACTGAACCATGCAAAACACACGAATGGTAGGTATTTCAAAATGAATGAATCACAGTATATTATAGTAAATAATCATAGTAACCAATGAATAATTTCATTCAACGATAGTTAGGAAATATGTCTATTGAAACACTGTTGAAAACTTAGGTGGTTTAAGACGAAACTGTTTTGCTACTAGCTTACTATCATCTAAATCCTCGGTGCGTTTTAACAGTCTATTCATGTTCAACTATATTAACAAATGCACACCACGGTGCTTCCCTGAATTTGGCAGTGATACTGAATATTTCACAATTATCGCTAATAGCGACAGCAACTTAAAGGCTGGCTCTTTTTTACATAAATTATATCATCTTTAAATTCCCAACTGCGTAGTATCTTCGTGACTTCACTACTTTCGATTTTGGAGTGAAACGTATCTTTACCGCGTAGTTAACCAGAACGACATTCCGTCTGTTATCAGAACCTAAAGTATTGCCAGTATAAATGCTATATGTGTGTCACTTTCAGCGCGTTTTGATCGGCTGCTTATTAAAGTAGTGCATGTCTAAACTGCGTAGTAAGAAACAGACTACTTAAGTGCCATAATGCTGCATCTGTCGAACGTTTAAGAAGTACGTAAACCGTTTGCACATTAACTTAGAAAAATTGACCAAATTCTTTTTTATGATAAATTGTCGCATATTTTTCTATCTTTGAAACAATATAAATCTTTGCAGACATGCCAACACTAAAACTGTTGATTACTTCTGTTACTTTCTATAAATATGTGATGCCATCATTCTGAAGGATTATTCTGAATTGAGGGGTAGTTCGGTTTTAAAACTAGAAACCGCTCTTCTCAGAAACTGGGTACAATAAATTTTAGGATTTGAAAATCCTCACATTTAAAAATGGAAAGACTGACAAAGGAGTTTGATGGAAGTAGCCATGTTTGGAGCACTTCTTCTGACAAAGGTGCACGAGATAATGAAAACGTCAAGACGATTTGCAATTGGAAATATGTTGGAATATGTAACCACAAGTTTAATCTATATTTTCGAAATATTTCTAATTGAATTGAAATATTACAATTGAAATTAACTTTGAATGGTTATGCGATTTCATAAAGATATATTAAGTTGATGGCGAATTAATGGAAAACAATAAAAATATGACAAAACCTTGGTGTTATTTTCAATTAAATGGACGAATTTGTCTACTTAAACTTATTTAACATTAGATAACTTCTCTAACAGTGAAACGTACAGCGCCCGTAAAGTGACATCCATACACTTTTATATTTCGTAATTACAAAAAACATTTCGTATAAATAAAATAACATTTCGTTATGACGAAATACATTTCGTAATTACGAAACATTATTTCGTATTTACGAAATATCAGTTTGTAATTTCGATACATGTATATCATTTCGTGTTTACGATATCTTATTTAGCTTTCGCTTTTACGAATTATTATTTCGTTTTTACGAAATTTGGAAAAAAAAATGTTTACGTTATACAAAAATAGCCAAGACAGTGCATAAAACAAATGATGGTATACGAAATATAACACGGAAAATATCAGTGGCTACTTATGAGACATGTGTCTCTCAACAAATTTTACACTTGGTCTAAAATACGAACGCACTTATTTTCTTTCTTTTTAAGTATATATTCGTTACAAAATTCTTGTGATCTTTTAAACGTTATAAAAGCGATTTAGATAACTTGCTTTTTAAATAGTTTCTGTCTAAAAACAGAAATGGGACATCTAGGAAAACACTGTGAGTGCCCTAGCCTCCTTTATGTTCAAAAATTCTTTTTTAAGATAATTTTTGCTCGCTAATATTTTGTGTCTGAACATATCTTAAAGTAAATAAAAAGAAAAAAATTGATGTGCAGCATCAAGTCGGCGCAGAAGATTCTGAGACCTACAAGTGTCCGATTCATGTAAATTTCACACATGGAAAATATTTGCTGCACCAGTTAGTGCATTTAAATATACCATCTGCGAGTGCAGTTCGTACGCATAACGCCTGGCTCATAAATAGTCTGCAAAACCAACGGTCTAACTACTAAGCCAAGAGAGTAATGACTTTTCGAGCATAAGCGCCGACTAAATTAAATGATGTCCATTCTTTTAAACAGTGTCAGACTACAATAGCCATTCTATTCCCAAGGCGCTTTAAACAAATCGAGTACCAGTCTCGCCTATTTTCATCTTTATGTAAATCATTGCGTAATTTGTTTTCTTTTCAAAGCTCGGAAAATGTAATGAAATAAAAGTACATTGACCGCAACAAGGCAACTTAATGGAATTCGTATATTTAAGTCAAATCAGATTAATTATTCACCAACCGTGCTAATGATATTTCAAATTTATTTTAAATTTTAATCATTTTCAAATTTAATTTGTTTCGAATCGATGTGCCAAATTTATTTCTGTCTGTGATGCTAAAGTCAGTAACACTTTAAAAATATTTGAAAATACGTTAGAGTACGTTATTCTATTCACAAAAAAAACAACGTTCTTGCCACAAATCAAAGAAACAAAACCAAAGAAAGTGGCAACATTCAAAGGTCAACATATATCTTGAAATATGTCAAAAAACTTAATTATTATATGAATGTCTAATGAAGCCAGTAAAATTAGAGACAGTATGTGGTAATTTGAATACAGGGTTGCATTTTTGCTAAAAACGATAACCGCATGAAAGGGCATCATGTTGTCAAAGTTTAATTATATATTTTAACCAATTATTTGGGGGGGGTAGGAAAATCTTTTTGGAAAAGATACCCATCAGGGGCTTATATTGGACCTTTAAAGAGTACTGTGCATATTTAAACCATGTATTTCCGATTTATAAAGCAATGTGAGGAAAGCTTTATGTATATATAACGATCAGTTTTGCGGGCAGGACATCTTCCTTGGTAATATTAGAACTACTAGTAATTTTACAAACAAAGCGTTAATGCGAATTTAAATAACACGTTACAAAATGAAGACGTTAATGTTCCAAATTCAAATAAAATAACTCCCGAATAATTAATACATGTAAAGGAAATATTGATATTTTCATTTATATCAGTCAATAAGATCAATAACCCGATGTAATTCATTGCATACATATTTTCAAAGTATCTACTATATTTTAAGCTTCATTTGTGACTATAATTCTATATGACGATGCTACCACTTTAATCTGTGACAACATTCAAAGTGTCGGTTAATCAACTGTTTAAATGTCTGTATACTGACAATACTTCCAAAACATAAGCGACGATATTTAAATAAAATGGAAGGACATATTTTTCATTTTAAAAATAGTGACATTAATTTTTTATTTTACAACTATATTTGTAATCGTGCGTTGATATTGAAAGCGAGGGCATCCTCAGTCCACTAAAACGAGGGCATCCTCAGTCCACTAAACACGAGGGCATCCTCAGTCCACTAAACACGAGTACATCCTCAGTCCACTAAACACGAGGGCATCCTCAGTCCACTAAAACGGGGACATCCTCAGTCCACTAAACACGAGGACATCCTCAGTCCACTAAACACGAGGACATCCTCAGTCCACTAAACACGAGGGCATCCTCAGTCCACTAAACACGAGGGCATCCTCAGTCCACTAAACACGAGGACATCCTCAGTCCACTAAACACGAGGACATCCTCAGTCCACTAAACACGAGGATATCCTCAGTCCACTAAACACCAGGGCATCCTCAGTCCACTAAACACGAGGACATCCTCAGTCCACTAAACATGAGGACATCTTCAGTCCACTAAACACGAGGACATCCTCAGTCCACTAAATACGAGGACATCCTCAGTCCACTAAATACGAGGACATCCTCAGTCCACTAAACACGAGGACAAACACGAGAGCGTCCTCAGTCCACTAAAAAACACCAAATAAATACAACATTCAGTCCTAAACAGGAGGACATCCTCAGTCCAATAAAAACAAAATAACATTCCTCCTTCGCAGAACTTAAATGTAGGCGAAGTAAAACATATCCGCCTTGTGACTACACTCCTAATTGTCTGAACCCCACACCGTGATATAATAACAAATTTATCGCTCAAAGGTATTACCTTCTCTCTTTATATAATATAGATGTAAAATATAATTATGGTTCTGCAAATTTGCTTATAACCTTATTCTGCTAAATATGAAA
Organism: Saxidomus purpurata; assembly: GCA_022818135.1. Lineage (NCBI taxonomy): Eukaryota > Metazoa > Mollusca > Bivalvia > Venerida > Veneridae > Saxidomus > Saxidomus purpurata. The sequence continues at coordinate 47,862,843 of JAFMSR010000013.1, forward strand.
AGCTGACCTATCCTTTTGCCAATTACGACCACACGACCACCGTTAGTTAAATAGGGCACATAGTTCGTATTTACTGAATAAATAGAGAACGGTTTAAATGTACACGCTGATGATAATATGCCCATGTCGCAAACACAGGATAACTTGTCGACAGTAATAAGAAATACATAAAACCTCTAAGAAGCCAATTTATTTACGGAAATGTGTCTTTATCCTGTCGCGCCAATGATAGTCTTATACATTTTCTTTTGTTGTTTGTTAAAATATCTAATATATATTTTCTATACTGCTTTTTTAAAATTGCGACAAGCACATTGCTAACATAGCTTGTCTCAAAGAAAGGCATTAACGAACATTTTCCCTTAGGTGCTATATTACAGATAATGCTAATTATTTTGTGTCTGCCTGTTACAACTAATATGACTTTCATTATACCTGCATTGTGAACTATTTTCGATTTTCTTTGTATGTTTTAATATAATTCTTTTTACAAAAGACTCGCTTGATGTTGATATTGACAAAGGTAGTGCTCTCAGAGCTAAAAGTTTATAATCCCGTAAGGAATAAGTAAAGAAACACCATGTTACTGAGCAGTATTTATTTAGGTTTAGAGGGAAGACCTGCATAGCCTTGTTTTTCTACGTACGATAGGCGTTGGTGTTATGGTATAACGTTCCAGTTCGCGAACATAGTGTGTCATGTTCACAATTAAGCAAAATAATTGACGACAGACAAAAATGGAAACATAATGTCTACTTGATGCAGATATTTAGATAATTTCTCCGAACTGTATCACCGAGCTATCTCGCTCGCGCGCGCATGTCATAATTTTTCAGAAGTAATTAATGCCCTTTTCCATACTGTAGACCTAAGGACTTGGCAAGATCGCGCCGCGTGCTATTTAATAGATTGGATTTTAGTTTATGTACTTCTCAAAAGAGTGAAGTAAGTGGTGTTCATTAGTTTTTGTGTATTTCCAATCTTACGCAGCTTTCGTTTTGTAAGAAACATTATGCATTAACTATATAAAACCTTTTGACCCTACCCTAGACTAGAAATTAATTGCGAAACATTCGCTCCTGTATTGCACAGACATGACGTAACGTTTTAAGAGAGTGCGTGGATTGTGCTCAGGATATCGAGGCAATGCTTCTCTTTAACCCTTACTCTACTGTCAATAAATGTTTCTGCTTTTGCGACAAGTGATAGAAGATTTATTTCAAATAATGTACAATTACATGGACTCATCAGGGGGGGGGGGGGGGGGGGGTAAAAAAAAAATTTTTTATTTTTATATATATGTCAAAAAAAAATATATTTTTTAGGATAAAAATGCAGAATATTATTATACATGTACTGCACATCTGTTCAGCAAGTGTCTGATCGATCATGATTTGTTTGCTTTTAAACGGATAAATTTGCATTTCGAATCCATTTGAACAGTTAATACATCGGATGACATGTCTGTCTTAGGGCTAAAAACCTTGACATATCTCTCGAAATTATATTAGTAACCGTTTTTAAATCTTTAAAAGATGTGAAGATTGGTGTTTTAAGATCTGTACTGCGTGTATTTTATATTTTACATTGCCCGGAAACTGCAAATGCTGTAAATGCATTTTCTCATACAGGATTTTATTGTCCGGAATTAAGTATCGATTACTTTAAAATGTTCTGATGTGATGTACCGAAATAGACATTTAAATCTTCCTACAGGACATTAAATAAAGATAGCAAAGACAGATTTTGTACACACGGAACTCTGATGGCGATCTTTAAGCAATAGTACATTCACTGAAGAACACATAAAGACCTCAAATTTTACAAAATAATGCAATACACAAAATAAAGGCTTGTATTGTAAACCTAAGTGCTTTACACTTCGGCATTTCTTTTTCTTTACTGAAAGCGAAAAAGAGAGAAAATCCATTTGAAGAAAGAACAGACATTGTAAAATCGAAGTATATTACCAGAATCAAAATCTATTATGTATAGAATCAGCCCCCTAGATTATTTATGATGTCACACAAATAATACACTCAAAGCTATGATATATCAGATTTAGACCGTATTTGATGTTGCAAGAATTTTGTTATTCGGGCTTAATTTAAACAATGAACAGCGACTGACGATTATCAAGGAAGTATAGTCGATATTCGACCCTTGGGTCATAATGGGACATAAATGCTTCCACCTTTTAGAGATGATATGTCAAGTTAGACCATTCTTGAAATTCTTGCAATATTGTTTAATCATAACCATAGTCATACAACGTTTCATTTTTATAAAGAAATTTATTTTGCTGTTTCGATTTATTTTCAATTAACGGCAGGGTTCATCTAAATTGGATCTCCATTTTGTACTTGTAACTATATATATTTGAAGAAAATATCATGGAAAATTCACGACAAGTATGCAGATATCTAAACATTCTTAACTTTAAGATCAAAATATTTCATCAGAAAATGTCTGATTACAGCGTTTCTTTACAAACAATTCTAGGAGATACATGAATTAGCAAAATGCTTTAGGAAAGTTTGAAATCTGTATGTGTGTCTATTCGGGTTTCTAAAATCTCTTGTAGCAAAGGCAAAACTAGTATTGGAATGTAGCAATTTAATTTTAAATATAAGCATTAAAACAAATTCAACTAGATTACAGAAAATGCACAGATCACAGGATCACAAGGGACTTACACGCTTAAACATTTCCAGACATAAATGCGCCGTGATTTACAAATATTTACCTTTTATAAACTCCAAAATGGAAACAAACACAAAAATATACAGTATACATTTTGCATTGAAAACTTTATTCCAGGAACTTTCAATCAGAATAATGCATTTTGAAGTCCTGATGGAATATTAATATCTGAATAAACACATTTACAAACTTGCAACTTTTATTTTCCTGTTTCTCTTAATGCGATACAATCACTTTATTAACATTTATCGAGGAGATAAAATCAACATATATCTTATTAGAACATACCCTTTTCTGAAGGGAGTCAAAGGGAATAAAAACTAGATTAATATAATTGTGTTTCAATGTCGCCATTTGATATGTCAGAAAGTAAAATAAACACGGTAGATTTAAAGTACGGCTGCAGTAAGCTTAAACATAAAGTTTAACTTTCTGAACGATTTTGTGAAAATCATATTATCTGCTGTTATCTTAAGTGCATCTTAGAAAAGTCCTTTCTTCAAGATCAATTAACAACTTAAACAAACGTATCGAAGAAAATGTGATGAGTACATTAGAACTGTTTGCCTCACGTCAGCAATTTTATAAGACACACTCTCTCAATACAGTTTGCGTATTCAAAACAAGAGGAATTAATGTGTGATAAAATAGGATATGTGTTAATGCTCCGTTTTAAAACCTAGCTTTAGTCAAGACTGAACTGTCCCAAAATAGGAAGTATTCATTTTTCCCAAACGCCAAAGGGATTCATATTTCTATAACTCTAACACCTACTTTAAAATGTATTTTTTTTAATGATAAATGTAATTGCCTTTATTCTGTAAAGATTCAAAAGTCAATGCATTTATCAATATGTGTCATAAAACATGATGATTTGAAAAAGTAATGTTTTCTCTAATTTATATCAACCATACATTTATTTTACAAAGGTACATAGAAACTTAAAAAGACAGGGGTACCATTTTTGTGAGCTTGCTGAAAACAGACAAAAGTTCACAAAAGCCATTTATTAAATACAACATGGAAATACTAGTAGATGAAAAATAATGCCCAACAGGGTCTTAGTATTAAACCTTTAACTAAGCGACGTACACATATATAATCCCACGGAATGTTTTTATAAGTTCCTGTATGAATCTCTCTCCGCTTGAGTAAAACATGTATTACTCATTATGCATTACGTGTAAAACAAAAATGACTTTTAGCTGTTATGGTTTTTGAAACTGTTTATGCTTTAAGTAGGCATTGCCGAAATGTATTGAACAACTGCTGCGTGCGTATTCATTTTGATGCATGATAACCAAGATACTTTTCTAAAATAAGTGCATTAAAGGCTTCCTGATGGACAGAACCATCAATCGGATTATGTCATTGTCATCACATCTCTCTGTTAGTTTGCATTATTCAAATATCTCATAAGATTTAAGTTTTTTTAATGTCAAATTCTTTTCATGATGTCATATCTTACTTATTGACAAACTCAACAATGTTCAAATCAGTAATGACTCATTTTTTCTGCAGATTGCCTGATACACTAAAACGTCATGTCACAAATGATAAATTGTGTTACTTTATCTGCATTTTAATATTCTTAGAACATCTTAAACGTCTACTGACAGAACATTTCTTTTAGATAGAGACCGTTTGTATTGATATCATAGTTGGGATGTACAAGCTAGTCTTAATCTTTACACATTTGAGAAGCAATGCCTTACGATAAATATTTTGTATACATATTTAAAACCAGTAAAGGAGTATTTTAGCTTAGCATGAAAGCCTCTACAAGTACTATGGGAAGTTTGAAGAAGAACGTTTGATTTTTATTTAACGTATAACTAATTAAATGCAATAACCCTAATTGTAAAGTCGAAAATCAATCGATTGGAGAACGCATTGAAATTAAAGGTAATTATGTTGAAAAAATAAAAGGAATAAAATTTTAATAGCTCTGTTTAATATATTAGGCTAGAGACGTTTCAGTGTTCCCTTATAAAAGTTATTGTGGTGTTAAGGGGATTTATGCTGGGACTCTTATCTTGCTACAGCATTTATGTATGGTTTGTCTATTTCAATTAGATGAATGTGGACGTTCCGTTCATTCCAGACAAGTAAACAAATTGATTATATCGATAAATTGAAATCGCCGACTACAAATAATATTAGTGCACGTTTATGTTCCACCCAAATTAAGTTTCCTTGTAATTAAAAGAGATACTACTTTCACTTCATCAAAATAAATATTTTACAGTATCTTTTATTTATTTGTTTAAAGAGTATTTCAAAGAAAATTAAAGTGTCGAAACTGCCAGTTCTAGGATATAGTATAATGTATCAGACTGGTATGTAAACTCAATTCCTGAAGCCTGTCTCATTAATCGAAAGGCAGTATGTCGTTGTGACCGCTATATATTTTGCATTCTTCATATAACAAGGGAATCTCTTAGAGCATACACTATGTCTGTTCAGTTATTTCGCTTCAAAGTATTGACTGAAGAATTGTAAAGTTATGGACTTGATATCCTTACCGATCAGACATGGTTAATTTGCTTTATATAATTCTTTTTGACAGCAACAGATTAACAATTTTTCTGTAATTTAATGTAATATGTTATTAAGTATTTTTGATGTATTACATATTTCATAAAACATGTAAATTCAATTACTTTTCAATTAATTTTCGATTACTTTGGTCAAATTTTAAATGTTAATGCCAGTAAAATAAAGTACATAATAAGAAATAATGCACTCTGGTGAAAAAAAAAACAACATAAAAAATTTTACAGCTGTGACTACAGTCTAGCAACATTTGCTATAAATAACATTTCATTGAAAGAAGAACAAAAAGAAAAGAAAGAAAGACAGAAAGAAAGAAAGAAAGAAAGAAAGAAAGAAAGAAAGAAAGAAAGAAAGAGAATCAATAAGTAAATAATAAAATAAGTAGATAAAAATAAGAAATTTGTTCTTAGTGAAGAAAATTTATGGAATATTCAACCCATTTTATAATCCCATTTCATAACCCATAATCACACAGAACGGAAAAAATCTTTTATTATCATGACTGTTGCAATTAAAGTTTTGTTTTGTTGTCAATGTTGTGCACTCCATAGAGGCATGGTCTTTCAAATGAAAGAAACATCTTTGGACATCAGTATGAAATAAATGGTATGGGTTTGGAAGAGGAGAGGATGACATTGAAACTCTGGCGACATGGACTGCGGACAGGTACTTGTTTGTATGAATATAGACCAAGCCATGGTAGATTGTGTAAAAGAAAACTAACATATTAAATTATCTGAAACGTTGAAGGGTTAGCAAAGAAAGGTTCTCCAATATTCCCCCAACATGACTCTTGTTCCTCAAGCACTTGCAACACCACATAGTCCTCTGCATCAATTCTAACCTGTTTGTGTCTGATTGTAATCTATTTGAAGACTCCCTTTAATGTAATTGTCATTTATTTCATTTCATTTCAATGTAATTGACCCCATGTCTGTTACCGATGCAGATACATGTGTAGTTTACCCCTTTTGTGTAAGATACTTTCAAAATATACAATCGTTTTGTCCAACTACTTAGTCACTTTCAAATTAAATTAGTGTTCTTATCATAAACTATCGAACAATGACCTTGACACTATGCCATCCCTATACTTCCTTTGGATGTAAGCTTTATTTATATCACACCAAAAGACTAAATTGGTACTACTATTAAACTTGTTTTTCCAGTTACAGACATGTTACCCTAGCATGTAGGGGCAAATATGCATTCTTCGCCAATGATGACTGAATATGAAAGAAACAAAGTTACAAACATAGATATCTGGATCTAAATGTTCAAAATATAATTTTCAACTGATTTAATAAAATTACTCCAATTTTTAGAAATGTGTATGGACACAATATATGTTGGTGATGGAAATTTAGCTAAACTCCAATAAATTTCATTTATTGAAATCTAATTAAACGTAAGCGCAATAGCTTCAAAGTAACCGGACTGATCCGAGTGAAACATGAATATTAATCGTCCACAGATGGTGTACATATTAAGTGGTTGTCCTCGACAGAATTATATGTTTTTGCGCCATCCAATTCGCCAGCTAAAAAAATAAAATTGTTCCAGTATGTGCCAGTTAGGCTAACTTGATATTGTAAGTTTACAAGTAACGTTTACCATACTAGGAAATAAACTCAACAGGTTCTATTTAAAACTATCTTAAAATTTAACAAAACATGATTGTATCGGTCTAATGTCTTTATTAAAGATGAAAAAAAAAATACAATAGATATAACAATGTACAAAATATCAAAGAAAACAAGAGCAAAAAAGAACCACTTATCACTTAATAGAACTGCTGTCCTTAAAAATATTTTAAATTATTTATATTTACTGAATTCAAGTTTAAAGTATGTATTTATTAGCATCTCTATTTTACGTTACTGAAACTCTCTGTTAAATTCCAAAATAACAGCAGGAACAGTAGATATAAATGTTAGAGACATAGAACCATAATGGAAATGGCACTTTCTTTACAAAATCTAAAATATGTCTAGTAGTTACCAAGACGTTACAGTCAGTTGTAAAAAAGCATCAAGCAGGGATTTCTACCTAGTTCATTAACTATCCCACTTCTTCAAAGCCTTTGGAAAGTAGAAGTTTTTAAATTCTAGCCCATCAAATTGCTATTATCATCAGTGTGACAAGTTAGATACAGTCATAGTACTCCTCAGACACGTCTTCACTAGATTTTGTTTACTTTAAGCCCCACTTACAGTCTGCAATGGAAACTGGCGCTACAAATATCCTACACGAAGCGTCTGAAGTAGCTGGGTATTCTCCTTACTTTCCATGTGCAAGATTTGCAGCATCTTTATTATTTGTTTAACTTACCGATTTGCTATCACTACTGTAAGAAACTGAACATAACTACGAAATTCTACTAGCTCATTCCTACAGACTTCATATATTCTACATGCGCACAGCACTTAATAACACGGTAACATAAAGAGAAGAGGACAACACGTCGCTACAGTGTGTCATTCAGCGAAATCATACCTGAAACAAACTGGTTGCACTTCTACACATTCCTGCGTGCCTGTTGGAGTAATTTACTATTTGATTAGACCCTGTTGGATTTCGCTAATGTACGGACAGTAACTCCAAAACGGCTGGATCTAACAGTCTTTGAAAGTGCACCATACCTTTTTGTTAATTTACACGCATTTAACATATTTCATCAAATTTTTATTTAATTCTCAAATCGATCTGAAAGGCGAACAGAAAGACGGATCATTGTACAGCTTTGAAGAACATGCATTAAGATTTTGTACAGATAATAAAATAATAAGTTTGTCCCCTTGTTATAAACGTTTCTTTATAGTTTCAGTCTTGCATAAGGTCATACATATCCTTAAATTTATATTCATGTTCAGAATTGAATTGAAAACATAACGTAATCCTTAAATTAAGGCAGTTTTTACACTGTACATACTTGTTTGCCAAAAAGAAAATTATTGTTTAATTTCACCTATACAGTGTATCATGATCCGATCTGCGGATGTCAACGGCTATAAAAATGTCAACTTCCGTTTTTAACGAGGTATGAATACAACAGATTGCAGGTGTTCCTCCACGGTCAACTAAAACGTAGTCACTTTTGAAATCTTCCGTGTGATTTTAAACCACTTTCATGCAAATTATTTTTTTCCTGGTGTTCAGTCGTTTAAATGATTCATTGCGGGTGATTTTATCAATATTACAGATTTCTATGACTAAATCGCTAAGTGTCAGCTAACATGAAAATGAGTGCGGGTGTTCGTGCATCCCTACTCGCAGATATTAATAGTTTATGTCACGTGTGCGAGGTTCAGATCGAAATATCCGTCATCGAGGGTAACTGTTTTGGCGGGAACGAGGCTATTACCAAGTGTGAAACCAGAATGTATGTGAATGTATGTGAATGTATGTGCGTGAGCATGTGTGCATCTGTATATGTGCATTTTTGAGAACGTTTTTATCTATTGTTTGTGTGTCTTCATGGAAGGTCACAACGAGATTGTGATATATGTACGATTTCGTATAAATGTCTATTTGTGTAACCTCCTTAAAATATAGATTTTATTATTATTATTATTATTATTATTATTATTATTATTATTATTATTATTAATTATTATTTTAGTCATATAATATGCTGGATTTTTTTCGCTTTTTTCTGTTTGTATATGATAGATCTTCAAACTAAGGTTGAAAGACTGGATAAAAGTTGCTGTATTTAAGCTATTTTATATATAAAAAAAAAGTAGAAACTACATCTTCAGGTTTCGAACGTACAATATCGACACCATTACTCGGATGGGTCGGTATCTAGTCAAAACAAGTTAATTAGCATACGTGACAGTCAAACAAAATAAAAAACGTTTGTAGGTGTATTTTCCTAAAATGTCACGCTTTCACTAAATCTATGGAATTAGTTATGTACGATCGATATTTGTTTTAAGCATACGACTAACTAAGATCGGCGACGCATTTCTCCGATCAATTAAGGACAAATGGACTGCTAATGCCATAATACAAAACTATTCATTAGTAGTGCAGTAGTGTTTTAAATACGGGACTAGTCCAAGGCGATCGTAAATTGAGCCTATTTCAATATACAGTCTGAATCATTTGAGTAAGAATCCTTTACATAATGTCATAAGTTTACTCGAAATTTTAAAACTTTAATAATCTTACATTAACAAAATATTGACACGATATAGGGCTAGAAATCTGGAATTGTTTGAAACTACTCCATATATTGAAAACATATGATGGGACGGACGGGTGACTTTAGCTAGGCATGAACGGACCAAGTTTTTACAAAATACAGAATAGTCTGCATACTGGTATTTACGTATTATAGATTTGTTCTGCATGTACAGTTTCTTCTCTTTGATATCTGAAGAAAACATGATTTGGGTCAAACTAATTCTAGTAGTCGTACTGGTTTACCTTCAGTTAAAATGGAATTGACATTATTTGTGTAAAGTGCTGGTAGTATCTTTGGAAATACAACAAAGTGAACCAACTTAAGGTTAACCTTTAAATTCCTTCTTTAATTAAATTGCAAAGCCCTCTGTACTCTATTATGTCCCTATACACAGGCACTTCTAATCATAAATTGCCTTTGAATATGGTTTGACAAGTCCCTGAAGGTGTCATAATGTTCAGTTTCTGTCAGGTTGGTGATATTCTCTGATACCATCATTCTTTAAAGAACTGACAAAAATCTCAAGGGATAGTGTAAACCATGCAAGTGTTAATTCAATCATTAATAGCTACAGATATGAATCACAATATTTTCTGAGCATTATTTTCGAAGAAGAGTTATAACCAGGAAGCGATATGTGAAAGGACTAAACAGAATGTAAGATATATCATTATTGTACATTTTCAGACAAAAAGGAAAATGTTTTTCCAAAATGACTTTTTGTGTGAGTACTCGTATGGTGTATGATCACTTTAACAAGAAGAATCCCTTAGCGTACGTTTAACTGGGACATAGAGCAGTATTCATTTACCCTGATACGAAGAAGTACCGTCTGTCCGTCTGTCAGTAAACACAATGTTTCATGGCTATTTCTCGACAACAGCTACTTGCTTATATTCACCGAAACTTTAAAATAATTAATACCAAGGCTAAATCTGTATTTAAATCACTTTAAAAATGCTATCATGTGGCACCGCAGAATTAAAGCACAAAACAGTAATTCAAAGTGCAGAGAGCAGATATTTCCCTTGTTAATAAACGTCAAAGCGTGGCTAAGCAAAGCGAGTCTTTGAACAACACTTGATGATAACATTTCATCCCGATAAATTGTCACGTTAATACGTGATAACAGGACTGAATATGTTTGTGCTTTGTTAACCTCTTAACGGGCCGTGAATTTTTGTTTTCTCTAATATTTCGTAGACGTTAGTCCTATCTACCCATTAAAACAATAACCAATCGGGGGTGGGGGAGTTCGAAAACTGGACTCATACAGAAAAGGGACCGAAACTCTGGGGGCAATATCATAACAATCCATTTTTCTTTCTTAACATTTCGAAACAACGGCCTAATGTCAAAGGAATAGAGATCGCAAAGGGGACCATAAAACTTCTCAACCTGTTGATGTTGGGTTTGCATTATACTCACTTCAATCCACTAGTTTTTATACGCCATCTCTAGTGTCAACCTGTTAGTTTGTGCACTTTTAACTGGCGGACTTAAAAGCATTTCCTTTTATTCCAAATGACAGAGTCAACGAGGCAAAATATGAAAAATGGATTACTCTCTTGTGGAACTGACTGATCGGCGAATCTATTAATTTTTCAAATCATTTGTGTTATCCCGACACATGAGAAAGATCCATAAGTTCGATAGAATTTTACAAATTACAAATTTCACTAATATAATTTTCTTTTGTGATTCTCTTTTGTTACGTATGCATGTAAACAGTTACTTAGTATTATGTATGTAATAGCTTTTATTACAGTTAAAGGTATAGTCTCCAGAAATTTAAATTATAAAGTTTTGCAATGAATAAAGCAAGTAAGATATAAAATCTAAAAAATACTATGACGAACACACCAATGTAATGTAGATTTCGTAGCATACGGAATCACAAAATTAAATATTTTTTTCTGTTTGTTTTTATGCATGCACGTCAAATACTTTATAAATATAACATTTCAAACATTTCTCTGCGTTTGAACCCGGCAGTTCTAAGAGATTGTATTCTATCAATACGCCAAATCTGGAAAAGATTAAGAGTATCCTGTCAAACGAAGACAAATATCTTGAAAATTTTGCCAACCTAATCTATAAAGTAATATGAATACTCAATAGCGCACTTGAAATGCTCCAAATAGACCATTAAAACTAGAATCAAAAATTTAAACTGGTTAAGAACAATACCTTGAAAGCACCAAAATACAGGTTTGTTGCAGTCAAGAGTTAGTCACAAAGTCATATACTTTGGTTGAATATTCAGTATCATTCTTTTATAATGTTATAAAATTGTGATATGTATGCTTTGCCAAGAATTAGATCGTCACATTGAACAGAAATGTACATGTAACTTGAAATGTTTTCTTTGCACTACACTTTTACCACAGATTGTGAATGCGTTTTGTAATAACTTAGCGCATTCGAAGCATGTTTACATCTCAGTGGCAATAAATTTAGAGAAAAAAAAACTCGTGTTATGTACTTCACCAGAACAAAAGAACAACGATTTCTTGTGCTATACCTGAAAATTCTAAAGAAAGATGTCAACAAATCGCTAAACAATAGCTATATTTACATTCCATTGTTTAATAATCAATTGTCAGAAAACAAGAGATACCTTTGAGATATACTTTTTAGTGAACAGGTTTCTTTTGTACTCAAAGTTAGATTAGACTTCCATAATTTGCTTTAAATAGACACACCCTAGAATTATGCTCATTTTCAAATCCCATGAAACAATTAGCAATACGGTAATTAAAACAAATGTCAACAATTCTCAAAGACTCAGCCAAAAATTGCAGAAATAATTAACCCCGTTACCGAAGTTAAATGTATTGTAGTGCCGTTAAAGCATCATTTACTGTTAAATTGAAAGCGATATATCGATATTTTTAGCATAAAAGAGATATTTTACTAGCCATATACTAGTATATTTTCTGCTAAAAAATGCATCTGGTTTTTTTTTCTTCTCTTTTTTGTACATTCAGCCAATTTTCCATATTAAGATCAAATAATTTGCAGAGAATACCTCTTTACCATTTTTTTGAAGCTGACAAACAGATTTAGGAGGCAGAAAAAAACATAGCAATTAATTCCATTAGATCAAAAAAACAAAAAATCAAACAGGGAATGCCACGTACCAAAAACGCAGACATTTTTACTCTCCGACTCGACATCTCCGAGGCATATGTACTTGTATCTATCGCGATGAGATTAAACTTTTCTTATTTGGTGTTCGGACTAAAATAATATTATCTAAATATTTTATCATAAAGTTAAAAACAAAAAAATCAAAAGGGAATGCCACGTACCAAAAACGCAGCCTCCCCAAAACGAACCCCACATCACCCAGAAGTGCACACCACCAACACACACACACTGCTTTATGAATGCTTTGTTATACACATGTACTTGACGTTAAGTGTAGTCATACATGAATGTACATTTAACTTGAAAAAAATTAATGCTGTTCAGTTTAATATTCAAACATTCAAAAAGCGTTATTCCAGTTCAAAGCCAAACCAATTTAACCAAACGTTATACCAAAGCTCCGAAAACTTTTGTCTCGGAAATACGTAAGCAGCAACTTAACTCAAAAGTCTAATAATTTAGTTTAAACTAAGGATGGGAACGAATATTCGAACATTCGAATATTCGCATTCGTTCCGAATATTCGAATGCAATTTTAGGATTCGAATATTCGTTAATTTTTTTTTCAACTTTTAAAGTTCGACAAAACGTTGACAAACACATGAAAGCCTTACCATATTTCATCAAACAACTAATTGCTTAATAGCCCCGGTCGGTGTTTTGATAACACGTGTCATAACTGCAAATTGCAGATCCTAAATTGCAAACAGTTTTTCAGTTTGTTGTTTTAGTAATTCACACGTGGAGTCATTATCTAGCGTCTTTATTTCATGTTTTGTAAGGTGCGTATCTTAATGTTTTGTTAAAATAATTAGCCCTAAATTCGGCGATGTAACTCAAGTCTATCGCCTGTAACAGATAAACGTCATAGCTTTAAATTTAAAAAAAAAAAACAATCATGTTCGATTACTCAGTTGAAACCCAATCGAAAAATCATTACTCAATAAAATGCAACCAATGGTATTTTGAAGAAAGAAAGATTGATGCGCACTGAATCCACTTTGCATCAAAGTCCGATTTATTAACTTTACTTACGATCAGATCTGATATTATTTTCAATCTTACTACATCTAAAAACGCTAAAATCTTGCTAAAATGCCTCCAGCAACTACATCACGTGCATGGAAGTTTTTCACGCGCTCAATGTTTCAAATCCCTAAATGTTGAGAATCATGAATTTAATTGACAATTCCCGAATAGTTATTAACTAGTAATTGGCAAACTATACATAATTTCGGATAAATACTTTTCGGATAGTAAAACATTCGGAAAAGTTTTAAAATTTGATTCGAATATTCGAATGTATTCGAATAGTTGATACGAATATTCGAATACTAAATATAGTATTCGTTCCCATCCTTAGTTTAAACATATTCTATTGCCAGTAAATACAACTATAAACAGATACATCAATTACAATACAAAAAAAGCAAAAGTTATCTCAACTTAGATACGGGTCGTCCTTAAATTAATATATACATATATATATATATATATATATAACTTATATATTTATTGTTTTTCTTTATTTCATGGTAATTTTGTCTTCCGAAAAAAAATATATGTTTGTCGACCATTGCTAAAAATGTATGTATTTACCTAGTATGGCTGATATCTTTGGAGTCTATTTTGCAATTACTAGAAAAAAAGAAAGACCTCTATTATGATCATTAACATTTAAAAATAATAACCATTATATCAATGTTATTTTTAACGCTCACATCCCACTGGGAACGTGGCGGTAGACGACAAGCCCATAATAACGAATTGCGACTTCTAAGGCTAAACTTTTAGAAACATTACTTTAAATAAAGTCGATTGTTTTCTAGCCACAATTGTTTTTGATTTATCCCTAGTGGTAACTGCTTCTCTTAAAAATCAAAAAAGAAACTCAAGCCATTTATCATTTCAGCCCTCATCATAAAGAATTATTCCAACTCCAACGTCAGGAGCTTTAAAATTGCTGTTGTCGGAATGCCGGACAATTTGCCGTACTATCTTTTCGTTTTCGTTTTTCGTATATGGCCCTAATATAAGGTTCCCCATAGGATGACTGTATTTGGGAAGGCCTCGCGAAGACACTGTGCCTCAATTCAGTTTCCCCTTTAGTCTCATTAAAAGATAAGGTTGTAAGGTTGTACCAACTTAACTATAAGACACTTGACTCGGGATTAATTGCCTTAGCGTCGTCCTACAGACGATTCTCGATTTCCCTGTCGTTATAAGAACATGCCATTGATATCTGTAAAAAAAGAAAACAGCTACTGGTTTTAAAGACTATGATGGCAAAAGAAAATTCATCTATCTATAGATTTGAATCTAAACAGGCATTTTAAGTATATGATATCTATTTTTGAATGTTCTTCTGAGTAGGGGAATATTTGTATTATTTATTTACTTTTCGCTCAGTTAGAAATATTCATCAATGCTCCGAGCCACAATTTGGAAATTAGCTTTTATTTATTAAAGTGCCTGTCTCTTTCTCCCTTTTTTTACATTCTCTGATATGTAACCGTAAAGGACGGGCAAAGTCCCACGAGATAACGAAAAGCTATGCAACTTTTAATTCAATTACAGTAGTCGGAACGTAACAGTTGTCACACGGAGCGCACGATACACGCACGATGTACGCACGATACACGCACGTTAGACGCACGTTGCACGTTCGGTAAATACACGATGAGCGATTCAGAACGATACACGATATACACGATGTACGAAGCGCACGCTACACGCTACACGATAAACGGATTATACACGTTATACGATCACTTTGAGATTTCACATTTTATCTAGACTTAGACCTTTTAATCAGACCGAAAGAATAAGATCAATTAGAAGTTTCATATCTTAACAATAAAAAATGACATCGATAAGTGTCAAAAGATCCACAGTTTTCATATCACAGTATGTGTCAAATTTGAACACCTGTCGGAGTGACTTTGGCAGGAAATTAATTGATCCCGATGTGCGAGAAAATGGGCGTAATTAATGTTAATTGCCATCTACACTTTTCGTTAAATAAATTCTACATTAAAAGACACTTTTTTAGGACCGTGTTCAAGTATAATAATTTTATACTGGAACCTTGAATTGATATGTTGATGGGTGTCAAGTGGGTGGGGTAAATTGACATTGAAGAAACTGAAAGCTTGAAATGGCGTTTTCGAATAAATCAAGCATTTGGAACGGGGTTTTTAATGTTATTTTGTAGTATTTATAGGTGTGATGATTATACAGCCCCTAATTTTGACCAATGTTTTAATAGAAAAAAGTTTTAAACAATATTTAGGTTTTTTCCGGTAGCCCGAAAGTGAAAAAGTCCCTCTAGAAATCTAAGATTATTCTTAGAGGAGAGAAGATAATTAAAGCGCAATGCAGTATTTATGTACTGTGGACTACGGTGATTAATTCTGTGTAAAGTTTTATATCATGTTACTTTATATTGTGTTTTAGTGGGCCTATTCTATAGGTGGGGTATATAAAAACACAGAAAAAATGAACCTCTAGGAAACAGTGATATTTTCTAGAGTGAAGAGGGTTATTAAAAGTTAATCTTTATTTCAATGTAGTTTAATTCTTGGCACGCAGTTTCATATACTTTATGTCACTGCTACCATTCTTTTAGATTCAGAACCCCTGTTGAGGTGGTTTGAGTAATACTTTATTGGGGTTGTAATAAATTTAAAGTAAAATTAAACAGACTGTTATGTATTATAAATTTTCTCACCCATTTTGGGATAAAATTTATAAAACTTTCTAGGAAATGAACCAAAAAAACAGATTAAAAATCATTTGCAAAATTATTTTGGACCCTCTGTAGAATAATGGAATGGTCCAATTGCATGACACAACTCTGCATCCAGTGGTGGATAGCAGATTCAATTAGAACCTTGGAGAAGACACATCT
This sequence comes from Saxidomus purpurata, assembly GCA_022818135.1. NCBI lineage: Eukaryota > Metazoa > Mollusca > Bivalvia > Venerida > Veneridae > Saxidomus > Saxidomus purpurata. The sequence continues at coordinate 47,879,357 of JAFMSR010000013.1, forward strand.
CACAGCCTAGATTATACAGTCTCAAAATGCCATATATGGTGTTAACATATACATGTATGTACATGAAACATATAATCTTATATGGAATTATATGTTTATTTGATATACTGATGATGAAGAAGATACAATGAACATCAATGGATGGTTAATTACTGGGCAGAAAAATGATGTACATTCCAATATCTAATTTATCTGATGGCATTTTTTACATAAAGTAGTTTCATCAGTATAAAGGCTATGAGATAATAGCATTTAGATTTTGTTTGCATATCCTATGTACATAACTCTGATGATATTATGAGGTGGTAACACATGTACATATACCGTCTCCCTTGGTCTAGTGGTTTAGGCATCCGCCTTTGGAGTGGGAGGTTGAAGGTTCGAAGCCCACCAGGGGTCCGTTCTGATATAGCTGGTTGGTGAGCCGCCAGCTAGTTAAATAATGGTTACCGTATGCCTACCTGCCTGGTGCCTGGCATTAAATGGTAGGATTCGGGAGGTACATGTGCTCAAAAAAGTCTCTCATAAGTCAGAAATGGCTGGCCCTTTAAATAGGGGTGACACTATAATAAAAAAGCACTTTACCTTTTACTTTTATACTATACATGTAGTAGATCATTTGGAAAAATTGTTCTTGGAATACACATGTAGCATTAGCAAATAATTTGATGGAAGACTGACAACAATATGAAAGAGCTAAGCAACACTCTATATTTATAAAGGGGGTGTAACCTCACATGTTTCAAAAACCTCAATAACTATGAGACTGCAGAATAGAGGCTCAGCAATGATGGTACTCATGTTTTTTTTAGTTATTTTGGAATTTAGATATGTAGAAAGAACTTAAAAAGATCTATATTTGTTCAAATTGATGTAAGCTAGGCATTTTAAAGGAAACTATCAGAGATGAGGAACAAATTTAATAAACCGGACAGAGTTCAAGCACCACCTCTGCCACACTTACAGGAAAAAAGGCCCTTTGAAAGATTTCTAAAATGGTTTCAATTTATGAAACTAACCAGAGGAGATCAGTGTCAGAAGTACTATATGACTACATAACTATACAACCGGTCTACTGAGACCAGAGTAAATTGTGACTTAGTAATAGATGTGATTTTCATATTATTTTCTTTATTAAGCTATTAAAGACCGGTAAAGCCAGTGATACCGGCTAACACCTATATTTTTGTAGTTTAAGCACAATTTTGCCATCTTAGCCTTAAAAGAAATCTTATTTTTTAAAATGTTTTATTCATTTTATACAACATGATTATGGTACTCTTTTAGTGATATTATACTATTGTATACTTAAATAATGAGCTCTTTGCAGAACTTACTACTTAATTTAATTAGGATCTTCAGTAAAAGAACTACTTGTAATACTAAAATACAATTATTAATCAAGTGTGAGGGTTCTCACAAGACTGATATATATTACAAATCTAATAAAACCTATTTCAAGGTATACAACTTGATTAAAATCAATTTTTTCTATGTGCCTCCTTCTGAAGTAAGAGAGTAAGAGTCTGTTATAGTTAAACTGGTAAGAAAGATGCAGGTGATCAGATGTAGCATCTGTATGGCCAGTGGCCAGTCCAAACCTGCAAGGATCTACTTACTGATCATGATAAAAAGGGTTGATGTTTCATTCAATTGGAGGTAGTACAAGTAGGTTTGTAAGTAGAAACCGGCTACATTTATCCTGAACCCGCCCCCTACCCCCTCCGTCCCCAACATATTACAGATAATAGCCAGTGAAATTTTGTTTAATTATAATATTATATGGTGCCATACAGACAGTGCAAACTACCATACAGTATCAAATTATATATAAGATATAAGTTACAGTATTTTATAACTGAAACAGGCATGTAACAGGTACAGTGGTTGGGCAACCCCTACCAACATGTCACCCGTCACTCCCTGCTAATTTCTGTTATGTGCAGACTATGATTTGCTAAATAATAACAAGATTGAATTTTTATGTTTTGGGTTGCCAATTTAAATCAACACCCACTAACCAGTGAAACAGCATGTTTACTACTACAATTAAAATACTAGTACTTACTGAATATAAAAAATTGCATTTATATAAAAATTGTTTAGGATTTTGACTAGTGACCTACAGGATGGGGTCTGATAGCAACTGGAGTACATTAGATAACTAATTTTATCAGTTATTTGACAGTCTACTATGTAATATTCTCCAACAACCTTTATACACATTAACTTAGGGCTTTTCTTAGACTGAGAATAATTATTAATAGTGAAACCATGCAAGTCCAAGCTTATCCATTTCTGGCTTGAATTTTAGTCTCTGTGTGGTGAAAGCTATATATGCAGTCAAATAGCCAGTGAGGGGTGTTACATTTTACAATGCACTAGATGCAAACCTGGTCAACCCAAAGTATGTACCAACCCGAGCTGGTTGGTAGTAAGTTTGCGCCCAGCCTAAGACGTGTGATTGATTTGTCCATTTTGTAATTTGTCAAGTATCCCATAGGACGGCCAGGTCGCACTGTTTTGCGGCAAAATGTGTTTGTTTTAAGTTTCAATTCTCTACACCATCCATCCAGGATAGTGGTTCGAATCCCGGCATATATTTCTGTGGGTGAGTATGGTATGTCCTGGATCATGGCCCCTAAACCAGGCCCCTTTTGTCTGCATCATCTGCTCTCATTACCAGATATTATATATATCATAAACCTACATGAGCTGGGCACTATAACATGGTAACTGGTAAGCCTGTTTTTAGGCATTGATAAAATTTATGAATAATAATAATGTATTCAATAACTCTGGTCTAGAATGACTGTTTTTTATTTCATTGAGAACAGAGATGATAGTGAATCTGAAAATATATACAATATAGCAAGTTTTTAGGTTGATGATGTAAAAAGACAGCTCAATGCAGTGTCTATTGTTATCATTTCTGGTATAAATGCAGGAACAGGTTACAGAATATTCCTGATAAATGGAACAATAATTTGTCAATCTTCCTATGATGGCAACATACATGTTTAGATGGTTACAACAGCTGAAGCTAATATACCAGAGCCTGGATTTTTAGACCCATCGTGTATATATGTAGATGTCCAGAATAAAAATATCTGATCTATTATTTGAGTTTCTAACCCTGCGAGATGCGGTATGTCAGATTTGATCATTTTGTTTTCATAGGGCACTTGTAGGAGGATCTTACAAAATAGCCGTGCTTTATGATCTCACTGACCAAAACCTTGACTTTCGCTCAATATTTGAGAATCTATTCCTGGCGCCCCAGTCTAAGGGGCGAACCCCAGCCTCAAGTTCAAACAGGTAGGCAGGAGTAGAGGACAACGCACTAAGGGCCAGCTGGAGGCCTTAATTTTGGACAATATTCAGACCCTGTTTTGAATGACAATGAGGCATTTGATGAGACTCAAACTAATTAATCAGTCAAAGACACTACCTAATTACCTTTCTCTTTATGTCAGCTAACGGATATATTATTCCAATCAGGCAGTATAGGGGACGTTTTGGTCATATGGGGGGACGTTTTGGTCTGGGGACGTTTTGTTTTGGGGACGTTTTGGATTGCTTCGGACTTTAAATATTTTCGTAAAAGTGTAGTTGATTCGGCGTATTATTAGCATATAGCCAATAAAAGATTTGTTAACATCATATCACGATATGTTGCTTCGATACAGGCGTACCTTGTCTGCTGCACTTTAAGGAATGCATTGACAACAGCAGTTTAGATAAAAAAAAGATGTCCTTTCCGTTGCAAAAATAGACCTAAATTTCGGATATGAGGTGAAAATGTGTTCGACCTGTCCCGAAAGTATTTCTTGCTCTCAACTACACTAAATAATATAAACTGAAATCAGCACTTTTTTGGGGGAGATGTGCACGCTAAGTAAAACGATTAACTACGAAATACACCATCGAATCGTACGTATACCGTATGGATTATCGTGCATCGCGAATCGTGTATCGTGTATAGTATATGGTGCACGTTGCACGATGAATGATACGATATGATACACGATATACGATTGACAAAATACACGATGAGTGCACGCACGTTATACGCACGTTGCACGCACGTTATACGCACGATATACGCAAATTTTGACAACTGTTACGTTCCGACTACTGTATTAAGTTCATACTGTATCCGCTACCGGTGTAATTGAAAAGTACATGTTTGCTGGAAACAAGCTTCAAACTCATGAAGATAAAATAAATAGTAATTTCTTAATGCTCTTGCTGTCGGCACAAGGTGAAGAGAGTAAATTAAAACTCTGTCAACATCGTGGAATTTAAATCGAAGAAATGGAAACAAGTAATAACAACTATGTTTGGTAACATAATCTTCAAGTTCTACAATCATGCTGAACTGCGTGTAACGTTTAAAAAAACCGGATCAAGTTTAAAATTATTCTTGATTACTAGCAAAGAACTTGGACCAGTCATGTGGACCTTCCCACGATCCTTCAAGGGTCTTAATTTGTGTTTGTTGTTGTCTACGTCGTCGTTGCTTGTTAGCTTCCGAAATAGACTTCAAAACACGATCAATGATTATATTTATCAATAACTCTAAAGTCCTTTCTATTCATTAAATGTGCGTCGTCGGGAACAACCTTTATGACTGTCTATTATTTTGGATAGGATTTTAGTGTCAATGATCATCAGTTACTGTTCAAAAATGTAGAAAGATTAATTTATATATGTACAGGCAAACATTTGCATCTTACATGCATTTCAAATATCTAGGCAGATCGAGTAAATTACTGTAAATATTCAAATTTATTGAAGACTTCATGGCTTCATTTTTTCTTTAAGTTGACCCGATTTTGACTAACTAGTACCAGCTACTTTGTTCTAATTTATATAAAATCTGTATCTTAATTCGACGTTTTGGTAAAGAGAATATCCCCTTGTCAAAACAACAAAAGTTTGCCGGCTTCTTTAGGGTGGTGCTTTCCCACTCCTATTCCCGATGCATGTTATCAAACTAGGGCTCTCGTGTCCTTACAGTTTATTCGGTTACATTGTTTTCTGTTTAGACCTGGAGTACGTTAAATATGTTCAAATGCACATTACATCTACTTCGTAGTGTCTTGTATAATTAATTATAAATTGAAAATACTATTTACTGAAAGCTGAAAGACAAAAATACCAGTGACAAGTGATAGTATTGTATTTGGTATTTATGTAATTTAATTTCTGATACAGCGTTTTGCTATGCACATTGTAACTCTAACGAATTTATTTAACTGAAAAAATGTCAGACTGAGAAAGTAATGAACTAATACATGCTTGTATGTAACATATTAATATCACTTGTTGATATATGGCTTACATAGAATAACCCAATATAATGTAGGAAACGTTTTGCCTTCTGCAGGCTTTTCGTTCTTGCAATTTTTTCTTTTATGGATTATCAGTTTTGCAAAGTTCCTATGGAATGCAATTACGTTAAATTTACTACTGAATTCTCTGACTTTCTCTTCCGTAAAACGCTGATGCAATTCCCAAAAGATGAAATAGTCAAGTATTAATTAGCTCAGCCGAGTGCATTGCTGCAATTTGCCAGTAACAGATATAAATCTGTACTTATATTCAGTATAAGGACGATAGAGAAGATTATGGACTAGTGTGTGGGATTTTATGAAATGTTTAAAAAGAGTATATATAGTATTGTAATGTCGGTCGAAGGTAAAAGAGAAGTGCCAACGTGTCTTTGTTATATCAACTAGTACGTATGTAAAGTACAACTTAAGACCTTTTAATGGCAATGTCAAAACTTTCATTTCAAATACTTACCTAAGTGTAATTGTTGTGTGCATCAAGGTCACACTAAGAACTTGAATGCGTCCTGAATTTATAGCTGCTTTAAAACCACTATCGAAACTTAATATCCGAGGTATATTTTCAATCTGATAATTGTGCAGTAGAGCGAAAAACTTTCCTTCCTTGGATGTGAATATAATTTATAACAGAGCTTCTGATAAGGGTGCTGTCAGGCTCTAAGATGTGTTAAGTCAAAATACCATATTATGAAAAAATAATTTCGAGTATTCTTTTGTTAAGCTTGGCATCGTAACGGCAATACATCATAATTGAATTAGGTCAAATAGTTCGTCATACATTTGGTAACATTCCTTCATGAAACTGCTAAGTGTGCATTGCCATTCTTTACTATGGCAAATATTTACAAATTTATTCTATTCAAAACATTTTACGGAGAAGAAAAGCTAAAAAATTCATCAGTAGAGATTTTTCCTTTTTGTGCTTTTGCTTGACAAATTACTTTAAAAAAAAACAAAATCGACTGCAAAAACATTCAAATGACGTACAAATGTATTTAGAGATACTACTTCAACTTAATTTGTTCGGTTACGATGCTATATGAAAGTCAAAGACCCTAAAACGGATAAAAATGTCCAATCAGTCAGTCAAGATAAGATATATTATAAAACAAGACAAGAGGGCCAAATAGGCCATACATCGCTCACCTAAGTAAGACAGAAAACATGCGATATTGCATGACAAAAGTTATAATTAATCTAGGATCTAATTTTAATTAAATTCAATATAAACCATGTAAAAATGTGACATCGAGAGTGTTGAAAAAAACGTGTGTTTACTTAAGTGACTTAGTTTTGTTGGGAGGTTATGAAACAAACACCCCTATTTTTTAAACGTTACAAAGAGAAACATTATGACAATGTACCAAGTAAATGAAGAAGTAGAAAATGTGCCCTCTCGGTTTTTTATTAGCACTTTCTATTATTTAACATTGTGTGATTTTTTTTAATTCTAGACAGCCCATTTTCACACTTGACAAAGATTTCATACAAATATAAAATATATGGAAACCTAGTATTTGACTCTAAATTACCCGGTTTTAAACTTGACCTGTATTTCATTACGATAAGCATTCTGAATTTTATGTAGATCTGGTAAAAAACGTGATCTCTAACATACTTAAAAGAATTTTCTTTGATTTGATGACCCAGTATCAAATTTAATCTAGAGATTAGCAGTGTGAATACTGTCACTATTTTTCATTAAGATTTTACTGAAATTATGGCCTCCAAAGTGCTAACAAGCAATTTTTGACGAGAATCATTGGTCACAATAGCTCGCCCTTTAGGACTTTGTCCTCAGATGAGCTTAACATGAAAACATTTTAAACGACGTTCTCTAAGCACTTTATTCGTAAAGTTATAACTTTATAAATCTTTCTTTTTCACTGATGTTGTCCTCACCAACAACATTAATCTTCAATGTAACCTCTTATTTTTTTAGAAACCCTTATATAAATTGATATCATTTTAATGTACACAATATACTTGATCGTTGTGCTTGAATTTATTCTGCTGGTGATGATGAAATTCAAAAACTAACGCCGTGAGGGCTAGACATAATGGCTCCATGCAAACTTCAAATTAATTTCAGCTTTTTAATACTTGCCTATATATTATTGCATTTCAATGGGTTGCCTGTGTATTACAACTGTGTGATTTGCTTCTAGTACTTATTGTATCTAATTGAACAAATAAGCCGAATTGTATGATGCTAAACTCATTATGTCCATACCTTTTACTAAAACGAATTCAAAATATTCCAAAATAAGGAGTCTGACGATCGAGGCTGTCAAAACAATGGTGCATTTCAAAATACACCGAATGCTCTAGGTTCTCATGTGTGCATTTAAATTTCACACAAATAAGCATCGTTCTACAAATCTAGATTTTATTTTTATCATCCAAAATTATCAATGCTAGTAAAGCTTTGAAACAAGTAAAAAAAAATACTTGTCACACTTTTCCTAACACACCATTGATAGGCCTCAATTTTTGAAACAATCGTGAGAAAGTATACTTAATTGAAACAGAAAGGTCAGTTGAACCGAATCCTAACACGAAGCTCATAAGGAATAGGTCTGACTTAATTCAGCCATAACTTGACAGACAAACCTAATTTAAAGATTCAACATTTTAAATAATATTGTACTTAATGTTTTAGGCTCTATTTGAGTTTATTTTGTGTATTATTTTCATTGCATACATACAAAGTCATACAAACATACAAAACGATTGATACAAATAATTGATATAGGATTGTTTGTGAGGTTGGATTCAATCAAGATCTAGTTGAGATCCAAGCACTCTAATCAACAGATGTAAGTGCAATCGAATTACTTTAATCGCAACCATAAGCCGATTGACCTAACAACTCTGTATTTCTAGACTTAATAAATTACAAAGAGTCGGTCGCAGATTTAAAAGCCTTTATAACGAGATGCTAGATTGAAATGCAGAATAACAAGCTTGGTATTTCTTTAATGAATGTCCATTTTATCGTACTTCAGATATCGTACGTCTTTATCGTACTAAAGATACATACCATTTCTCTCTCTGTATCGTACTTAAGACACAAATCATTTCTCTCTCTTTAAGAATATGTTTTGATGTCACTTACCTTTATATCAAGTAACAAAAATCGCTTTTTAAGTACCAACTGTGCATTTTCAGTGGCAAAAAAAACCTGAAAGATTGGCCTAAGAAACAAACAAAGCCATTTTCTCATCGCTTTGTACGTTATCCATTTTAATCACATCTCTATTCTAACACAGGGCTATTGAACTTTGCAGAAGAGGCAAAATCAGAATTTCTTCTGCATGAATAGGGTTTAAAATGCAAATGCATTGTTTATTTAAGAGTATAAAGTGCCCGTCTGGGAAATAAAGACAGAATAAAACTTGAAAATCCGTACTGATAACGGTTATCTCTGCCAAATGTTCTAACAGCAAAAGAACTGTTTAATTCCTGCAAAGCATTCCGGTTTGTGCACTATGCAAGATTTACGTCTAAAAGATTATTTCTTAAACGCGTCGTTAAAAGTCTCTGTGGACCGAAAAAGGCGCACAGAGAGCAATCTCTTCCAACTTGAAAAACAAGACAGTCATAGGATGCCGATGATGGAAAATATTAAAGACGGGATAAACTGGTATATTTTTTTAACTAAACTTGCTTCACAATGTCAGAAATATTTAAAAATGCATTACCATGTTCGTACATGGTCAAATCTTTGTGCATCTTACATAAAAATATTTCTTCAGTTTCTCCAGTTTTACATCAGTCCCTTAGATTTCGGGAACTTCGACAAAAAAATTGCAATGCAGATAAATCTAGTTTTGTACGTTAGTATTTCATTTATATTCACGACATTTTTAACAGAGAGTCCAACAACTATGTGTTATAAACTAACGCATATCCAATATCGATGTGAAACTATTGAATATTGTTATTGTTTAATTTTATTATATACTCTTTGCATGGTAATAGTATATATGTATGTAAACAAAGTATAACCAACATTGTTATTTTGTATACTCAAAATTCATTTCGCACATGAAAAACAAAAATATGAGCAGTTAATATAGTTGCATGATATCTTGTTAACTTGACACATTTTCAACAAAATAACGAAGATGTATGTGTAATTATCACCGACGCAAGAAGATGATTTGTAGTTAGGTGTTATAAAAAAGCAACTACAGTATATCAATCATTGTTTTTCTGCAAGTTATATTACAAACCATGTTATCGTTTCGAGCATTATAACTTTTCAGTCGATTGGGATATTTTAAATCAATTTAGTTAAATTCACACGAGATTCAGCTTCTGGTACATATTTTTGTGAAGACAACCATCGTCTTTGTTATCTTGTTTAAATTACGCAGACCTGGAATTGGACGAAACATTGTGATATTTTCAAATATATGAGAATTTTGTTAAAATAAATGTCTGTTTAAAGCGATGAAATTGAAACTGAAACGTCACAACATTTTGATTTAATGTGTTATTTAATAAACAATTCTAAAATTCGAATATGAATATACGGCAACATTAACTGAGAAAAAAGTCGAGAAATATTCTATGAATACAAATTATATAACACAGATTAAATAAATATGCAAATTGATCGAGCATGGCAAAATATTACAATCAAAGAGACAAATACAAAGTTATGAAGGATATTCTACAGATTATAAGTCTTTATTCGACAAAACATTACAGATACAACGAATAAAACAAATGTTTTCATACCAGATGTTGCTCTTCAATTGAGTGAAATTTTCTGTAGGATTATAAAAACACGAGTCACATCATACCGATCCAACCCATTTTGCTTCTAGCTCCAACTGTTGTATCGATACGGGGTATCAAACATGTCTCAAATCTATAAGATCATTTCATAAGTTACTGATGTGGTTTACATACATTCGAGTCAGTGTTATCAAATTCAAGTTAGACTAAAGAAGAGAAATGCAAATTTTCTTGCCATCTGTTGAATAATTTAACTGCATAAAGACGTGACAAAGTGCTTTTTAAGCAATTCCACTTGATTTATAGTTAAACATTTCTCTCTAAATCATATTCAAAACACGTTAAGAAAACATTTTTTCTTGGTTCTTTGTTGCAATGAAACCAAATCTTTTCTGCATAAATAGCAAATAAAATGGTTACAAACTATGGTTCTGCAATAATGTATGCGATCCTCTAGTCTATCATTTGGATAACATTTATCTTGAGATAAGACTTACAGACATATGTATAGACTACATATGTGATCTGTGCATCTTAAATTACAGATGTATGTTTATATTGATATGATAGAAAACGTTATGTCACTACAGCCTGTGTCATGAAACATATATTATTTATGCATTTAACATTACTTTTAGATCCTCGAGTTGCCATTTCGACACAAATATTACCTAAATATTTAGGAACATATCAATATTTTAACAAATTAACTTAAACAAATAATGCTGTTCATCACCACAAAAGGAAAAGGGCCAGTGAGCATAATAAATAATTATACTTGTCTTTAATTTTGGAACAAAGATTTAAGCTAGGGTAGCCCCTATTATCCAAATATTTTTCATGTTATTGCATTTCATTCATTGTTGCCTGTTTGCGTGAAACATGTCACAGATATTTGCAAAGTTCATCTGTTTCAATTTTATGACCATTTTTGTATGACTGGGGCGGGGGCGGGGGAAACTCGAATCACATAACATGTAAGAACAACGAATAAATTTGAAAATTGATATAAAAAATATGTGGTATGGCTCCATCAAGCAAGAAAAATAGTGCATAAAAAGCATAAAAATAGCTTGGTGTTGTTGGCACTCATACATAAGTAATGTTCAAACAATGACGATAGGTAAACATTTTATTACGTGTTCTTTTTCTTTTTGTCTTCTTATCAATTACATTGAAATTAAGCTGATGATTCCGTTTTTGCTGACTGAAATTACAGCTTAATTTCAATATAATTAATAAGATGAAAATCTGCGAGTTCAAATTTTACGTCATGCATAGTCTACATATCAGAACTTGTTCATTTCCCTAACACTGATCTAATTTTACATAAGGAAGCTTTACATGATCACCTAATGATAGAACTGGCTTAGACATTGGCTTTAACGGAATTATATCAAACAGTCTTACTGTGTTTTTTACAAATTAATTTGACAGAAATGCTATCGTCAATATAGGAATAAAGAGTCCGTTAATAGTGTATCTCTGTACCAGTCTGTTTGTCGGTAAAACTGAAAATACAGAACTAGTTATCAAAACAAAACATCATACGGGACACAAAGGCAGCATTAGTTTTAGAAAAATGAGCGTGTATACGGTCTGGCGTTAATATCCAGAACTGATTAATAAATACCTGTTACGCACTGACACTGACAGTACTATCACGTGTTCAATTCCCGCCAGTTATACCTGACCAAATTCTTAAAGTGACACATACCAGTTCAAATATTTGCATTTTCACGTCTTAATACACTGAAAAATCAAGTAAGCCTTAAGCCTTCTAGGACGCTAAGACAGAATACAACTGTATATATGTATGTCAGGCCAAAGAAATATGCCAATTCTGTCACAGTGTGGTGCTCACACCTTGTGAAACAGAGTGTTGCTTTCAATTGATAAAATTAAAAAAGGCATATTTGTTGGTCGGGAATATTGAATATAATCCATATTACTAAAGATTGAGCTAGATGAAGTAGCATCAACACGCTAATTTCCATAAGTAGATCAATGTTAAAATTAATTATATCAATAGTATATAACGTGTTTCAAGACATTACCTTCCGTTCTCAACGGTCGCCGTTAGATTATGCAATAGATTTCTAGAGGAATCTATGCCAGACAGTGTAACAGGCTTTTGTGTCTAAGCAAACGTTCTCGTTTTCCGTGCTACATTTTGATATACACATGATATCTCTACCGTAGCGGATGTTAAAGCGTCTGTTTTACATTACTCACAGTAAATTAATTGTGTGTTTCAGTAATGATTGGCAACTACACTTGATATTTTTACCGAAAAATATTTATGAGACGAAAACAAACACAGCCAAATTTTAGAAATATCATCGGAACAATCATTGATATCAATAGTAAAATAACAAAGTATTTATTTAAAGCAGATACATCATTGAGCATTCAGAGCAATTTCAACATTTTCAGAAATTTGCGTGGGCAAAAACTGCATATTACGGTATTGATTATTTATTTTAATGAACAGCTTGTATTTGCGTTTTTTAGTGTTTGGGATAAATTTCTATTTTTCAGCGCAAACAGTTTTTAAGTCAAGTAAGGCTTCCGTAACAGTCGTTACATTGAAGTAGGAAAAGTAGGTAGGGTGTCCTGCATTGACACTCATTAACAGCACGAATTCAGAAAAGTACAACAATTCCCGGTCCAAAACTAAAAGCAACTGACGTAAACTGGTCTTTAAAATCGGTATTGTTAAGTGTAAACGGAAACATTAGAACGAAAACTGTAGACTTTTACGGCTTAAGCAACCTTTTTAATGAACACATAGCATTATCATGGTTGTAACTGTCGACCATACGCCATGTGCTATTCCTTTTATTTTGTTGTTATAATTGTAGTAAACAAAAAATGTAGAAGAAGTAAGTTTAATGACTTTGTGACAAAATCCCCGAAATACCTCGTTGTTTCACTCGTTTCTATCAATACTTTGCAAGTGTGTTTAGTATCAAATACACTTTTCGCCGTTTAGCGAGTCGACATGATACAGAGACATTGATGTCGAACCGGCTTGTCCCGGCTTAAACGCTTCTCCCTGCACAACGATAAATATCTTTATAGTGTGGGTTCTTGTTAGATCGATATGATCCACGGACAGCACATGCAATTCTCATCATGTATGCGATAGATTCCTATTTTCCCAAATCTGAAATCCATTTAAAGTGAAATCAACACTTCAAGAAAGATTGACACTATTGTTAATAAGTGCATTTAAAACAAGACGTCTGTTTTTGACAATTGATTGAATCTGTTAATGACAAAAATATATTGAAAAATGAAAAAAAAAACTTTCAAAATATTGAAAATGAACTGATGTCAATGAATTGTTAGAATTATTGTTATGATGATCTAAGAAACTTGAATATGGTGAATTTCTGATATGGCAGAAATCAGGTTTACGTGCAATTCAAATACTTAAGAAATGATACATCTGTCACTGTATTTTGTCGTTAAACAAAATACAGTCAGGAGTTTGAATGCGTAGTAATTAGATAGCAAATTATTTTTTTGCATTCGAATGACTGACTGTATCCACCGGTGTAATTTTTGCAGCAACACAAAACTTTGTTTTGGCCATGCATGCGCAGGGCGATTATCGCATAATTGCCATTGGAAAATTTGAATAGGCAAACGTGACATTAATTTATGACAAAATGACAATATTTGAGTCGTTAGGGACAATAATGCTAGATTAAGATGATTCAGTAGTCCGGATGCAAATAACAAATCATATCAGTGAATTAAAAACATGAGTTCACAGCTGATCAGGTTTTACATGATTCTTGGATACAAGTACGCTTAGCTTGTTACAGCTAAAATCCAGCTTCCGTATGGAGTCGGGAAATCTTTTTTATATAAAAACATGCACTAAAATGAAAAAAGAAACATCAAGAGAAGAAATGGCTAAACGATTCACATATGTATTAAACACAACAGTAAATCACTGACCAGTGCCTTTAAGTGATAACCGCCACGGCATTTGATAATTGCCTTTAGGCATTTGATAATTGCCTTTAAGCAATTATTGCACTACCGGGACGATTATTGCGGGCCGCAGCAGCGGCCCGCTATATTTAATACGTGGTGAGTAAACGATGCATGGAGAGTTAAACACTAGATCGAATATATGCGTCTCTCTTCATTGAAAAATTGAGGTAATTCCGAGATGAAAACTGTGGACACAGTCATTTTTTTTTGGAAAAGCAAGAGTTGTCGTTCGTTTCATAGAGGGTGCAATCTACGCCGATAAAAATAGAGAAAAGCGCTTCTCACGTTTAAGGCGCAATCTACGCTGAGAAAAATGGAAATATGTTTGCTTTTTCCACTTATACAGCCTTTGACATTATAGAAACGAAGTGCTGTCGACTGAATATTCTTCGATTGCCTTCTTAAATATATAAGATATTGTCTTAGCTCATTTTTCCCCTTATTCGAGTAATTTGTCACCGTGGTGTATTGGTAGAGACAATAGCCCTCATACTTTTGTAAAGTGTACTTTTACGAATCCACGAGTTCGAATCCCACCGACACCCATTTTTTTTTTTACTTTTTTTCTGCACTTTTTTTCTGCTGTTATAATCATCATTTTTAGCCTTTAAACCATTTAAGAATATTTTACGTCAAATAATCATAAAAATCTTCATTCATGTCAAATTAATACGGATAATGGTAATGAAAAATTGAGACATACCAGGAACGGTCTATATAGAGCATTCCTGGACATACTGTATAAATATTATTTGATAACAGTAAAGTTTCGATACTACAGGTCTATGGAACGCCATAGCTGCCTTCTATACACACTTCTTAAATGGTGATGTCGTTTTGATATATGGTGATGTCGTTTTGATAGATGGTGCTGTCGTTTTGATAGATGATGCTGTGGTTTTGATAGATGGTGATGTCGTTTTGATAGATGGTGCTGTGGTTTTGATGAATGGTGATGTCGTTTTGATTTATGGTGATGTCATTTTGGTATATGGTGCTGTCATTTTATATATTGTGCTGTCGTATGGATATATGGTGATGTCGTTTTGATAGATTGTGCTGTGGTTTTGATAAATGGTGATGTCGTTTTGATATATGGTGCTGTGGTTTTAATAGATGGTGCTGTCATTTTGGTAAATGGTGCTGTCATTTTGATAGATGGTGTTGTGGTTTCGATATATGGTGCTGTCATTTTTATATATGGTGCTGTGGTTTTAGCGAATGGTGATGTGAGTTTGATATATGGTGCTGTAATATTTATATATGGTGCAGTGGTTTTGATATATGGTGATGTCCTTTCTATATATGGTGATGCTATTTTGATATATGGTTCTGTCATTTTTATTACGATGATGTTGAACTATTTATAGATGGCCTAGTTGTTGACCGGATCAGGTTGATGAGGATAAAACTGTTCTGACACCGTGAAAATGGAGGCAATTTTGTCGTCAGTTGGTATGAGACGCCTAAATACATTTCCATAGACTTACATTATAAGGGTTTCTTCCGGTGCGACTACCCAAAATCTCACCGACTGCTGAAATGAACTTTATTTTGTAGAATCATCCTAGTCCCACATAAAAATAACAAGATTTATACATGTGATCCAATACTTTATGCCAGTAATTTGGGGCTCAATGACACCACCCGCATTTTTGTGGTAGTTTTAGTGGTCACCGACCAAATATGTCAGTATTTTTAAATACCAAATATTTTGATTATAATTTATATCAAGATTTTTCTCTTCATATTTCATTTGTGATCTATCATGCAGCGATTATTTCAAAGTAATTTTCTTGTCACCATTGGACGCTCAGCCATATATCATATAATTTTATATTATATATTATTCTATAAATATTAAGTTGAACTTGAAATTCGTTTGTCTCTAACTACTGGTCAATTTTTAAGCACTTGTGCATTAAAACACATGATTGAAATTTACTTTAACGTTGTTGACTAAAAAGCAGAAACGGGTCATATGAACACATTTCTAGTTTCAATAAGTTTTAACTTTTTTTTTCAATTTCGAGACTTTATTTTACAAAATGCTCTAATATTTTTTGGTTGTTAAAAACTGACCAGCTAATGTCTTCATTTGATGATTGTCCTCGGCGTTGCTAAAGTAACTTGCTTTTATCAAATTGTCATGTCACTGTGAATGTCAGTTAACATTTTGTTCAAATTACATTGATACCACTTAATACTTTTTGTACATTTTTAAATTGAACTAAATTCAACGCAATATCTAATGGGGTATATTTTGAAAATTGTTATTGTATGGGTTTTTTTCTAGATACATTTGAAAATCACATTCCACCGAAAAACATCGACAATATGCAATGTTAAGGCTGAAGTCCTGCATGAATAACTGTGATTAACAGATGACATTGCAGCAGGTCACTTTGATGGGGCTACATGTGTAACTTAACGGATTTAATGCAAACATATAGCCCAAACAATGGAGATGCGCGCATGCGGTCTGACACAGCAGTCTATAAAGCATATAATTATTTCCAAATTTAAACATAGGCTGACTGATTCTCAATGCAAATGGCCTATTGTGAGTGCCAAGAGATTGACATTTTTTCATTTAAATATGATAACTTCACGGAAAGTAGTTGTCATACAAACTGTACAGTAAACATATAATTGGTGAATCTTATGATGTTGATTCAAAATACGTTGCTATAGTGAAACAAATTTATATCTTTTTTTAAATTCTAAAATTGAAGGACGATTGGTTATCTGAAAAATTAAATACAGGACAACATTAAATATGAAATAGTTAGTTCTTTTGACCTGTACGACACATTTCGTAACATGGACAGGTGTTAATAACACCAAACTCAGTGTTTCATAGGTCAGACGTATTTGTTTCCTGTAAATGCACTTGAACTTTAAAAAAATGTAAATTAAAAGAATAGTAAAAACGTTTAAGATTAAAATCGACATAATGATACAATATGGATATAAAGCAGATCCACAAACAGTTTTGGTACAAACAAAACAAGACTAGATCGTAACCAGCTTAGTGCTTTAAAAACGAAGTAGTCAATTACGGGAACTCATACATTTTCACATTGAATGGCTAATAATACATCTTCACTTGAAATGAGAGTCTTTCAATTTTATATCAGTCAAAAGTTGATGAAACACCATATTAATAGAAATAAAATGTGTCATTGACTATACATGATGTCATTTTATTCGGCAGGGACCCAGGAAGCCTCTATGACTGAAATTGTTCTCACGGACGATATAAGTCTTAAGAAATGGAATACATTAAAATTAAAGCTTTGAAGATTCTAGAAATAGCTTTATATTTCTTTTTATCTTTGATAGCTTCGGAAGCCATTGTATTGGTGTAAAAGAAGGCGTCGCTAACCTTGTTTATAGTTTTATTCTGGGTATTCATAACTAGAAGCGCCGAGTAATCTAGACTTAAAGGTATCACATTAAATCTAGCTGGCATTTTCCTCCTTAATTCTTTCTTTTCAAATTAGATTTAGCACACTATAAACGCAATACCGCGTTTAAAAGAAGTGAAAAACATCTTGTCAGTGCTTTTACAAGTTAGCAAACATAATATTTCTCCGAAATGTTACTTAATTTATTCCAAACGGCCTATTTCACACATGAACCCTTGGCATGAAATAGATTGCCATGCAACAGAAATACTTTGAAAATAGTCCTGAAAACAGTTTCAACTAATTGGAGACATCAACACACTGTGTCATTCGTTTAACCGGGTACGGACAGATCCCACGGCTCACCTCAAAAGGCACTAGGACTGGTGTTGTCTCGAACATCGGAATAATTATTGCAAAACCTTGTCAAGCTAAATTCGAGAAAAGTTGCTTAAATATCGGAATACGATTTTAATTGCTCTGTTGCTCTTAACATTGTCAGACTAATCACTACTGCCAACATATATCTACTCTTTATAAGACCAGTTTTTTCATAAAAATAAGTGTACTGAATATGAAAGTGCACTGTAAAAAGACAGTTAATTCAAGAAACAATAAAATATCTGATAGGCATGTCGTTTTCATCATATGAAGCTCGGGTAGTGTCTCTTGGTCAAGTTTCAAATTGATGTGGTTTCCTTTTTGTATAAGTACCATGATATTATTGCATAATCGAGTTCGCAAGCAACCTCCAGATAGAAATGTGGATACTGTAAAATTGAATATGTTTTATCACTTTGGTATATTTAATTTACCCATGTAGAAGGTATTTTGACCCGTCGTTTGTTTAGATAATTATTATATATATATCATTGATAACGTAATTGATGGTGACAAGTAGACTGATTTCTTCAACCTACATAAGTACCACGTGATTGTGACCGAGGAACTACGGATTAACACCAGGGACATACGCAAAAAGACTATAAGCCGATCGGACAATTGTTCAACTTAACATTAAGGTGCTTGAATAAAATCGATTTTGATCTGTTTTAAAGTTTTGGATGTGTTACATGTAAAAAAGCGAAAGTGTCATATAAAAACTGACAAATGAAATATTCTTAATATGCTGCTTTGTGACTCATGATTTCTACATAATACCTTTTATTTGATTTCCCTAAGTTAATAAACGAAAAATATATATTCTTTAAAACACCCCGCCAAAGCAGACGGAAGGCGCAGATAGCTTAAAATGCTTCTCTTCTATCAAACTCAGCTATTTTAGGTGGCTATATGGATGTAAGGATATCGATAAGTAGTTAATGTACGGTGATAGTTTATTCAAACAAAATAATTAACTGTCACGAATTTCACCCTATTGAATATCTCTCCATTGCTTTTTTGCAAATATTTTCCAGTACATTAGTTTTATCCCGTATCATGTCCGCAACTTGCCGAACAGAGATAGGCCTTCTTCTTGCGAGTTTGGTTATTTAATGGTCTGGTATTATCACCCATAGAATCAGATAAAAAAAGTGTTCACACGTTAACATACGATTACAATAAAAAAAAGGTTAATTGACAGAAAAATAAACAGTTACCATTAGCAAATTAATAGCTTCTTTTAAGAATAAACTAATAAACGTGTATGTAAATACGTCAATGCAAACAGACCGACTGCAGACTGTCAGTGTTATATGCTAATTAATACTTGGTGGTCACGTACGAACTCTAGTGACAGGACGAATTACAACAAATTGCTTCCAGATTGCTCTTAAAACTGTCATTGTCTTCCGACAGTTTATCTGTTTTACAAGTTTTCAAACAGTGTCGTTAATGCTATGGGTGCAATGCAATTGTTTGGAATACTGATCAATCTTATCATATATGAGTATTACATGTTATCTACCATCTATACCGTGGTTTACTTAAGCTGAAGAGATGATTTAATGTATCCCATGCCTTAAGAGTGTTATGGTTTAGGATAACAATTTCAGTAATAGAGATCTCCTGGGTCTTAACCGAATAAAAAGTTGAAGGCAATATTTTAGTTCTATTATTCTATTAGTTCTATTTTTGGTGCTTTTCACTGATGTAAAAACAGAGAGATACTGATATCAAGTGAACGTGTACTATAAGTCTTTTAAGGCGAAAATATTTTAGTCCCATCGTAATTGGCTATTTCGTTTTAAACTAATTCGGTCACAATACGCTAATAGATGCTAGTCTTGTTTTGTTTACAGTATACCAAATTGTTTAAAATCCATATTGTATAATTATGTCGATTCTAATCTACACATGCCATACTTTTAACTAAAATATTATTTAATATTAAAATTCAAATTAAAAATTAATATTATAAAAGTTTAAAGTGCATTCACAGGAAACAAACACGTCTGACCTATGAAACACTATGAGTTTGGTTTCATAAATACCTGTTTATCTAATGACATTTTCACCCCTGTCTTAACGTAAGTCTGAACATCTGTACAGACAGTTCGCGTTTGCAATATATCATAAAGCTTCAAAGCATCAACTCTTTCATATTTTGTCTTCCATTTCTGCTGGCCAACCAACTTCATTTTAATATATAAATTTAAATATTTCTATCACAACAACGTATTCTGAATTAGCATTATAAGATTCACCAATTATATCATTAAAGTTTAACATACGTTACACTTATAAAGACACATTTTTAATTCAAAATTTATACCAATAGCACGACGTGTCATATGCCAGAGATATGACATCATTAAAAGTGATTGCGCTGTCCAACACTTTTCTACTTATTTTTATCTTATACTATCCTTCAAATAAAATATGGCGACTAGCTCTTTCTAAAATCATGTTGGAGTGCATGCTTTCATACACATCATCACAACAAGTTTGATTGTGTGAAGGAATGGATCCATTATTGACATAATCTATACGGGTTTTCACCCAATTATCACGAACTCGTGCTTTTAAAATTTAAAATCCTATCAACACTTATATTACTCATATAGAGAATCTACGCATTGACTAATAAACTTTTCTTTCATTTTTTGTTGCATCTACAAGAGACTAACTAAAATATAGCTAAATACAACAATAGTTTATCACAAACAAAGGCCTGCTGGAGAACTTTAGAAGAGGCCCTGTATATATTGCCAGGAGTTGCTAAACTAGCTGACAGTAAGATATAGACAATGAAGGCTCTTCTCCAAGACCAATTATCAAATTTTTTTTAACAGAAATATAGAAATATAAAAACATTATAAGTAACAATTTAGAAGCCTATAAAAAGGTCCTTTGCCTATATAACTAGTACGAAAATATCACTTGAATCTCAGACAAGGCGTGGTTTTGGATTCAAGTCGGTTATCAATGTAAATACAACTTAATTTTGGAACATACTGTTTCGGCTGATTTTTCTGAATTGCAATAAATTGAATATTTATAGATTTTCTTGCCAAGAATCTTCAGATATTTAATTAACTTTAACGACCATTTGCCCAAACTTCCATATTCTAACATTATCCGTTATGTATGAATCGCTGTAACTTGATTTTCCATTGTCTGTAAAATAAACAATTTTGATGCCTCGATATTTAAAGAAATGCTAATTACACAGTCATATTCCTTTTTTTTCCAAACGTTAGTAAATTCCCTATGTTACGGCAAACAGTGTTAAATATAAATATACAGCTAGATGGTACTGTTTTATAAGGCAACGGCAATAGAACTATTTAATAAAACAAATTTGAAGACCTATGAAATGCATCTATCTACATGTACTTGATGTATTGGCTTACTGTCTACGGATGCCTTTGAATTTACTGATATTGTTAAATAAATATGCTGATAGGATAATGATAGAACCATATTGACATATTCATTTCTGTTGTATTCAAATCGTTTCTTCACGAAAACAGGTTGCCAGAAAGTCTTTCTTTTTTTGCAATATGATGGCAAAAAATACTGCTCCATGTTTCTAGCATGTACGCTGATTCAGAAAGTGAAGGTAGGATTGCTTTTGGTACAAATAAATGCCATATCCGCCGGTAAGACATCTTTCCTCGTAAAATAAGAGCTACTTGTAATTATGGTCCTGGGACTTTAATTGTGCATTCTAGAAATATTATAACAAATACTATACATGTGAAGTGTGACTTGGTATTAAAGGATACTTAGCAAAACGATTCATCATTTCATAAGGCACCGGTTATATAAATGTTTAACACAAACTTCCTGGTGGTTGATGACCACCATTTTGTATTCCTTTTTATATTTTACAACAGTTTATAAAGGATATTAGTAGTTGCTGGTTTCGGTGTCAAATCACGTTATGATTTCACCAAGTAGGCACCAACAGTGATACTGTCACGAGTGGCACAGACTCGATTGAAAATAAATACTTTTGGTGTTCATGGTTGAAATTAACGTGGTATTACATCGATATTGTAAATGTGAAAAATCCTTCGCCCGAGAAGAATTCGAACTCGGGACGTCCAGCACGTTTAGCGGGCATTCTTCTACGCCGCCATAAAGCTAATTCAATGGCAAGGAAGTAAAGATGCCATATAATACTCTACTATTCGTCTTCGAATAGAATACAGGTGTCTTTAGGACGTTATTAAGGTGATATCACTTCAACCGTCGAAAATATTATTACATAAACACTAAGGGAATGATAAAAAAAATCTTTTTACTCGTGAAATTCTATAGAAAAAACGCTATAAAATAAAATAAAATTCGAAGAAGAAAAGCCTTCGTTAATAAAAATAGATAGATAAAAACATATCTAAATTATGCATTGATGAATAAGTATATAAACAAACATTTTAAATAGATACATTGAAAATATATAAATAAATTACATTATGCGTCAGTGTGGTATGCGTGAACACATTCCTTCTGAAGAATGATAACATTGACCGAACAACTGATGAGATGCAGGTTGTTGTAGCACCGCTTTAAGAAATGATACTTTCATCATCGGACCCGAAAATTATTTAACCGATTTGTTTGATTCTTTCCTTTTCGAGACTGTTCTACTTTATCGGCTGAAATGTTAAAACGAAAACACAAAGTAATCAAATTCAAAAGTAAGACGAAAGTATAATGACAAATTTCTATATTTTGATATGTTATGCAACAAAGTATATGTTAGGTGTCAAGGATATCATCGAAATAATAGAGAAGTTTAAACTGCTAGTAGAATAAGATAATGATGATAAAAAAATTCTAGGAAACAGCTATGTACTGAAATATCATACTTATTTTACTTGTTGTTATGAAACTTATTTACCACGGTAGTTTTTAAACTTGAAGTAAAAGTTGTCAAGTTCATTTAAAAAACTGTGGATTTTCTGTCAAAAGCTGTGTTTTTCTTGTTTCTTTCCTAATGTTATGAAACTAGATTGTTTGAACCTTCTGTTACCAAAAATAGGTAACTTAATCCGATAAAATGTAAAGAAAAGACGTTTAGTGTTACCTAGTTTTACCTGTCCACTGGAACATGGTGGGGGTAAGAGTGAGGTTGGGTGCGCACCATAAACCGGTTTAAGCTCCCCAGTGGTGTTTTTGCCACTGACCGTTCCAAGGCGGTGCCCCACTGTGTTCCTTTAATTGTTCGTTTTGTCCTCGTGTGTTTGCTTTGTATGCTAGTGTGTGTTGGTAGTGTATATGTGTGTTTGTACATGATTGTGTGTGTGTGTCGTGTGTGTGTGTGCGTGTGTGTGTGTGTGTGTGTGTGTGTGTGTGTTGGTGGTGTGCACTTCTGGGTGCTGTGGGGCTCGTTTTGGGGAGGCTGCGTTTTTGGTACGTGGTATTCCCTGTTTGATATTTTTTTTTTTTTTTTTTTTTTCACATATAATTTACAGCAACTGAAAAAGGAGACAAAATTGAATATTTTGGAGGCACGCAATCATTTAAAATCAGTTTTATGTAGCTGGAAGAGTTTTCCTTGTTCTAAGTGTGACTTTAATGACTTTTGATGACTTCAGTAGCGTATACAGACAAATCTTAATGTAAATAATATGTTTCTTTTACACGTAGGTTGATATGTTTTTCCTCCTTTCTTTTTATATAATATGACATGATAATCTTGTTATTAAAATGTTTTTGTACTCCAAGTTTGCAATTTATCGCATCGATTTAGCTGAACATACCTATAGAAGTTGGACTTAACGTTTAGTTGAATAGACTTGGAAACTTGAAAATATACCGGTTTTGATTGCGATAAATATATTTATATAAAGGATGAAGGGAATACAATCCGGAATCACATAATTCATCCCAATGGCAACGGAAGATAAATTGGATGGTTACTGAGCTATCTGAAGAGAAGAAGTACTATTCATTCATATGTATGCCTGTTTCTTTGCAATGACATTGTGATGGTTCAGTTTCGGATTCACATTTGAATATTAGTGTGGCTATTTAGAGTATAAGCTTTTGCTGTTTTTGACATAAGAACTAATCGAATATTTGACTGATAGATAAAAGGAAGAAACTTTTTGTTTCTTATTTGCTGAATGACTATGACTAGAGCCCAGAGCCCGAATCCCAGGAAGTACCACTCGTGAATGTGATATACTTTTTGTCCGTCCGTCTGTCAGACTATTATGACCTACTCTGTGTCCGTCTGTCCATCTGTGAGTTTAGATTTAGTTGTCGGTCCTGTTACACAAGCTCTATATCCCGCAGAGTTTATAAAGGTATTTTGTTACAGACAATAAACTTAAATGTGTAACAACTCAATATATCATTATTATTCATTACAGTGTCAAAATTTTGCTGTTGTTTTAACAACCGTATGCGATGTAAGACTTAAATGAAATGTGACCAATCACTTTTTCAAAATCGAGTTCAACATAAACATTGATTGATATATTACATGGCCGATAAGCTGTCCTCAGGGTTATACATCAATAAAACGGAACTCGAAACAGAAGTCTGTAATATCTCATAAAAGAAGATTCCTTGCCTGATCACGAGGTATAAACCAAATCGCAGCACTGAATCCAATAGAAGTCGCAATAATGTTTGCTTTTTCAAGAAGTTGTTACGTCGTTCGGTTAATTGGGAAACTCTCTTAGCTCTATTCGATTGTGATCTATAATTAGCAGTTGGAGAATGCTTAATCTAGTTCTCTGTGTTGTACCTGCATATCAGAATATTAAATACCTTAAGTAGTAATTAAGAAGTTAGTTCACAGCCTGTATCCGCCTGTCAAACTGTAGTAGACATTTGCGATCGAACATATGTATGCAGAAAGCAAGAAGAAAGTTCTTCAGAGGATGATCTGTGACATTATATATTGATGTTGGTAAATATTCCCTTCCTGTTACTTACAGTCATACCAAGGCAACAACGGATTTAGTTCGTGAAATAGTCACACATAAAATACAAGTATTATTTATTTCGAAAAAAGAACTTTATGTACTCCTCATTTTCGAATTAGATTATAAAGGCCTGTATAAGAGAAGACTAAGTTACTTGACTGTTAACAAAAACAATAGCTTTATCTTAGATGCAAACTTAATCAGATCAAAACATGCTTCCTATTCACAATATGGAGTACATGTTGTTTTCCATTTTTACTAGATCTTGTATACAGTAAAGAGTTCAATACCAGTTTGATTCAACTATTGAAAACTAAATTGTACGAGAGTACATTGGGTTGATGGAGTTCTACTGTGCACAGTACCTGTGTTTCTGTCAGAGTCACGCGAAAAGGCTGAATTACATCTCCGGCAGATTTCCTACAGCTGATTACTCGCGAACTCGCAACATTGTTGATTTATCTTTTCCCATTACAGGAAGTTTAATCGTATGGATTGATGTCAATTACATTCTGCACTGTAATTGAGATAGATAATGTCAGGTGATTCGAGTGCACCAGACCACTGTTGTGCATTTTGGCGGCAAAGTCTGCCAAGTATAGATTTGCATGATACTTTTAGAGTTAACAGTGAAACCAGTCAGAGACCGCTAATTAAGTTACGTGCTCTAGCAATTTGATCTATGTATTGTTTGTTGTTTGCTTTTGGACAGCCAATGTCACAGAATTGCCAAAATGTATGACAGTTTACCAGATATTCAGCATCGGTAAATTGCTACATTAAAATAACGACTTAGATATCAAATATCTAAATTTACATTGAAAGGATTTTACAAACTTAATATACGAAATATTACTATAAAATTATAAAAAGGGAAGAACTCACCTACATGAAACTAAAGGACATTTAATATTATAGCCAGCTGTAAGGACCTAATACTATGAAAAGACACATCTCTGAGACTTTTAAACATTTCTCTTGCATGAAATTCATTTTTTTTAATCAGTTTTAAGGAATGTGCTTCCTCGTTCATTTGATTAAATCTTTCAGTCAAACGATGTAATAAAGAAACAACAAATATCATAAAGTAAGCGAAGTGGACACTGATCTGCCGATTTTCTTTTTCCAAACCTTTGTTGTGCTTATCGGAAAGGAGTCCAACGTAAGATATAATTTAAAACCAGATCTGATAATATGTGGAGATCTGTTGTTGTAACAGTCCTGATACACTTGAACAAAAGTAGACATGTTTCATTTAAACATTCCTTCCATTTACCTCAAATTACTTTAAAGGATATACTAGTTTAACATTGCATCTAAAATTGAGGAACAACTTCAAACAGTTCTATCCGTTAACAAAATCGAATGCACAGCGCCTGGTAACCAAAATTGATATATCCACAGCGTTTAGAACATAGTTCTTGATTGGTGGCCTTGTATGATTTAATCTGCCATGGGATTTCGCAACCCCCAAACTTTCCCTTACACGCATACAAAGCTACGCATTACTTAAAGCTTATATATGATTACTGTTGTCAAACTAAATAACCTCAAAATCATAAATGATAGAATATTCGGAAGTATTATAGCTTACCCTAACACATTATCTGTGTTTCGAGAATATAATCGGCTAAATGTAGAGTATGTCCCTTTAAAGTACTGCAACTTGAATCACTTAACCATTTACATGACGTACTAAACCCCTTTAACACTTATTGTTCGCTTTGCAACGCAATGCATTTTGCTTTCTTTTGTTGGTCATATCGTTCAGTCGTGTTGTTTTCGCCATTTTGAGGCAGAAATGTTTTAGAGATGTTTACTCTCTCGGGAAGCAAACGGGGTATCTTTCAGGTACGTGTACTAGTAGCATATCAGGATGACATGCGCACCTCGTGTCGATCTGCCAGGACCTGCCAGGACTTTTGCGACCACTTATGAGTTTGACGTGCCACGTTTTGGTCTGTAAAATGGTCTTCAATTTTAAATAATGTATTCCGCTTTTAAATTTTGGAGGTTTACGAGAAACGCACCAGAAACATAACATGTTACAATGTTTCAAGTATACAAATCAAATGATACTATATGTAGTAAGCAACACACTACACGCATTGGCACAGTGTAGATGACAGATAGTTAGAATAATGTTTAATTTTGCTTGAGCCTTAGAGAGCTTGGATAGATAAAACAGTCTACTTTATTCATATTTGAACGCTTATTGTTCACACAAAACATAAAATCTCTAGAGTATGCACGTTCATCATTTAACACCGAGCTTTGTTTAACCAGTTAAGACTAATGTCTATGGTGCAACAGATAAGGTGGAATATAAATTCAATTCTTAAAAGCAGGAACTCTCCTAGAAACTTATGCAAACTCGCCGAGGATAACATTTGAAATTGAAAGGTTAGGTTTTTAAGCCACCGCGTCACTAGCAATAATTATGACTGCTTTGTACAAAGCGATAGAAGCAATAAAAGGATAAAAACAATATATATATAACTATAAAAAAAGTTCATGGTCGATGAAAATGTGCCCTCCGTGCAGGACTAGAAAGCTTTTAAATAACAGTTTCAAACAAGATGATAACACATTTAAAACTTTATGAGCATGAACTTTGTGTACAATAACTCATTATGGCGATAACCACTGAATAGCATAGCATCTCATCTCATAATAGTTGTCGTGTCACGCATCTGTGGTAGGTCCTGTAGCTACGGGACAGTGTCACTTTTATGAAGTAAAGAAGCAGGAAGACATTGAACTTCAACAGAATGAACTGAAATGACAATTGCTGTGCAAGTTTCAATTATATACTTATAAATATTCATATGTTCGCCAGTTTCCTACTTAAGATATCTACTTTAGATACGTGACACGCCAATAGATGCGAGAGATTTAATGTTATCGATTACAGCTGTCGTTAGCGTTTGTTTAAAATACAATGTAGTACTCAGAAACTTAAACGCGATCAGTAAAGTAACGCTTATCTTGTGCATATTTACTACATTTCCAGTACTAGCCTTTCTTTCCGTATGACACTTAATTACATCTGATACAAGTATTCCTGAACATACAGTTTCAACTTCGTTTATTGTTTTACTAATATCTGTGATCGAGAATGTACTTGATTGTCGAAAGTAAAAATTAAGTTATCAAATGTAATTGATTCCACATAGACACAACGTTATAATCTTGCGTATCTCTGTGACACGTAACCATCTAAAATCATTGGTATGTTACTGCAGGCATTTTCTTGTCTTTTAAGTTTGATATTAATGACACCTGACAGCTTCAGTAGTTTAAACAGATGAAATTAAAGATAACTAATAGCTTTTGTTTGTACAGCGGATGCTACATTTACCTCCTCTCTTTGTACTTTAGCTTCAAGACTATAGTAACTATGACATGATGAATCCAATTACATACATAATTACTGAATACTAATTTTTAAAACAATGTATGATAAGCGTTCAGTTTTTCATATATTTTGTATTAAAGTTAACATGTTTTTACCTTCAAGTTGGCACAGTTCGCAAATACTTGCAGCAGCATTAAATGAGTTCGCTGAAATTATGAAATAGCCCTAAACAACAATGCAAAGACAGCATTTCCATTTTGTTAATTTTAAATTCAGAGAGTATATCTATACTTTTAAATTAATTTTAGTTTATACCAATGTGATATTCGTTTACCATTTTATTAATTGTATTACTTTTATAAAATTGTGTATCAAGTTTTGTCTTTCACATGCCGAATTAAAAACTAATAATAGATAATTCCGGCACGGCGAAATTGTCCTGGTGGACTTCTCCAAAAAGAAAAAAAAATGTTATTTAACATTTTTGTATGTAAAATGAAAACTGCCATATTGCTACCTTTGTACTAATAAATTCAAATGCGTTTGTGTCATACTTCTGCTAAAGTTACTCCATAACCTTATTAAACATAAAATGCAATATTAGTTTGAGGTGAAATGGGGATTTGATCGTGTGCTTCGATTCTATTTCTAAGTTGAAAGGCACATTTGCTTTGAAACTAACCAGTGCGTGCTTATTACCTCTTAAATAAACAACACCTAAACCAATTTCTAGTATGTTGATATCATTGATAGCATTCAAAGTTCAAGTTTTGTAACACATATGCTAAAAAATTGGATATTTTACATCGTCATTTCGCTAAATAGTGTAACAACAAAATAAATTTAAATTATTTTAAATAACTTAATGGATTGTGCGTGCGGTTTTGGGAATAGTGTCTCAATGTTTTGGACAGCTTCCAGTAACATATGTCTTTACTATCTTGTAAGACCGATAAATTGTCCGCTGGTATTGACAGTTATAGGACCGATCTCTAACTAATAGTCTATAACACATCCTGCCAGAAAAGTTCTTACGTGATCAAGAGGTATATATCACGGAGCACTGAAAATCGGTAATTGCTGAAATGTATTTTATATAACAATTTTATTTTAAAAGAAGCTATTACATTGGTCGGTTTATGGTAACTGTTTTTCTGCCAAATCACCCTTAGGCTAGCTCTATTTCAATTGTAATCGATGATTAGCGTGTGGAGCGTCTTTAATCTGGTTCTCTGTACGATACATACATATCAGACCATTAAATATCGCAAGTAGTAATGAGGTGGTTAGTGTACAGCCTCTTACTGAGTGTCAAATTGCAAACATGATAAGGGATCAAACTAATGTACCAGAATATATTTGTTACAAAGCAATAGAAAGGAATGTTTCTGGGGGGGGGGGGGGTTGATGACAATTAGTTTGTTTTCTAAAAATATGTCCTTTAAGTAACTCCCTTACGGTGTCCATTTATTTTTCTGATATATTAATTTTAGTTTCTAGATTACAATTGATAGATGAGAAAAAAGTTCAACATTCAGGTAACTCAGAACTATTTTGGAATACACTTTGTATCTTTGTTACATGGCTGTTTACAGATAAAATAGGTTGAAAAGACTTAGTCTATCGCAACAAACCAAAACACAGGAATTTCCTTTTGCAGACAATATGAATTGTATGTTATATTTTGTCTTTCTAATTTACTAAATTATTTCTTTCAACACAGCAAATTTTCAGTTGTGTGCAAATTTTCAAAATTAATTATACGAGATGTCAAGCGTTTTAATGTTATAAGATGTTGTTGATCGCTTTATAGAGCTTTGCTATGCATGTGTTGTCTTGAGTACCTTAATCTGTGCTTCAGTTACACAGATACACAGAAGAATAAAATAGTTGGTGTATAACTTACAGATGACACTCGTGAACGCAGTGACTTTATTAATTTATCTGTTCTTAATACAGGAAGTGTGATCGGCGAGATTGTTGTCATTTGTATTCTGCATTAAAATTGTGATAGATTAAGTCAGGTTATGTCAACTAGTGCACTATTGAGTGATTCAACTCTGACACCAAATTCTAAAGTTAACAGAACAGAAAACCAGTAACACATCGTTCACTGGTTTGCATGGTTTGGCTATATGGACCTTAATAAGCTATACCTTGTTTTACGTCTTGTAAGGCAGCGATCGTCTCAGAAAAACCAAAATCTATTACAGCTAACCAAATTTTTTTAACAGTTACATTTTACAGAAATCAGAAAGCAGATAAATGCGTCTAACAACCTCATTTATATTGGCATATTTTTGCAAAATTTAAAACATTATGAAAACAGTAGACAGCAACGATAAAATACCACAGCAGCAAGGACTTAATACTGAGAAAAGACTCATCATTGAGACATTTACATTTCTTTCTTGAATGATCTATCTCCTTACCTTATGATCCTTTAAACCCATACCTCGATATCTATTTGATTTTTTTCAGTTCCAATAACGATGAAATAAACAACAATTCTCATAAAAATAAGTATCTGATACCGAAAGAGCGTGACAGGTACTGATCTGTGGTATGAAATGCCAAAATATTAAAATCGTATTCTGGAGATTAACTTGTTTAATTGAAAAATAAGTTGTTTTTTTTATTTGAATGTATAGTTGCAGCATGTGATATTCACGAGAGAAAAAAAAGATGCCTTTCAATGTTCCATTGAACCTGTCACTACATCGTTGATGAGTCTGTACACCCTTTGCACTCTACAAGGTACTTTTCAAGGATATATTACAAAATATGTGCACCGAAGAAGTGTGAAAATACTATAGAGCGTTACAAAATGATGTTACGACTGATATTATTCCAATCATACACCAATAACGTTTCAGTTTAAACATGTCACATGTAATACACAACTGGAAATAACAACATGAATAAAGAAGCCTCAACATAAGCAAAGGGTATACCACAATACATTTTCTCTTGTGAAATAAATTTCAGCAAACGCTCTAAGACATTTTAATATCGAGAGTTCTCACAAATATATCTATTTGCAGTTACGGAATCGTTTAAGTACATAATGAAAGTAGATGCGTGTATTACAAATGTGCTCGGAAAGAAGGGTTTAAAGTTACAATAATTATAGAAAAGAACAGGGGAAAAACAATTCGCAGTAATAAGTGCCCTAGGTCGGCATTTTAGGGGTGGATACGAATGATCAATATCTGAAAATGCAACATGTTGAACTAGTCACAGAATCTGCCACTGTCTATGATAATAACTTCTGAACGATGAGGACCATTTCTTTGTTGTCTCTATCATGAAATGTTTCGTCACTGAAAAGCAAGTTTTCCACTGTAATATTTTCCGCGCTACGGAGAAGCGATGTGCGTCTGTTAGAGAAAAGATTACACTTAAGTGAGAATTGTTTACAATTTCTCCACAACGCCAAGAGGGAGATTCAACTAGATGTCTTCATAATGGGTGATAATTGAAACTACTTCACACTACATGAACTAGTTTCCAAGCTTTTCATGTGATATAAAGAATGTGTTTTTGATTATGCCAAGTGTACTCATTAAAAGGAATTAGTCAAACGAACTTTGGGGATAATTTGATTGTACAATAAGAGGATGATGATAAAATTCGTTTGCTAGAAATCAGTAGAGACTCTTACTTAGCAGGGTCAAGAGTAACACGCGACCAGTCTGCCTATTACATTATTTTCTATAATAGTAGAGACTGGTGCCTGTAAAATTGTCAGTGCCAGTGGCATAACCACTGGGACACTGAGACTGACTTTTCCTGATGTTTATTCTCATTGTAGTTTATTGCTTTTGGTCAATCAAAGACTGATAGAAATTTAAATTTGGTTTGTATTGGCAAATCACATACTACAAGGTTTTTTGAAAGATCTATTCCAACATAAAAACATTCTTAACCCAATGTTTAAACTGCTTGTGTGGGCGCCGCCACTTACCAGTACTATCTGGTATACAGACTAAGAGTGTTCAAGTAATTGATCAATTTAATGATCAGTGATACTAACTACAAGTACCTATGTTACTAGTATCCGTTTCGATTGGTAACGACTTTGTGGCAACGTTAATTTTGATCTCTCGCAAAACGAGAGAATGTATTTGATAGAGGTACAAACACTTGTTCTTTATTCTTTGAAAACCTTAGTTTGGATGTGAATAATTTGCAAAGGAATAATGTAATGTATGTGTGAATGACATACAACTTACTTGTACCGAAATATTGTATGGTTTGTATAGTCACCTTTGTAGTTTGATAAGATAGTGAAAAAAAGAATCGATCATTAACATTGTTGCATATGCTGGGCCTGAAAATATCACCGAGGATACAGCTGGACAATATTCAACTCGGTTAATATTCCACAACATAGACATCTTCAACGACTGTTCATTAAAAAACGACAATTTGTAAAAGTACTAGCATATTCCCGTCATCAGTAGCATCACTTGACAGTGATTATGATAAACGTTTACAACGTATGCAGAATAACTTCCTGCAAAACTGAAGTTCGCGGTAAAATTATGTACAATTTTAAAGCTTTGGAGATTATAGAAACGTTTTATATTACTTTTTATCTTCGGTAGCATTGGCAACCATTGTATGAGTGTTAAATAAGGCTTTGCTAGCCTTGTTTTTAGTTTTCATCCTGGGTAATTTTAAATAGGAGCGCCGAGTATTCTAGACTTTAAGGTATCACAATAATTCTAGCTGGCATTTTCCTTTTTGATTCTTTGTTTTCAAAATTAGATGTAGCACAGTTTAAACTCAATGCCGCCTACACTGGAAACTGAAAACGATAGAATTTAAGAGAGGCGAAAAATATCTTGTCAGTGCTTTTTCAAGTAAGCTCACATAATTCTTCTTCAAAATGTTACTTTTTTTCTCTCAAACGACCTTCTCTAAAGAACTCTTGTCATGTACTGAAATAACATGCCATATAACAGGAATACTTTGAAAATACTCCTGTAATGGTTCAAGCAGGCTTAACTCATTAGAAGAATCAACACATTGTAACATTCGTTCAACTTTGTACCACTCCACAAAAGCTATCAGTAATAGCGTTTCTCGAAGGCCGGACTAAGTTTAGCAACAAAACTGGCGAAAAGCTGCTTTAACACCAGAATTCGATTTTAATGGTTTCTATTCCTCTTAATATTTGCAATGTTTCGCTAAAACGCCCTTCTAACATACATACATATATACATGTATATATATATATATATTAGAATATATATTGTTTTCAAAATTAGATTTAAACTCAATGCCGCCTACACTGGAAACTGAAAACGATAGAATTTAAGAGAGGCGAAAAATATCTTGTCAGTGCTTTTTCAAGTATATATACCCTTTATAAGACCAGTTTTTTCATAGAAATAAGTGATATGAATATGGAAGCGCATACTGTAAAAAGGCAGTTAATACAAGAAACAATAAAATATCTGAGAAGCATATTGTCGTTATATATAATATAAATGAAGCTTGGGTAGTACGTCTTTGTCGAGTATCAAATGGATGTGGTTTTCCTTTTTAGAACCATGGTATTTATGCATTCCTGAGTTCGCAAGCAATCTCCCGATAGAAATGTAGTTATCGAAAACTTACATGTATGTTATGATTTTAGTATATTTATTTTGCCTATGTAGAAAGTATTTCGACCTGGAAACAAGTAGACTGATATCTCTAACCTACATGTATACAACGTGACTGTGACATAAGAACTTCGGATAACCACTAGAGACATATGCAACAAGACTCTATCAACCGATTGGACATTTGTTTAACTGAACATTAATGTGTTTGAAGCAAACTGATTTTTGTCTTTTGTTTAAAAGCGTTGAGTATGGAACGTGTTAACGTCAATGAATGTATTATAAAAATAAATACAAACTATACTTTATATGCTGCTTTTGTGACTCATGATATCTACAAAAAAACTTCAAAATTTGATTTACTTAAATTAAATATATTTTTAAACAGCCTCTTACCAAAGCAGACGGAAGGCGTAGAGCCCTTACAAGGCTTCTTTTCTATCAAACTCCAACAGTATCACATGGGTATATGGATGTAAGGATATCGTTAAGTGGTTACTGTATGGTTATAGTTTCATCAAACAAAATAAATAACTGTCACGAATCCCCTACTGAATTTCTCATTTTCTTTGCCTTTTTACATATATTTTCCGGCACATTAGTTTTATCCCGTATCATATCCGCAACTTGACCAGCAGAGATAGGCTGTTGTCTTCTTATAACGATTTTTGGTATTTTGTAATCTGATATTATCACACAAAGAGTCAGATTAAAAATTGAACAGCCGTTGAAGGTATTTCTGTTGTCAAATATAAGACAGTTGAAGTTCGTCTAGATGTGTCAGGCCTAGCATGTACAACTTGTTGATGATCAACCCTTATTATTTGTGGTCTTATCAAACTAAAGAATTGGCCATACAACTTATCGGTACAGTATGTTGTGTGAATATGCTATTTACTCTTATGAATTATTCAAGTTGCAAATTACTCATGCTCTGATAATTATGAGCCTTTTCTGATTATCTGTTTTAAAGTAACAGAATTTTCTTCCAAACTAAAGGTTTTTATAAATACAGAAGAACAAATGATCTAAGTTAGCGTTGCTGCAAAATAACGGATAACATAGGGACTTTCACTTAGTATCACTAATAACTAAATTGATTAATTACTTAAATTCTTAGTCTAGTGCTACCTGCACCTAGCATTATGGTACGGGTCAGTGGCGGCGCACACAAAAGCAAG
This sequence comes from Saxidomus purpurata, assembly GCA_022818135.1. Classification (NCBI taxonomy): domain Eukaryota; kingdom Metazoa; phylum Mollusca; class Bivalvia; order Venerida; family Veneridae; genus Saxidomus; species Saxidomus purpurata. Next base: position 47,914,369 of record JAFMSR010000013.1, read on the forward strand.
TTTATGCATTGAGCTACCAGTAATAGGGTTGTTTTTCTTTTATTGATCTTTCAAAAAACCTTGCAGTATGTGCTTTGTCAAAACAAGCCCAATGTTAATGAATATCAGTCTTGACCACTAAACTATAACTAGAAATTAACATTAGGAAAAGTTGCCGTAATTTCGGAAGTGGTAGATATTCTTGACATTACGATATTTTGTCTATTTACTGATATGTTAACATAGTTTTATTTAAGATGATTTACGTCTCACTTAAGCCCTCAATATCAACCATGCTCCGTGTCCCAGTGGTTACGTCACTGGAACTGACAATTTTACAGATGATGTTCAAATCCCACCACCGCCACGTTGTTTTTTTTCTATTCTTTTTCAGATTTAATGTTGAGCATTTTAAGCAGCTAAAATTTGATAAAATGAATGGCTCATATCCGAAATGTCTTCTTGAAGTAATTTGTCCGAAATAAAGTACATGTACATCTTCTTGTCCGACTTTTTCAACGTCCACAGATTGGGCGTTCAAAAAGGTTTCACTTCTTAGATTCTGTCAAAAACTATTTGAAACAAACACTTTTTTAAATTTCAAAGTTTTGAATGCTTAAAAGTTTTATTACTTCACTTTAAAGACAGTATACGTTTGAGTTACCACTGGACGCCGCAATTATTGAGCTTTTGACATCCGCATCGTACAACATGCTAGTACGACTGGGAACCAAACTACAAAACTATTGGCTCGCTTAGCTTTTAATTATCAATTTGTTTTAATTGATGACAGTCGCGGAAACAGAACCATCATCCAGTGGGTTAAATTTACATTGATTACTGACCTAAGTATTAGGTAATTTGGGGATTGTTCAATATTGATAAAATTTCAATTATCGTGCAATTAATTAGATTTTACGTTAAGGAATTGTTTTTGTGAGTTATTTCATACAATTTGGTTTGGTGTTTTACAACGGACTTATAAACTATAGATTATCACATGTTCACCATTACTAATAAATGATTTTTCAGCGCAGCAGTATTAAGCTCGCTTTTGACTGGAAGTTGGTAACATTTCAACTGCAAATGAAATGACAAGTAGAATGTATAACTTTTTTTAATTAAGGTCAATTAAATACTATTGTGTTTATAGTCTTTCTTATCGGCAGAGCATTCGCACTTACAACCCTGTAAATACGAAGGGCCATGGGTTCGCGTCCAAGCCAGGGGCGCACCTTTTCTTATTTCTTCTTACTTTTCTTACATTTAGCCCTTTCTGATTGTATAAAAATTAAACTTGACAGAATTTTTACTATAAAATCTAGCTAATTTGGCAATAAATCCAATTACTATGAACATTTTAAACATCTGTTATCACCTTTTTCAAAAATATTAATGAAGAAATGTTTTAGGGCTGGCTGCATGGAGGTTATAACTTTATCGAACACGAGTTCGGAGGTAATAGTTATCTTTATTTATTAAGTTTTACTATATTTTGAACAGACGTTATTATTACTAAAACCACAGAGGCTTCAAAGCCTTACACTTCTCTTTATTAATATTATCTTCGGCGAAATAAGCACCAGTTAGTACAAACATGCTTTTACATTCTGTACATTCTGCTTTTAAAAACTAAATTCATTTTCAACCATTTATGTTACACCATATAGACATTAAGCGTAATTGATGCACGCACAAAGCTCGGTATTAACTGAAAACCTTGCAGGCTCTTTATATCTTTACATTCTATGTATTGTACGAACATGGTACGTGCAAATTTAAATGCACTCGGGTATTAATTTCTCTCTTAATTCCCCATTACTCAAGATAAATGATAACCCCCTGTAAACATGACTCTTCAAATGCGTAGCTGGAAACAGGAATTGCTTCCTTGGGGGCAGAAATATACAAATGTGAAAGAAGAAAAATATAGTTGAAACTATGTAACACTAATTTTGCTGCCGACAAAACAGTGGATTATATATTTAACAAGTTTAAAATAACAACCTTATCATACACAAAGTTGTTGACTTGAATCTCTGAATGCATTTGCTAGATAAAACAAAGAAGTTGTAACAGGCATGCTGTTCCTAAACTTTCCATATAACACTTGCAATTAGGACAAAATATCCATCAAATCCTTGCCTGAAGTTTTTAAGTATACTTTCTGGCAACAACATTGACTAAAAACAATTTATGACAAATGTGAAACAGCAAAATACATTGTGTTTCAAAAAAACTTAAGAATGTTGAAGAGGTAATGCATATGATTCTGCCGAATGACGTTCAGGTAATGCGAACTTCTACACTACTGCAATGTAAAAAGAAAAAACGTAAGTAAAGACTGGGTTGCAACTTGTCTTGGCAATGAGGGTTTGCTGCAGTACAATATGCCATCCCACATAATAATTCTAACGTTATTCACTCACTTCAATCTTTTATCGTGCCTGGTACATGGAAAGAAGCGAAGGTCAGCGCAATATTTTAAGAAGGAGATCAAATATTGTTAACAGCTATAGACCACTATCACTGCTCGGTTTTTGAAAGAAATATATTTAAACATACCTACAAACACATGCTCCGCATTCACTTTCTTTCTCCCTTCCAGTGTAGCCTCAAAAGTTAACCAGCTAAATTTCAGGTATATTCGGTAAAGCTCTGGAAAGGACATTACTTTAAATGAGATGGCACAAAGGACTCTTTGCAAAATCCTCAAAATGGTTTGTAAATTACCTTACTGGCTGTCGCCAGTGTGTTGGAACTTGCGTTAATATCGAACCCAGTCTCCCCTATGGCTCGATTCTTGGTCCCCCACTTATTCTTGTTTTTATTAATGACATTATGGAACTTTGAACTGAGATTTGAATCTTACTAGTCTCTATTATTGTAGATTTTCTAATTGCCGATGTTGAACGTGTTTCATCGCCCTAGCAAGCTCCTGATAATCGAGTTTTACCGTATAACGAAAATATTGTGATGGGCTAATTGGTAGCTTGTTAACTCTTTTAAGTCTGAATCTCAACTGATTTCTAGCAAACAAACTCTATTATCCACCTCTAACTGTACAATCAAGTTATTCATGAAGTTTCTAAAACTAATTCTTTTAAATGAAAACATTTGGCATAAACAATAACACGTTCTTTACATCACATAAAAAAGCTTGGAAACGAGTTCATGTGACGTGTAGTAGTTTCAATCAGCCCTTTTACGACATGTAGTTGATTCTTCTCTTTGTCGCTGTGGAGAAATTGAAAACAATCACCTTTTCTCACTTGAATGTAAATTCTGTAACTTACGAAACTCGCTTCTACCTTATTTGAGACATAATACCAAACATTACACGATAGAGACAACAAAGAAACATTCTTCTTCGTTCAGACATTTTAATCATAGACAGTGGCAGAATTTGGGAATAGTTAAACATATTACATTTCCAATACTGATCACTCGTATCCATCCTTAAGATGCCGACTCACTGCACGTAAATCATGAAATCATTTAATCTATAAAAAAAATCTAAATTTGTTGATAATAATTTTAATGAGCTATTAATGCGAATTGTTTTACCCCTGTTCTATTCTTCTCACCCATAAATCTTCTTTTTGTGTGTGTTTGTAAGACGCATCTGCTTCCATTAAAGCTACTCACTCTCGGAATTTTCTAAAAACTGTATGAAAATAACATATTTTAGAACAGATAGTCATATAAAAAAAGTTCCAGTATAAATCCTGTAAAGTATATCTGTATGTTTTAAAACATTCGCTTCCACATAATAAAGCGTTACACACGCCTTTGAATTCTAATATTAACATGTAGTGTAGCGGTGCCATAAAACCAACATTTTCAATCGATTTTTGCAAATTCCTACCTGGATGTTTACTCATGTTGTTGATTTTAGCCTTTAGTTTTATAGTTTATGTATTAGTATATCATTGTTGAAAATTTCATTTTCTTTCAACGACAACTGCTAGCGAGCAGCTTTAAGCAACAAAAACGATTCCGTAACTGCAAATAAAAATAGATATGAGAATTATCGATATTAACATTTCTTAGAGAGTTTGCTGAAATTTATTTCACAAGACAAACATATAGTGATTTAGCCATGTTTATATACTGTATTTATTAAGTACAATGTGCTTTTGTCAAAATCCTTTGTCTCTGTTAAGGCATTTATATTCCTGCTTTTATGTGTTGTACATTGCATGCGTATATGTTATACATGCAATAAGATATGTTTAAACTTAAACTGGTGTCTTATTTTTCATTTTATAAATATAATTTTGTAACGCTTTAGAGTATTCTGACAAATATTTCGGTGTCAATAATTAAAACAATTAAATAGTTGTAATAATATCTTCGCACTGACCGTTCAACTGTGTAGATACGGGTTTAATGATCATTAGGTGATAAGATAGTTCTTGCAAGAAAATAATTGAATGTCTCAACGATGACTTTCCTCGGTTTTACGTCCTTGCTGATGTAGTATTTTGTCGCTGTTGTCATACATAATGCTATAAAGTTTTTCAAAGAATAAACCAATTATAATGAGTCTGTTTGACGCATCTATCTACATTTAATTCCTAATTGCTGTAACATTTACCTTTATTCCAAATAGGTGGCGAGCTGTCATGTATTTTGGTTTTTCTGAGGTGTTCGCTAACTTACGATATAAAACTTACCAAGGTCCCTTTAGCCGAACCATGCGAACAAATGAACGGAATCTTACAGATTTTCCTGTTCTGTTATCGATGGAATTTAGTGTCAAAGTTAAATTGTACCAGCTGACATCACCTGACTTTATCTATCACAATTCTAATGCAGAATATAAAAAGACAACAATCCCTCCGATCACACTTCCTGTATTAAGAACAGATCAATCACTGAAGTCACTAAGTTCGCGAGCACTCAACTGTATAGTGAGATATACACAAAACATGTTATTCTTCTTCTGCGTAATTGGGGTACAGCTTAAAGTTTTTACGGCCAAAGCATACAAAGGAGAACTCTAACATTTTAATTCAACATTCAAATATTTGAATATACTTAATTTTGAAAATCTGTTGTGTTTGAAAAATACATGTAGTAATTCAGAAAGACTAATTCATATTGTCTGCCAAACGGAATTCCTGCCTTTGCTTTATTTAGGTAGACTTATTACAATTCAACCTACTTTATATGTAGCAAAGTAAAACAGTTAATTCCAAAATAGTTCTGAGTAACATAAATGTGAAAAGGTAACGTCTTTAAAGTGCTCTCTCATACATCAATTGCAATCTAGAAACTAAATACACCAGAAATCTAGATAGACACAGTTAGAAAGTTACTTTAAAGCAATACTTTTCAATGACAAAATAATTACCATGAATCTCCCCCCATAGAATTCTTTTCCATTGATTTTTAACAAATATTTTCTGGTACATTAGTTTGATCCCTTATCATGTTTGCAATTTGACACGCATTGAGAGGCTGTACACTGACCTCTTTATAACTAATATTTAATGGTATTTAATGGTCTGATATGTATGTATCGTACAGAGAACCAGATTAAAGACGCTCTACACGCTAATCAACCATTACAATGGAAATAGAGCCACGACGCTTTGGAAAAAAACAGTTACAATAAACCGATCAATGTAATTGCGTCTTTTAAAATAAACTTGTTATATAAAATACGTTTCAGCAAATAAGCCTATTACCGATTTTCAGTGTTCCGTGATTTATTCCTCGAGATCACGTAAGAACCTTTCTGGCAGGATGTATTATAGACTAATGCTTAGAGATCGGTCCTATAGCTGTCAGTACCAGCCGACAATTTATCGGTCTTACAAAATAGAAAAGAATCATCTGCTACTGGAAGCTGTCCAAAACATTGATACACTATTCACACTATTCACACTTAGTAATTCTAATTTCATTCTACTATAAGTCTACTGTCACAGTCTATTTAATTATTTAAATGTATTTAAATTTGAATTTTCGTTACACTATTTGAAATGTTGCGATGTAAAATATCCAATACAGACATTCCCTCTTGCAGCAATAAATTGGTTTGCATATGTGTTACAATACTTTAATCTTTGAATGCTATTAATGTCATCAAAATACTATAAATTATCAAAGCTGTTGTGTGTTTAAGAGGTAATAAGTACGCACTTTTTCGTTTCAAAGAAAATTTGCCTTTCAACTCAGAAATAAAATCCCTGTTTCACCTCAAACTAATATTGCATTTTAATACTTAACTTATCCTGGATTTTTAAATGTCTTTATCGGGAAGCAAAACAGTTTTTGTCGCCAGAAATAAATGTTATTAAAGCATGAACCTCAAAAGAAACTATATTTAAAACTATATTTAAATGACCAATTGTGATTAAACAGACAATATAATATAAGATCGCTGGAACTATGAAGTAGTCCTTAACACCAATGCAAAGACAGCATCTCCATGTCGTTATATGTAAATTCAGAATGTATGCGTGTACGTTATTATAGTATATAACGATGTGATATGCGTTTACAATTTTATTAAATGTAGTTTTGTATTTAAAATAACAACATTTCTTTCACATGCCGAAATAAATAATGATAATAGCCATTTCAAATACTCCGACGTGGTCAATGTGGACCTCTCAGACAAGAAAAAAAGATTGTTACTTAAAACTTTGTATTTAGAATGAAAAGTCCAGTCACTGGATAAATCAAGTCACGGTTTGTCGCAACATTAATGAGTCAAATATAGTGTTCAAACTGTTGAGCAAAACAATTAAAATCCAGAACTTTCGTGCCACAGTTGATAAAAAAGAGGAGGAATATGTAGCATCCGCTGCGCAAACAATTATTTATCATAGATTTAATTTGTATAGAATACTAAAGCAATCAGTAGTCATTTATAGCAAACTTAAGACAAGAAAATACATGCAGTAACACACGGATGGTTTTAGATTGTTAGATAGATAGATTTATTTCGGTAAATATGTAGAAGCATGGTAAAACAACATACATACATACAATGATAAAAAATATTATAAAAGCATGCTCATGAGAACCATGTCCGACACTTTAATACCAAGGATAACACAAAAAAGGCAAAAGTAATTTCCCCTTATTTCCATTGTGGTCCTTGATATTAATGGCACAACATAGCAAGACTGTTTATAAACTTAAATTATTAAATAAATGAATAAATAGATAAATTAATAAATGAACCAACTGGTGCTTGTCAGACAGATGATGCAAACCAGCTAATTGCGGCTTTATTCAATCCAAGAGCTTTCAGTTTCATTATTAAAATTGAATGATCAACAGTGTCGAAAAGCTTTCGGAAGATCAAGTAGCACCATCCCTACCATATGACCTTTGTCCATTTGAAACCGAATAAAACCAGATAAATGAATTAAACATGTATCAGTGTAAAACCACGATTGCGTGTCACAGAGATTTGCAAGAGTATCTGTTGTGTCTGGATGCATTTAATTGCATTTGATTACTTAATTTTTACTTTCTGCAATCAATCACGTTCTTGAACACAGTCTAGTCAAAAAAGCTACATGTTATTTCCTGATCAAGCACAAAAGCATTTTTTTGAATAAGGAACGCTTTACGTATTTGACCAGCTACTCCTCAGTATTTGGAGAAATATTTGCATTTGCCTGTGTCCGGGCGCTACGTTTCACAAGTACTCGTAATAATTTATTTATTCTTGTTTTAGCTGTTTAAAATCCCAAAATACTGGCACAGGCATTTAATATTATCACTAGCACTAAACAGTAAATACCATCTCAGAAACAATTAATAAAGAATCTAATAATCATACAAAGACAAGATCAAATTATAGTAATTTCATCATTCCAACAAGAAAAAGCGTTATATCAGATACATATCACAATGTGATATGCAACCGGAATGCCTTGTCTGAATATTAAACGTATCATAACAAATGAATCACGACGTATTTGAGTAAATCAGCAAGTTAACGAGGACAAAGAGTCGTTGTGTTTCATTCCATGCATTGTATTTCTTACGACTTGTTTGTGATTATAGTTGTTTATTTTGGTAATTTATTTTTAATACTAGATTTTTAATTTTCAAGTTTAGAACAAAATAATATATAAAAGTTTGATAATGATATATACGAAGCTATTATATAGACAATGAACGTGTTCTCTTGGTGCAAAGTGTTTTCACTAACTTTGGTTATTGCTTTGGGATATCAGTAATATCCTGTATCTCTAACGGTTACATAGTTATCTTTATGCACTGGTTAGCTTGGTCACTAATTTAACCTCTACAGGACTCGATTTCGTGAAAATGTTTTTACATGTCCTCTTTTTCTAATCAATGATCTTATACGTTTACTTGTATCTGTATTAAGTCTCATACGGAAAGAAAGGCTAGTACTGGATATGTAGTAAATAAGCAAACGATAAACGTTTACTGATCTCTTGTAAGTTCTGTTGTAAACAAACGCTAACGACAGCTGTTATCGCCATAATTAACGTAAATTGGCATTTGTGTTCGTGTAAAACAATTTCTTTCATATAACAGCTGTTACCACTGCTCATAAATGCGGTAACGTTTTTAAAGAATGCGTTATCATCATGTTCGAAACTGTTATTTAAAATCTTTTTATTCCTGCATAGAGGACACATTTTCATCGACCATAAGCTCATATTTTTTCATTGGTTATCTTTGTATTGCTTTTATCCTTTAATTGCTTCTATCGCCTCTCCAAAGTACCCATATTGTTAAAAGCATAATATTTCAATTTTAATGTTATCCGTGATGAAGTTAGCATATGTGTCTGGAAACGTTCCTGCTTTTAAGAATTGATTTATACAACCTTATCTGTTGCACCATAGAGACATTAACATTAACTGGTTGAACAAAGCTCGGTGTTCAGTGATTAACGTGCATACTCTAGAGATTTTTTGTTTTGTACGATTTAAATATGAATAAAGACTGTTTTATCTCTCCAAGCCCCTAAACGTTTAAACATTATTTTTTATATGTCATCATTGTGCAAATGCGTCTATTGTGTTGCTTACTCTATATAGTATCATTTGATTTGAATACTTGAGACATTATAACAGGATATGTCCTGATGTTAATGAGATATATTTCTGGCGCGATTCTTGTTAGCATCAGAAATTGAAAAGCGAACTACTTTAATTAAATCTTGAAGGACATTGTTTAGACCAAACACGCGTCACGTCAAACTCATAAGTGGTCGCAAAGGTCAGAGTGGTAGTAAAAAACATATCTGCGTCAAAATGGCGAAAATACAGAAACCGTTTCATAGCAAAGTTTTTTGAAATTCTGCAAATATGCTGCAAATAGTGTCACTTGTGTCAAGATATATTCAACAAAAGACAGCAGAATGCATTGCGTTACAAAGCGAACAGTCAGTGTTAAAGGGGTTGAGTACGTCATAGATTCTGCCAAAAGTTAAGTTACTCAAGTTGCAGTCCTTTATGTAATACTTAGTTTTGTAATGCTAGAAGGAAAAATTTGCAAGCTTGCGAAATTTCATTCATACGAGGCCACAACTGTCAAGAACTATGTTATAAACTATGTTGATGTATTCATTTTGGTTACCAGTCGCTGTGCATTCGTTTTTGTTAACGCTTAAATCTTTTTAACAGAACATCTCCAAAAATTATAATATCTGGTTTATATTGAAAATTGGACTCATTTCCATTGAGCACAACAAAGGTTTGCAAAAAAAGGAAATCGGCAGACCAGTGTCCACTTCGCTTACTTTATAAGGTTTATTGTTTGTTAATTTAGTTATTTTACTGAAACATTTAATCAAATGAACAAGCAGGCACATTCATTAAAACTGTTTTGTTTTTCAAATAAAGGTATTTAATGCAAGAGAAGTGACAAAGAGATGTGTCTATTCATAGTGTTAGAGGGGTTGTGTACTAACTTTACAGCTGGCTAAAATCTTAAATGTACATTAGTTTCCTAATAGTGAGTGCTTTCCTTTGTATTATTGTATAATAATATTTCATATCTTAAATTTGTGAAATTATTCCATTGTAAATTTTGATATTTTATATCAAAGTCGTCACTTTAATGTAGCAATTTACCGATGCTGAATATCTGGTAAACTGTCAAACAGTTTGACAATTATCTGGCAGTGGGTGGCTTTTAAAATCCCAAAGCAAACAATAAACTGATTGAATTGCTGTAACATACAACTTTTGTACTAGCGTCTAACTGGTTTCACTGGTTTAACTATAGAAGTGTCATGCAAATCTATACCTGTGAGACTTTGCCGCCAAATTGCACAACAAGGGTCTGGTGCACTGCCTGACCTGACCTTATCTATCTAAATTACTGTGCAGAATATAAAAGGCATTAATACATGCGAGTAAACATCATGTAATGAGAAAATATATCAAAAGTTCGCTAGTAATCAGCTATAGGACAGAGTTGTATCTAGTTCAGCCTTTTTGCGTGACTGTTACAGAAATACAGGTACTGGACAGCAAGAAAATATACAGCAGAACTCCATCTACCGGTTGTACACTCATTCAAATTGACCTTTGAATACTTCAGAAGTGTTCAAATCAAATATATTGTCACAGATCTTCCTCTGAATCACTTTCTTCTTGCTTTATGTATAGGTTAGTGTTCATTCTGATGTATTTACGAAAATAAATTGGTCTGGCGCGGCGCATGCCGCGCGACCAATTTATTGTAGTAAATGCATCAGAATGAACATTAACCTACTTAGTGTTTGAAATTATTTTTTGGTAATCTGCAGTATTTCCCAATTTACTGACTCGGTATATAAAATTTGATTAACCCAAGTTAAAGTGTAGCGAATACTGCGTTGCGATTGGGCAAAAAATAATTTCAAACACTAAGCGTACATAAGTTTGATCGCGAATAATTAATACAGCTTGACATGCAGATATAGGATGTGAACAAATGATCTGATATGCAGGTATATCACAGAGAGGTTGATAAGCATCCTCCATCTGATAACTAAGGATTACAATTGAACTGAGCTAGGATAGCTTCCAAAACAAAACAATAAGCCAAACGATGTAACAGCTTCTTGAAAATTCAAATATGTTATGCGATATATATTTCAGCGAATAGGTTTCTACTGAATTCAGTGTTCCGTGTTGGTTTATACCTCGTGAACAGACAGGACATCTTCTTTTAGGATATATTACAGACTACTGTTTCGTGTTCAATTTTATTGATGCTCAGTCCTGAGGGCAACTTATCGGGCTTGTTATGTATCAGACAGTGTTTCTGTTGAACTGGACACCGCATACGGTTGTTTAAACAATAATTAGAAACATAACACCATCAAAACCGTAAGTCACAATTTGTGTTACGATATTTATCTAACCTGGAACTGTTATGCGAGAATATCACTAGAAAACCAGACAAATATCTCATAGATAATTAACACGTAAGTCAGTTAACTAACATGTGGCAGCAATATGCCATAATATATGATCAATATCTGATATTTGTCAATCACTTATAACCGTGGCTTAAATGTTAATTAAAGTAGCCTTCCTTATAGTGCAGCTACGGAGGGGTCGAAAGGTAATATCTTACAGTCCTACTTTACTGGTTCTATTTTTGATAAAAACTTACTAAACTCAAAGTCTGTTCTTAAAAAGTTTTTTTATGTTTTCCAGTGGAATATAGTTTTCTCAGTCAAATAAAAGTGATAATCCTAAATTCATCATAATACGATGTGCAGACTAATGTATTTACTAGTGTATTTAACAACTGTTTCAATTTATATCGAATACATCAATGTGTCAGTCTCATTGGCTGATAAAGATAGACATGAATTATGTAAAACATTTACCTGAGAAAAAATGTTGAACCCTTTTTTGTTGTTTTATCGATAATAATGGTAGTAATGCGGGGGGAAAAGAAATACCAAATTATAAAATACCAAAATTTGGTTCCAAATCTTTCTGATTATTTTGTCAAGAAAACATAAAATAAAAAAAATGTGTTTGTTTCAGATAAATATCAATTTTATTATATTCGTAAACACCAATGAAAGTGACATTTTTACTAATGACTACGCTACTCGTGAAAGTATCAGTGTTCTTTTTTGTGTTCACCTGTGAAATAAAATCGATATTTCACTGAAACAAAAAAAATATCGTCTGTTTCATTAAAACCACAATTAATATATAATTAATATATAATACAACGTTTGTTTCTATTTATATGAACTGATGCTACGTGCAATAAAAAGTGCGATTTCACAATGATGTTTGCTTTAAACATCTTTAACCTTTTTGACGTTACATAAGTGTATGTCAGTTATTGTGTAACCAACTTCAAACCATGTCGCTGATACGAATGTTAAGCTAAATTAGACAAATTGCAAACTTGTAGTACAAGATCATTCTAATCTCAATTTTTCCATGTCACATTAAATAAAACGAAAAAGAGGAAAAGTATAAACGCAACATGTTATTGACATTTAGTTTTGCATGTGATAGCTACTGAAGTCTCCAGAAGACATTAAAATCAAACGTAGAATACAGGAAAACTCCTCCAGCTACATGAAGATGATTTTAAATAATTGCGTGTCTCCAATACATTTAATTTCGTTTCCTTTTTAGGTGCAGTAAATTACCTTTAAATACTCGTAAACGTCTTTTTTCATTACAATTTATCTGAGTAAGTCACCTAGTTTCGGTAACAGAAGGTTAAAGCAAATTGGTTTCATAACATTCGGAACGAAACAAGAGAAACAGTTTTTTGAATGAAAATCCACAATTTTTGAAAGGGACTTGACAACTTTACTACAAATTTGAAAACTCCAATTGCAAAAGTAGGATGCTTTTACAGTAAATAGTTGTATCTTTGAATTTGTTATTATCATTTTCTTATTCTATCAGCAGTTTTATAACAGTTTAAGTTTAAAATGAACATATTTATAAGTAAACTCCTGGTCATATTTCGCCATATGTGTACAAACATCTAGTATGCAATGGAGAGAATATCGTTCAATTGAATCAACTTTCAAGTAATTGTGTATTTAGTTTTAGTTATGTCTATAACTTGCTTTTGTTAATGTATCATGATGAAATATATATGTTTTAACCAGATAACTGTCCTCAAAGACACTTTTCTTGACGTGCATACAAACACTTCTATTATTTCGATGGCATCAATGTCACCTAACATATACTTTGCTGCATAACATATTATAATACAGTTATTTGTCATATTTTTGTCTACCACTTGATTTTGATTACTTTGTGTTTACTTTTAAGATTTCAGCCGATAAAGTAAAAGAGTCTCGAAAAGGGGAATATCAATCAAATCGGTTTAATATTTTTTTGGTCCGATAATGCAAGAATCAGTTCTTAAAGTGGTGCTAAAGTGGGAATGCAGTTTTCAGACAAGTAATCGGTATTCCCATGGGAACAAATTGTGCACCCCTTGTCGCAGATTTGTTTTTATATTGTTATGAAAGAGACTTTATGTTGAGTCTTTCTCCAGATACGCAGGCAGACATTATCACTGCTTTTAATAATACATCACGCTATCTGGATGATATTCTTAATATGGATAACCCGTTTTTTGGTCAATTGGTGGACACTATTTATCCCCGGGAACTCCAGTTAATTAAAACTAACAATTTGGATACTGGTGCTTCATTTTTAGATTTACATCTCTCTATTTATAACAATATTATACATACCAAAATTTATGACAAGAGGGATGATTTTAATTTTAATATTGTAAATTTCCCCCATTTGGATGGGGATGTACCTCATGCTACATCTTATGGGGTATACATGTTTCAGTTAATTCGGTTTGCCAGAGCGTGTAGTCATGTTGAGGATTTCAATGAACGTAATCAATATATTACAAATAAACTTCTTCAACAGGGCTACCGTTATTACAAATTGCGTAAATATTTTGCTAAATTTTACTATCGTAATTCTGATTTGGTTTTGAAATTCAATAGTAATCTAAAGACTCTTCTGCGAGAAGGTATTTCAAAACCCGATTTTTATGGGGATGTGGTTTACAAACTTCGTAAGATTTTGGGTCATGGCAATTTTCCAACTGTATTTGCTAAAATTATAAAACGTTTTGTTAAAAGAGGTTACGACCCTACTGTTTTGAGACACACCGCATGTTTGGTGTTCAACCCGTTTACAGTTGGACGCTATGCTTCCCTCTTTGATTGTGTCTGACGGAAGAGGGTGAGGACTCTGTGATGGGCAGTTTTTAAATCCCACTGGGACGAAACTGTTTTGATTTCTGTCCTCTGGCCTGTTTCGTCGGGCCCTTAAGGGTGTTTCTCTTGGTGCTCTGCCTTCTGCAAATGCATTGAGTACATACGTTTTTTGGTTCTCAAGGTTTGCTTTTTATATTTTTATACACGAGCATTTTTGTGTTTTACATACCATGCCTTTTGTTTCCATTGCGTGTGTTAGAGATTCACCTAGCAGGGATTACTTTTATTTACACTGTCCTGTGACTTTGGAACATGGTGGGGGTAAGAGTGAGGTTGGGTGCGCACCATAAACCGGTTTAAGCTCCCCAGTGGTGTTTTTGCCACTGACCGTTCCAAGGCGGTGCCCCACTGTGTTCCGTTAATTGTTCGTTTTGTCCTCGTGTGTTTGCTTTGTGTGCTTGTGTGTGTTGGTGGTGTGTGTTTGTGTGTGTGCATGACTGTGTGTGTGTTGTGTGTGTTTGTGTGCGTGCGTGCGTGTCTTTGTCTGTGCGTGCGTGCGTGCGTGTGTGTGTGCGTGCGTGCGTGCGTGTGTGTGTGTGTGGTGGTGTGCACTTCTGGGTGCTGTGGGGCTCGTTTTGGGGAGGCTGCGTTTTTGGTACGTGGCATTCCCTGTTTGATATTTTTTTTTTTCTACACCAAACTGCATCTCATCAGCTGTGCGGTCAATGAAATCATTCTTCAGAGGAAATTTGTTCACGCATAGTACACTAACGTATAATTTATACATTTTAGTGTATTTTACAATGTTTATTTATATACTTATTCATCAATGTATAATCTATTTATTTATTTACGAAGTGTTTCCTTGTCGAATTCCACTTCATTGGATTTCTTTTGGGTTTTTTTAAAGAATTTCTCACGGACGAATATTTTCTTGTTTACCCCCTTAACAGTTGACTTACAATACTATTGCATACTATAGACTGATATTATAACTTCCGGCGTTCGACTACGACTGTCATTTTAAAACTACAACCACGCAGTTCACTTAAAACTGTATTCAATTTCCTTACAAGATTTATATCATATACAGCTGTATCCGATTTCCTAAAAGAGTTAATACCGTTTACCTGTTTGAACGTAGGATCACAGTTGGAGACCTATTGAAGCATAGTCGAGTGCTTATGGGAGTGTTTATATGATATATCATTCGCGCTTTTATAAACAGTCCATGTGTGAAACGTCCTTTAGACCTCAGTGACGAAAATGAAGGATATTTAGCAAGTTTTGGTCATCAGGGAAGAAGTGAATCCAAGAAACAGAAAATTTTGACAAATACACTAGTGACACCATCACCAACACCTCAGATGCCCTCACCATGCAGTGATAATTCATTAAACTATGATCTGCTGGCTTGTGTAAAGGCAAAATTTAGTGTTATGAGAAGTGAGATTAAATCGGAAATTAATTCTTCCCTTGATGCTAAATTTGAAAATTGGGGTTTAGCCATTAAAACTGCTGTTCTTGAGACTGTGAAAGAGGATATCGAGCATATTCGTCAGGAATTCAACGATAGAGTAGAAGGTCTCTCTAACAAAATGGAAAAAAACTCTCGGACAAAGTATGTGTACTACTGAAGGATCAAATGAAAGAGGTGAAAGATGATATCTCAAAACAATTGGATATTCCTAAAGTTAAAGATGAGCTAGCATCATATGCCGCATCAGTGAAGGCTGTACGATCGCAGACAAACACTATATGTATACGCAATTTAACGCAAGATGCAAAGGAAATTACTGATAATAAAGTTACTATGAACAAAGTCAATAGCTTAATAAGAGATGGTTTAAAACTCAAAAACATAAAAACCACAAAAGTAGAAAGTAAACAAAGTTATTCTGATGTAAAGCCAGGTGTTGTCATAGCAACTGTGTCAACCCATACACAGAAAAAAGAGATTATGGACAAAAAACGAGATTTGAAAGGATCCAAAAGCCATGGCCCTGTATATATTGAGGATGACCGTAGCAAAGAAGTGCGAAACATTGAAAACAATATGAAAACTATTCTTAGAGAGGTTGGAGCTTCCAACAAATTTGTGTTTTCAAATGGACGCCTTATTCGCAAATCCAGAAATCAGGAAAATAACCGCCCAAATAGAAAGAATATCAGAAATGCTAATTAGGGGGGTATAACGTTTGGTGTGTGGAACGTCGGAGGTTGGTCTCTAACAGACGAGGAAAATTCAAACTTTAGAAGAAGTGTTGTCAGGTCCTTGAACTTTGATCTTTTTGCTATCTGTGAAACATTTTTGAAAGACAATACTGATGTTGGCTTCTCTGATTATAAATGGTTTGGTCATCATAGATTGTGTATTCATGATAAAGCGAAACGGGGCTCAGGCGGAGTAGGTATTTTTGTCAAAAATAGCATATTAAATGATTATAGCATTGGGTGGCACTCCACACTTTTTAGCCACAAATTCGAATTGGTCAGGGGTAATTTTATAAAGTTTAGAGATATAAGGAAATTAAACAGCCCTGTGAACTTTAAATCAATTTTAAGTGCCAGATTTTGTTGTTTGAGTTTTAGTTTGCATGTTTGCAAATGCGAAAACATGGGTCTGGAAAGCCAGTGCAGAGATGACATGCGCAGATGGTGACATTTTGTAAACAAGTGAAAATCAGCTCTACAGCTTAGAAAATCAAGCTTTTTACAGGGGGGTACATACTTTTACTGCTTGCAAAATATTTTCGTGCTTAAGCACCATGTTCAATGTGTTTGTTTACTTATCTAGATAGTCTGCAAACCAGAAACAGTGTCACCTAGTGTGAAATACTTGCAGGTAATTTTGTTTGGTTCGGAAAATAGGGCTAGAATGGTCTCAGACTGCAGTGAATTCTGGCCTCCGACGGTATAAATAGGAACTAAAATTTTCAGGAAAGAAAGGCAGTTCAGACTACCGAATTGTATTAATACGTTCACACTGGCAATGTGTTCACAGTGAAACACTTATTCTATTTTCAGGTTCACAGGTTGTTCATATGTGATAGGCCTACTTTGTTGGTGTCGCTCGAACAAAGCCGAGGGCTGAAATAAATGTGGAGTGCTACCTTCATGAGATCATTGACAAATCAATCGAAGACATTATGTGGGTGAAACTTGCAAGTAAGGAGTCGTATGAAGTGACGTGCTTTTGTATTTGCTATCTTCCACCAGCTAATTCAAGTCGTTTAAATGATGCTGAAAAATTTTATATGGACCTAATGAATCAAGTCTATATGTACCAAAACATAGGTAGAATAATCATTTGTGGGGATCTGAACTCAAGGATAGGTGATGAATCAGATTATATTGAAGGTGTTGACTGTGTCCCATCTAGAAACTCCATAGACTCCATTGTTAATAAAGATGGTGACCATTTACTGAATTTCCTAATAGATACCAATTTTTGTGTTGTAAATGGACGCAAAGGTAAAGATGATTTCACCCACATTTCTCACAGAGGGAAATCAGTGGTCGATTACGTCATTGTACCTCACGATCAATTATCCTACTGTTTAAACTTCTGCGTACTTACCATCTCAGATGTTATCAATATGCTTGGTCTTCATGGATTCTCCAAATTATCAGATCATTCAATAATTGCTAGTGAAATACATCAGAAGAAAATTTGCAGTGAGTTTGAAATAAAACAAAATGCTAAAAAGAAGTATGTGTTTAATGAAATTCCAGCTTCTTTCCTAAATTGAGCTCAATCTTTTGAAGCAATAGTGAAAACCATTGAAAATATTGAAAATTCACTCAGTGAAAAATCTGATATAAATTGTGCATATAGTGAATTTGTATCTCTAATTAAAAATGAAATGTCATCCAAATTAAAGGTGAAAAGGCATATAGTTATAACTATAAAGGCAACAGGTATAGGAAAAAGGCATATTGGAATGAAGAGCTTCAAAGTTAATGGAATCAGGTGTGTAAATCAGAAAAAAATGTGGTTGAAGTGTAAATTAGTTAATGAAAAGAAAAAATTAAGAATAACTTTTAACCAACAACGTAAGCAATTTGATAAACTAAACAGAACATATAAAAGATCATTTCAAAGAGATGAACAGGAACGTCTCGGAAACTCACTTATAGACAAAAATAACCCAAAAGAGTTTTGGAGAAAAATTGGGAGAATTGGTATGGCAAATGAACGCAAAACAAAAATATCGCATTCTGTGATGGGCAGTGATGGACAAATTGTGACAGATAAAACAGAGGTTCTCAACAAATGGATGTCTGACTATAAAAATTTGTTCAATTGTAATGATAACGACATGTATGATGAAAATCACTTAAAATATGTTGAGCAATGTTTGATAAATGATAATAATATGTTTCCGAATTTAGATTGTTCTTCCCTAAATACGCCAATCAGTGGGGATGAAGTCTATAAGGCTGTTTACCATATGAAGCTCGGTAAAGCTACAGGATTTGATGAGATACCAGCTGAAGTAATACGTAATGACATATGTATTGATCTTCTCTTTAAAATAATAAGGTACGCTTATGAAAAACACAGTATCCCTAATGATTGGTACAAGGGAATAATAAACCCTATCCCAAAGGGAAACGTCAATTCAATAGATCCGTTAGAATATAGACCACTAACTTTGTTGTCCGTTCCTTGTTAAGTTTATTCACATATATTAAATAAAAGACTTATGCCTTGGGTTGAAAGGAATAATGTTCTCTGTGAAGAACAGAATGGTTTTCGCAGTCAGAGAAGTTGTTTAGATCATATTTATTTGCTATATTCGGTAATAAACAACCGTAAACTTGTCAAGAAAGATTCATTTGCATGTTTTGTTGATGCCCGTAAGGCTTTTGATACAGTTAATAGAAGCTGTTTATGGTTTAAATTGATGCAAATTGGTATTCATGGTAAATTTTTGAATGCAGTCCAGTCTGTATATGCATCTGTATCATGTGCAGTAAGTGTAAATGATGATCTTACTGACTGGTTTAGTGTTAACATCGGTGTGAAAAAAAAAAAAAAATAATATCAAACAGGGAATGCCACGTACCAAAAACGCAGCCTCCCCAAAACGAGCCCCACAGCACCCAGAAGTGCACACCACCAACACACACACACACACACAAAACACACACACACACACACACACACAATCATGTACACACACACACATACACTACCAACACACACTAGCATACAAAGCAAACACACGAGGACAAAACGAACAATTAAAGGAACACAGTGGGGCACCGCCTTGGAACGGTCAGTGGCAAAAACACCACTGGGGAGCTTAAAGCAGGGATGTGTTCTTTCGCCGTCCCTTTTTTCCATATATATTAACGATTTAGCAGCTGAAATCAAATATCTGAATTGTGGTATCAATGTAGACGGGGTAATGCTCTCACTCCTGCTTTAAGCCGATGACATAGTGTTACTGGTGGAGAATGAAACAGATATGCAAGCTATGTTAAATACTGTGTATGAGTGGTGTCGGAAATGGAGACTTTCTTTAAATGAAAATAAAACCAAGCTTGTCCATTTTAGACAACAGTCCAAAGCACTCTCCAATTTTCAGTTCAATTTTGGGGAGTTGAATATTGGTTTTGCAGCCGAATACAAATATCTGGGCTTTTGGTTTAATGAACATTTAGATATGACAAAGTCTGTCAAGGAAATTGCAAAATCTGCCAGCAGAGCCTTAGGGGCAGTCTATTTAAAATATGTCAGTGTAGGCGGTATGTCGTATAATGTATATAAGAAACTGGTGGAAACCGTTGTCAATCCTGTTCTCTTTTACTGTGCTGGAATTTGGGGGTACAGAAAATTTGGTGTTATTGAGTCTGTTTTAAGTAAAGCCAAACGCCTGTATCTTGGTGTTGGTAAAAATGCACCAAACATTTCAGTAAATGGAGATCTGGGCTGGGCTTCGGCTGATACCAAATAGAAGGTAGAAGTTGTACGTTTATGGTGTAGATTAAGAAACCTTCATGAATATAGATTGGTAAGACAAGTGCATTTCTTATGTGCGAATAAACCTAGATCATGGGAAAAACAAGCAATTAAGCTATTCAGTGTTCTAAATATCAGTGATTGTACAGTAGTCGATAAGCCTTGTAAGACAGTTTGTATCGGAAAAGCTAGAGACGCTTTATTTAGTCTTGATGAAAACACTTGGCATAGATGCTTAAAGAGCAATGGTAATGTTGACAATGGAAACAAACTAAGAACTTACAGAAGTTATAAAACAGAGTTCGGTTTAGAAACATATGTAATGTTGAACATGAATAGAGGTCAACGCCGCGTTCTTACTAAATTTAGATCATGTAATCTTCCCCTAGCTATTGAAACTGGTAGATACTCCAAACCAAAACCCCCTTGAATGAAAGACTATGTAAATATTGTGACAGTAACTCTTTAGAAGATGAGACCCACTTTCTTATTGACTGTGATCTTAGATCTTTTTACCAAAGCAAATCTGCTATATGCTAATTTCAATTTTTTAGATTCTGAAAATAAATTGATAATAGTCATGAATTCAACAGAGTTACAGCTTACATTAGCAAACTCTTTACTTAACATGTATAGAAGAAGAAAGCATACTAGGTTATAGTCACTTCTAACACTATTTTACTGTAAAAAGAAGATCATGATTTTATCATTTTAATGTCGACCCTTATTTTAAGTTTTAAGCATTATAATACAAAACGTTTTATTCCTGTGTGTTTTTAGCGTTACAAGACAAACTTGAAGTTGCAATGGCTGGACTAATGTTTTACAGCTAGTACCACTTGAGTGTCAACCTTTTCTGTAATAATCCAGGATCTATCTGGTAATTTATTTAGAGCCATTTTCTAGAACAGTTACCTTTGTAATATATTTTGTAATGTTTTATGAATTCTATGTAACAGTCGAAGTGTAAGTGTTTATAAAATTTATGCTTTGTTTGGCTCTGGAAAGTAATCTGCCAGGAGATACATTTTCCATGAAAACCTATTAAAGTGTTATGGAATACACTATAAATATCTATATGCATATTAAGGCAAGATGTTGTCAATTTTTTTCAAATGAAAAATGTTCTTTTTTAGCATTTTAAAGCAATTTTAGTAGTACTATATCAAGTAAATGCTTGTAGTAAAACTTTTTTCCCAGGTCATGACCAGAAAAAAAGGTATAATGTGACATATTTCTTTATAAGACACTAGATATATATATAAATGTCAAATTAGTACCAGTGTCTCATAAGCCATTTTTGGCTGGGTGTAAAACTTTCAACTGTTTTTAGTATTTGTATGTATATATGTGAAATGTTTTACATGTGACACTTAAATAAAATATAAAGTTGTAAATTTGTTTAATGTTTTTCGTAGGTTGATCGAAATATATACCGTGCATTATATATTGATATAATCACTGTTCACTCAATAAAATTATCAAAATCGTTTACCTGGAATAATATAAAAATAGTACCGAGCGTAATGAATGCCGTTATGTGTGCTATCCTTTCTGATGACGTTTCCCGCTTTTTTTTACATATCAACAAAAGTAGAGAATTATTAACTTATGACAATATGTGACCAAACTTCAACTCTTAAGTATGATTAATAACACAAACATTCTGTTTGACCTTAACAAGGCAACCCTTTTGACCAACTTACATGATGATTGGGTTGTAAATGTCACCTGTATGACATACACATGGTTTTTAAACGGGTGTCCTAGTTTTTGACCTCAAATAACCCATATTCATACTCGACCTATAGTTTATCAAGATAATCATACTGACAAAGTTTCATGAAGATAGAATGAAAAATGCAACCTTTATTGCATACAACCGGTTTTTCTAAGATTTGACCCTGTGACCTAGATTTTAACCCTAGATAATCTATGTTCAAATACAGCCTAGATTTAATCAAGGCAATTATACTGACCAAGTTTCATGCAAATCCAATGAAAAATGCAACCTTTATTGCATACACAAAGTTTTTCTATGATTTGACCGGGTGACCTAATTTTTAACCCCAGATAATCCATTTTCAAACTCGACCTAGATTTTATCAAGGAAGTCATTCTGACCAATTTTCATGAAGATCCAGTGAAAAAATGCAGCCTCTATTGCATACACAATGTAAAGTGTGGACAGACCAGACGACGGACACCAGGCGATCAAAATAGCTTATTTTAGCACGTCTCGCCCAGGTTAGCTAAAATTAAAAATATGACTGTGTAGTTAGCATTCCTCTAAATAAAGCTATTCCTGGCTTTAAAAATTTTGTACTTTACAGACAATGGAAAATCAAGCTACAGCGAAATGATCATTAAAGTTAATCAAATATCTGAAGGTTCTTGGCAAGAAAATCTATGAATATTCAATTTGTTTCAATTAAGGAGAGTCAGTGGAAACAGTATGTTCCAAAATTAGATTGCATTTACAATAATCACCGACTTGTATCCAAAAGTACGCCTTGTCTGAGATTCAGGTGATATTTCGTGCTAGTTATCTAGGCCAAAGACTTAATATATGGTGGCATTTATGACCTTCAAAAGGCTATCCAAGTTGTTACTTACATCTCTTTATTTTTGGGGGGACAATTGGATAATTGGTCTTCGAGACGAGCCGTCATTGTCTATATCTGACTGTTGGCTAGTTTAGCCATTTTGGCAATACATACAGGGGTTCTACTTAAGTTCTCAAGTAGGCCTTTGCTTGTGATAATGAAAGCTGCATTTACCTAGCTCTACGTAGAGCTTAGTCTCATGCAGAAAGATCTTTTATTTTGACATTCATGCACTTTCAGGTAAATAAGTATTGTCTTTTAAAACAATCGCCAATAGATCTTCTTAAAAAGAATGTCATTTTTTAGTAACAACGAAACTCAAAGGGTATATAATTTCATGTTTCATGTTGTTGTAGGTGACTAACTGTCGGAGAACCATTAAATCAATATGTACCTCAGCCAACCCCGTGTACAGGTTACTATTTTCATCGATTATGAATAAGAGGTTAATTCATTTAGCAAATATACAGCGGAAGATTGTGAAGAAGAAAGGCAACTTAATGTCCACTAAGATCATAGGTAACAGTGTTTGTTTTCTTTAACATTGTAAATCGTCTCGGTCCCTAAGTTCCTGACTAAAGCTAAGTTTACCTGAATATTGAATGTTTAAGCATTACTTTTTACCGTTAACGATACGTTTTGCATATGTCTGTCTTACTGTGGTTCTATTAATAAAATTTGATAAATAGAAACTTATTGTGCTTAAAATTTTGTTTCATTTTTAAGGTAGCAGATCATCTGACACAAAATAGCAGTTGCAGTTTACATGCACAACTACATGTGAAAAGAAGACAAAACATAACTTTATCATTAGGCATCTTACAAACTGCACTCTATCGTGACTTGAATCCCATTTACAACACGGAATGAGAAAAGAAATAATAATAACAGGCATCTGTTTTTCGACACAATAACAATGGTATATTCAAAAAGATCAAATACACAAAGTAATCACTAAAACCATCTCGCACAGCACTCACAAACACCAAAATTAACACGCAGTATCCAACCATGAGAAAAGGCATACTACAAAGCTACCTTGTTAAAAGAAGTGTATAAGGATGTTATTATTTCATTGCAGTCTCATCCATTTACACGTTTTCCATAAATAATAAACAAGCGCATGCATAAAACATAATATAATAGTAAATGGCCATTCTTAAATAAAATGATAAATAACTAATCAAAATCCATATATTATCAACTAAAAACATAATCCACAGTAAATGATAAACTATTCAACTTATCATCACATAAACAGACTAAGATCGAGAGGCAAAGTCAATGAACCCCCAGTGTTAACTTGTTTTTCGTTTTAAACTGAAATGACAAGTAGAATGTATAACTTTTATTGGAATAGAGAAACTTACTCAGTAAGACACCTTTTAATTGGATAATACCGCATGAAAAAGGTCAATATAATACTATTGCGCTTGAATGGTTTCATAGTTTTAGTACATAAATAATTCATTTCTATCAACATAATACATGTATGTTGTAACCGCCAACCTAATGTTAATTTTAAGTGACGAGTAATTATACATTCTCGACCAGTGAATAACGGTCAATATTTCGAATAACATATTTTATAAAAAAAAAACAAATTTATAGTTTGTTTTCCTGACGCACATGTCACGGTACGGACAGACTTGGGGAGAAAACGTGCACGCGGCCGGTTAGCTCAGTCGGGAAAGCATTCGCTCTTACACTCTGTTAGCAAAGGGGTGTGGGTTCGCATCCCGGTCAGGATGCACACTTTTTCTCACCCTGTGACATTTGGCACTTTCTGACTGCATAAAAATTAAACTTGGCAGGATGTTTTACTATAACATCTAGCTACCAATCGCTTTTTTATACTCAAAATTTTGCAGACCATTTTTTTCATGTATTTTGTTTCATAATACAGCATAATAACAGAACTTGTATATTAAATCATATTTAAGGATGGACATTTTCAAGGTGGTTCAACGAGATTTCCTTTATCAGGAGTGTATGTGCGTTCACTTTTGTAAAAACTGTTAGTGTATAAAATGAAGAATTTGGGACAAGGAAAATCTACTTTATCGGAAAAACTAATTCCCTCACTTGAGTCGTCTGTCACCAAAGCAATTCAGCACGCCATTCTTTATATTTAAACAAAAGCTTGTTGATTCTTATCTGCAATAATGACGTGCTTGTTTGAGATATAAAAGTATGTTACTGCACTTTAATTTTCATTTTAAATCGGTGTTTTTCTGGACTTACTTCAAAGTTTGAGGTCTAGTCTAACTTTGCGTGTCTGCACACATGCTACGTATTAAGCCAGGATTTCACTGTTGAAATTATATAGAAGGCCATGACATGAAAATAATTGTCTATTTTGTGATAAATGCGATCATGAAGACAAGCAACAAACATACGAACGGTTAAAAGGAGGTATTTTAAATCCACACAGTTTATATAATATAGTTCTCACAATTCGAATATTTTAGTCGTAAAATAAATAACAAAAGCAAAGCGCAGACAAGATGAGCTAGCTAC
This sequence comes from Saxidomus purpurata, assembly GCA_022818135.1. Lineage (NCBI taxonomy): Eukaryota > Metazoa > Mollusca > Bivalvia > Venerida > Veneridae > Saxidomus > Saxidomus purpurata. The sequence goes on from JAFMSR010000013.1 coordinate 47,939,636, forward strand.
ATTGTTGTATTACTTAAATTTTAATGGCCATTCCTAACAAAACTTTATTGTAATTAATTGGTTGGTATTGTGTAAAGTATCAGAATACTGATAGTAGCGTATAAATATTTCCGCATTTGAAATAAATGATGATAATAATAATAATAATAATAACTCATTATTTATAGAAGGTAACATGTACAAAAGAATAAAACAAATATTCAAATAATTTAGTTGAAATATGGCCTTCTGTAAAAAAAGTTACATATGATAAATACTGGATAATAAACTAAAATTTCGACTATGAACGACTTCAGTTAAATACCATTCAGTCACTAATGTATAGCAAACATTTCCGAATGAGCTGTATATACAGTCAAACCTATGTTAAAGACCTCTAGTAATATTAAAAGACCAACATACCGACATACTCTGCCATCTATTTACACTGTTTCTTTTCAATCTATAATGACATTTGTTTAGCCTCTTCATTTACTTTTGCCACCCGGAAAACCAGGCGTCCTCCGCTAGCCTTCGATTTTCTAAACGCATATGACTATCAACAACTGTAGTAAAGGGAAAGAAAATGTACTTATAGATTCTGGACGAAGCCAGAAAGACAACACTATGTGCAGATTTATTATCAATATAATATTCCAATTACATCGATCATAAAATAGAGACTATGTTGAAAGTAATTCCTAAGACAATATTCGGTTGATTTCCTGAAGAAAGGAGGAAAATGTCAAGATATTGAACCTTACTGAAAATTGTCATTACAAAAAATGAAAGATACATTGCAATCCAAGAAATTTTTAAATGGAGGAAAAATTGGGACATTGGTTTCTTATAGGTTTCTCATGTTTATCTGGTCTGTTCCTAATTATATACACCTTAGGCAATTTTCATCTCAAAAGAAGCTTTATATGTCAGAAAAGATGAGGTCAACAACTTTGTCCTCCTAAAACTTATTTAATTATGGAAAACTCTATGTGAGACTCCATTTCTTTAGTATTCCATAGTATATTGAATCAATTGTGTTTTGATACAACTCATCTGTACGTTTTGGCATTAACTAAGATATTTATGTATTTTGTACTGTTTCTTTTTAATGGCTACTTCAGAGTGCATGTTTGTCCAAAATATTTGAAGTCATGGCGTTGGCTCATCATTGTTTTCACCATTTTACAATGGAATGCTTTTGCCTTTCCAAATTAAATATTCACGGAGAAATCAAACGAGACACACAAATATGTGTTATTTAACCGAATTTCGTTTCCATCCTAGTATGTTCTCGCGAACTCAGGTAAGAAGGAAGATCTTAATTGATCAAATTGGCAAAAACACTACAAAAACAAAGCCAAAATGAGATAAATATTCAATTCCTATAACTTGAGTAATAGCACGACAAGTACTTTTCATTTAGGAGAATGTGACAGTGACGTCATAGATACATGTACACAGAGCTTATAACCATTGCATAAAAAGGTAGATTATGTGTGCAAAAAAAGTTAAATAGTTTATTTACGTCTCATCCAATACATGTACATAGTTACAAATTCATAAATAAGACATAAAACATGCATTGGCCATTCTATCACAGAATTGCAAGAGACTATTATAACATCACACTGATTAAAAGCTAGATTACCATCGCTTATCAGACAGAATGGAATCTTCAGTAGTGTCACTGTATACCATCCTTTATGATGTTATATTTCGCTTTCTATTTAATTGTGTTCATATCTAAACCCCATTAACAATTTTATTCACTTAATCGACATCGCATCTTTTCCAGCTTAGTATTTTCTATTTTTGCTTTTTTCTATAAATATTTCATATATTATACATAATATTTTATAATGTGTTGCCCGGAAAAAGCTTATGACTAGTTTACAATATGCCTTGATCCATAATAGTTAAAAGAATGAGTTAGTCCTGTTTTCTGTATTGTCGTTACAAATCGAATCGATTTAGGAACAACTTCTTCCTTGTTTGTAACTAACAAGCTTCATCGCACCATTGTTCGGTGACTTTGGTGCCATGGCTAAATGTTTTATAAAGCGTTATAATTGAAGAGCAAATTACCCTCATCCTTACTACTTGTGTTATGTGTATTATTAAAGGAAATTATCACCCTCATACTTTGTAAAAAGAATTTTTCTTCAGAATTTTTTCTTTGTAATTTGTTTATTTAAAACGAGGGAAAACTATGTTTTATATTGTTCTGTGACGCATGTTTTGGATCTGTTGAAAGAAAGAAAAACAATCCTACTTGTCTCTGTGACCATGACTTTTTTTTCTCTCGAGACGATACTTCTCTCCAAATGATACTCTGTGCGGGTCTTGTGTCCCTTTTATACAGACAAATTAGAAAGATAAAAAGTTGATAATAACTTATTTCCTTCTATATACTGAGTCATTGACACTAATTACTTTCTACATTCAGTTTACTCAATAACCATTCCACAGACCGCTCATTTGAATCTGACGTGTCATAACAGTAATTAACAAGTTTTTTGTCCATTTAGGGACACTGCTGGAATTTGCGTGAATTTATTAAAAAGTATCTTTGTTTCTTTTTTTCAGTTTTCTTTACTTTGCTCGTTTCGAAAAAAACATCCCATGACCTAATGCATCTAATCTGTTCTTTTATGATTATGTCATGAAACATTATATCATGAAATATTAGATACATTTTATCTAGTACATTTCATGGATTGTGTAAATTTGTTGTATTTTAGTATGCATGTATACATTATATACCTCAAATATAAATTGAATGTTTTATTTGAAACATTTTAAACGGTCTTCGGACTTAAACTACTTTCTACTCATATTACAAAGGGTAAAGGAATCTGTGGTATTTGTTTATCATGCAAACAGACGCAATGTCATGTAACATAGAGGAGATGTTTTTCTTTTCTTACATGTTTACCAGAAAAGAAACAGCCGCAGTAACTATAACTTAGCCCCGTTTTAAATTTATTTCCTGCTGAGATAATTTCACATTGCGGTATTTTTATGCTGATTATTTTGGTGGGTGTACCTAAACATCTATTTAACTTGGAAAACCTATATATTTACATCACACATCTGTATGTAAAATATGTTACAAACGAGAGCTAAACTACAAATTGTGTACAGTACACATTATGTAATTGTTTTCTAGTGGTATTTTCTGTTGCTATCTGTAGGATAGAGACTTGCTACCAATGATGTAAAATGGATGTTATTCAACAACGTTTGTAGTGTTTTGAGCGAGTGAATGGTCACGTTTATGCTAAACATTAGACTTTGCGGTAGAAATTTTACCCTCTACTGACACCTTATATACCCTATATATTATGTGTCTGAATGTTATAGAAATCCTCAACATTTGAGCGCAAAACTGATTCCTCTTACATTCATTGAAAGTCTATTATTATAGCATTTCTGATATTTGATGTTAGATAGAATTATTAACAGTAGCCCTTATATACATAGCCAACATGTTTAAAGTCCCTTGAACACTTTGAATATATCGATAGACTAATGATAACACTATATTCTATTTTCTCTACATTTATTGTTATTGTATAATATTATGAACATTTTGCTAACGGATCGATGTTTGCCAATAAAGACTGGGCACAATAACGGTTTAAAATAAATGCATGTATAGTTAACAAGCAAAACTATACAGAAACCACGAAAGCATCACCTTTTTACAAATGTAAAATACCCAGTATGCTTATCATTGCTTGAAATGTCAAAGATAAGAAAAACTATTAGTTCATTCGCGGTAGGTATAACACTGGTTTTATGTACCTGCCCACATTGTCTGTCCACCTGCATGGGTACTTTTTATTTTATGTTTTTCAATATAAAAATTACCCTCTACATAAACACTTCGTATAATGATCCTGGTTATAAATGCCGTCTGCTTAGCAAAACTACGAGGTCGTTAGCTCGAATCCAGACTACGATTGTCCCCTCTTAACACGCAACTAACGGTTACACTGTAAAAAATAAGTGTTAATTATCTCTGAATATAGTGTAAACCAGCTTGGAAAATGGTGTTACCGTGTAAGTTACACCGTGTGCGAGTAGAGAATCACCGAAATGCAATTTTACTCCAAAATCAGTGAAGAGATACTCCCGATCTGGCGTTTTGTAAATCCGTACAAGTGTAAGTTGGTCAGATACACCGACTGGGATATAGTAACACGGAAGTGTAACTTTGCCCTAAAATTCGTGTATCGTAAACAAGTCAACTGACCAAGGACTTGCATGTGCCTTAATTCTATGCCGCATTCCATGCACATGGTTATGGTCTCAAATTGTAGCGTGACTAAGACGGACACATCAGTGTATCATACATGAACACTTTACTATTATTCGCGAAATTATTCAGGAAAAGTCTTTTCGTGACGTTTAGTTATGAAACCCGTCAGAATGTTGTAAAGAGTTCAGATAAGTAGTTCTTTGTAAAATTTAGTTACGAAACCACTGACTAAGATCTTCTTAAATATTGGTCTTACACGAACCATCTGACATTCTCAAGAAATGTGATGGGAGTGATAGGACCAATGAGTCAAGATTTTGCCGTCATGAATTGATGAAAGGGTTTATATGTAATGAAAGTGTACGCTTACACTAACGTGTTACGTTTGTCTTGTGAAAAACGTGTTAAGTAACACCATGAACGGTGTCCTGCTTCCCCGATAGCAGGGTGTATTGTTTCCATAAAAACAATAGGGTTACTTTACACCAAAATGGGTGGCAACCCAGCTGCCACCCATTTCAGTGTAAAGTTTCCTTTCTGTTTTTACAGTGTAGGTTACAGTCTAGTCAATATAAGCTGCAAGAAGGTAAGTAGATGCAAAATAAATTAAAACTATACTAAACTAAGTTAGAAAGGGCATCTAGAATTAGTCCGAATGGATTCTGTATCAAGTTCCGACAGCTGCATGAATCACGTTTATTATAAGTGAAATTTAACAATTTGCTATCAGACTGTCTTTTTACCCATTTTCCCGTTTTGATGTCAGTGACTTATATCTTTAACAGCGCCTGACAGCACATGTAGTCCTAGATTAATAGCCTGATTCAAGGAAATTCCGGAATAAAATATGAAATTTTCCGCAGTAAACAACGTTCTGTCTCTCAAACATCCTGAAAAAGGCCACCACGCCTCCATGATAGCGCCTCATTATTCATAATAATAGCGATTCTACGGAAATATTAAGTCGTCACTTTTGTCAAAATGAATCGTTTATTATACCATTGGCTTTCAAAGTGAAATGTTGTGCATTATGCTAAAGTACAGCCATTATATAAAATGTCTAAGAATATCGCTTTGTTTTGGAGTATTAAGAAATTATTCCGACTTGTTATAGTAAAAACTCTGTAATCAACTTTTATTTCCATCTGCCTGTTTACGAAAACAACATAATCACAGCAAAAAAAGTAGTTGACAATTTAAACAATCCATGTACTGTCAAACCTGTGTTAAGACCATCTCCGTGTGAAGACACACCTAGGAATAACAATTAGAAGGGAGAAAACAATGCATTTAAACACTTTTTTTGAATGAAGACCACCTGTCAGCTGGAACGAGCTTTCACGTTTTCCACGAGTAGCCTTTGTTTACAGGTTCGATTAACTTGGTATTTTAACTCTAAACCCACGTTCTTGACTATGGCGATTACGCATATTTGATAAAGGTGGCCTTGACCCCTGTCATCATCCTTTCGCCACAAAGAATTTCAAGCATTCTATAAATACATATAATAAAGGCGTCGGCCATGTCTACTGAATGATTCTGGGAGGTTGTACAGAAAATATACTTTTATCACTGTTTTACGAACAGGGTTTTGCCTAACGTTTATTAAGTAGTCAATGCATTGTGTTATTAACTGGATAATTCATGTGCTGTGTGTCATTGTTCCTAGATGTTTATGTACCTGGCAATTGGCACTAAAGAATAAGCGTTTATGTACGACAAACATATTGAACCCACATACATCTCACCGTCGTACCTTGGACGAACCACTCACAGAAACTGACAACTTTTTCAAACGAAGCACGTGGGTAAGTAGCCTGGTCAGTAGCATGGTTCGAACCTATGACCACCAATCAGTGGCAGGCTACAGCGATCATGAGCAAGGAAACTGTGTGTTGGACTGTGTGTTGGACGTGACACACCCCCTTGGCATGGGAAACATTAATTTTAGTGACTGCATTTCAACATTAAGCATGACACAGCATCTGTTCATCTGTGTGCTTTATGAAATAATATCCGTTCTAGCGCTGTTCATCGTCTAATAAGCAACGATTTGGAATTTTTAATGCGCAGTTATTAATCACGAAGGCCGGATGCCCTGAGTGGTTTATGGTTGTGCATCAGAACGACAAAGTGTTGTTTATTAGACGATAGCAACGCTTTACATTTATTCTCCTTTTGTAATATAATGGTCATGTTAAAAACGAAATAACATCCTTTTCAGCATTGTTATCGTCTAATAAACAATTACTTGTCGTACTGATGCGCAGTTTTTAACCACTTGGGCCTCCGCATCAGTACGATAAATTATTGTTTATTAGACGATGAACACCGCTGGAACGGATGTAATTTCATAAATAAAACATAATTTGTCCACTCTTTGTATACAGAGACAAAATCGTTAGTCCTGTTAGAATGTTAAGTTACATCCTGTACAGGAAATAACGTATCATGTACCGGTATATATATAAACAAGGGTTTGTGGCATTGATCCGTGTGGGGAATGCCTATGCGGTAGAAGGCTTGGGTTGTCGAATGCAACAGACAGCCATAGCCAACGTACAGCACTGGAGCTACTGTGATGATGATAGTTGCGCGATTTCCCATGAAAACTCTATGTACAACAGCAATTGTTTAAAACACCAATGTGATGTTATGAAAGAACCAATTTTAAGTTTATTAATTTTGTGTGTGTATATAACACGCTGACCAATTAATTATCATTTTGTAACATTATTTAAATAAACATTATGCCATCTAACTTAACTTTGCTTATATCTGCTACGAACATTTAATTGCGTTGTGCGTTACTTTACCAGGGACACGTGACCAAAGGTGGTTGCATTTAGAAATAGGGAGTGGCTTGTATGGCATATCAAAATTGTTTGTTCAAAACGGTTTATCCTGTCTAAATTTATCAAAAACAGTGAATACAAAGTTATGGCCATTTTTCCTCGCACTGAATGTCTAATACCCAATCTGTAAAGTCTTAATGTGAGCATATAGTAAGTCCCCTACTATATCCATTTTACGCTGTATCAGTCCGAGCTCGACTTCAATAAACAGTCCAGTAAAGCTGTTGCTTATATCTCATCAGTCTATGCGTATTCTTTTCGGTATCCGGGGTACTCCGAATGTGAGAAATTTCCATACGACTAGAAACAGTATTCACAACCGTCCCACCAGAACTTTCAGTGCTTTGATTATATTACCATAACAGGTGTATTTTAGCTTGTTCTGAAAATGTGTTGAAAAACATGCAGTCCATATTTGTGAAAGTTATGTTGTATAAAAAGACCAGATTAAAATGACAACCATATGCTTACTTAGAATGGGGTTCTTTAATGAGTTACAAACCATCTCTCTTATTGGATAAAGGCCAAGATAACAACGTTTGCAAGTTAGTACTATCAGTTATATCCTTTAATATCGTCGTTTTCCATATAGATATTCCAGCTAATATGTATGAAAGCCCATAAGAACGCAAAAGTAACGCGAAAAAGGTCTAGTAAAGCGAAAGAAAGGCGTAGTTATGCTAATAAAAGGCGTTATAACGCGAAATCAAGGCGTAGTAACGCTAATAAAAAGCGTTATTATGCGAAAAAAGGGGATTAACGCGAAAATAAAGGCGTAGTAACGCGAAAATAAAGGCGTCATAACGCGAAATAAAGTCGCAATAATGCCTTTTGTAGGTATAAACAAGAGCCATGTTACACATGGTTAATCCCCCCGCCAGGAAAAAGTTACCTGAAGGTTGTACTTTCGTACATTTTACTTGGTGAGAGGAAATCCTTAAAAAGCCGTATAGTTATGGTCATGCTGAGTACAGTTTTCAAGTAAGTGGAAAAAGAATAAGGCAATGAAGAGAAGGTTTGCAAAATTATATTAATGTTCATTATCAGTATAGGTATGATATTTTTCTATTTGACTAAAAGCAGACAAGGAAGAGTTATTGTTCTTGCACACTGCACTTCCTACCAATGTGCTATGTCAGTGTATTAAGTTTGAAGAAAATCCCTCAAGTACTTTTGGAGTTATGCTCTGGACAAAACTTTTAAAGTAAATCTGATAAAGGGGAATAACTCTAAAAGTAGGCAAGGTAGAGTTATTGTTCTTACACACTGCACTTCCTACCAATGTACTATGTCAGTGTATTAAGTTTGTAGAAAATCCCTCAAGTACGTTTGGAGTTATGCTCTGGACAAAACTTTTAAAGTAAATCTGATAAAGGGGAAAAACTCTAAAAGTAGGCAAGGTAGAGTTATTGTTCTTGCACACTGCACTTCCTACCAATGTGCTATGTCAGTGTATTAAGTTTGAAGAAAATCCCTCAAGTACTTTTGGAGTTATGCTCCGGACAAGTAAATCTGATAAAGGGGAATAACTCTAAAAGTAGGCAAGGTAGAGATATTGTTCTTACACACTGCACTTCCTACCAATGTGCTATGTCAGTGTATTAAGTTTGAAGAAAATCCCTCAAGTACTTTTGGAGTTATGCTTCGGACAAGTAAATCTGATAAAGGGGAATAACTCTAAAAGTAGGCAACATAGAGTTATTGTTCTTGTACACTGCACTTCCTACCAATGTGCTATGTCAGTGTATTAAGTTTGAAGTAAATCCCTCAAGTACTTTTGGAGTTATGCTCTGGACAAAACTTTTAAAGTAAATCTGATAAAGGGGAATAACTCTAAAAGTAGGCAAGGTAGAGTTATTGTTCTTGCACACTGCACTTCCTACCAATGTGCTATGTCAATGTATTAGTTTGAAGAAAATCCCTCAAGTACTTTTGGAGTTATGCTTCGGACAAGTAAATCTGATATAGGGGAATAACTCTTAAAGTAGGCAAGGTAGAGTTATTGTTCTTGCACACTGCACTTCCTACCAATGTGCTATGTCAGCGTATTAAGTTTGAAGTAAATCCCTCAAGTACTTTTGGAGTTATGCTCCGGACAAAACTTTTAGAGTAAATCTGATAAAGGGGAATAACTCTAAAAAGTAGGCAAGGTAGAGTTATTGTTCTTGCACACTGCACTTCCTACCAATGTGCTATGTCAGTGTATTAAGTTTGAAGAAAATCCCTCAAGTACTTTTGGAGTTATGCTCCGGACAAAGTTTTTCAAGTAAATCTGATAAAAGGGGAATAACTCTAAAAGTAGGCAAGGTAGAGTTATTGTTCTTACACACTGCACTTCCTCCCAATGTGCTCTGTCAGTGTATGAAGTTTGAAGAAAATCGCTCAAGTACTTTTGGAGTTATGCTTCGGACAAAATTGGGACGGACGCACGGACGCACGGACGGACAGACGGACGGACGGACGGACGAAGGGCATTTCTAATATCCCCTTCGCCTTCGGCGGGGGGATAAATAAACCGAGTATTACTTTGAAGACTCACGTTAGACTAAATCGTCTCATTACTTGTCATCACTGTGTCCTCTATTATCATTGCAGCCCTGTTAACACCGTTTTATAAGTATCATCCCCGCCTTACTAACCAGTCTCGTGTCCCCTGCTATCAATACAGTTCTTGCTACGTTGCTCCCTAGATTTCAGACTACCCCTTTTTGTCCCCTCATTAACGTCGCAAGCTATATACATGTAACAATTGTTAAATATCGTTCAGACCGAATGATAACACCGATTGGACCACTTAGTAGCTAGAAATTGTTTATGGTTATTTGGGTGCAGTTTGCAACCTCAGCGTATGTATGTATGGATGGATGGATGCGCTACCATATCTCTTGCACGTTGACACTATACATTGATTCAAAAATGCAAACTGAAAACCCGGCCACTGTAAGGACAAAAAAGGGACGCCGCCAATGTCAGCATGACGCCACTCGACCTTTCTGTAATGGCGACAGGAGCGATACTTAGATAGGCTGTTGGAGATGCCATTGGCTTCCTCAAAAGTTAGTTTGTTCTATGAAAATTAAACAAAATTAATCCATATGTTACTTATGGTACAACAACTTGCAGTCTTAAAACTGAAAAGAACCGTTTTAAATCGTCACAAATATTATAGGTCTGTAATGTACGGAAGCACGAGAAGGACACCACTTTTGTTAGCACTTGTGACTTACAAATGTATTTGTTTTTATTTATTTTAACAAGTTTTTTAGTTTGTTGTCTGTTAACGTTTTTAAGCCAGTTAACAATTAAGTCACGGGAGCTAACAAGGAAGTCACGAGTAAACGAGTGTCCTTCCAAGAGTCAGAGTCCAACAGTCTACCTACTCCCGGTATTTAAATCTTAACTCTTAAATTTGTTTAAAGTGTGCTTTAACTTGTTTATTTCAAAACTCAGTGCAAGCCTTACAGGTCATAAAATAGTACATGAGGGTATATAGGTATGAAGTTGATCGATAATTAAAGTGGGCCACGTACACCTGTGTTTTCATCGGGTCGTACCGACTATACCTCGAACGAGGATGGTGGACCTAATAAGCACAATTACATACATACTGTGTTTTCATCCGTGAAGTACTCTGTATCGGATGATCTTCAATATACATCGAGTTTTGAATGTGTCGGCAAAAAATTGGATATTTTCTTTGTGGTTCTGTTGTCAGGTAATTTTATTGTTTAAATAACTATTAAAAAGCTTAACTGGTGTTATTACAACAGCTTTAATGTTTATCGTATTTACAAAACAAAACTCTAGAACATGTCAGGACACGACGTATATATTCCTGTAAGAGCTAACACACACATGAGTAGTTTTGTTTCATGATGTGTTATGCAAATGTTTTGTTTTTTCTGCTTTAACTTGAAGTATTTCTATTTACATGTATTTTCAGCAATAGCATATTTCGAAAGTCAAGCATTTTAAGATGGCGGTATCCGGAAGACGAATACAAGGTTCATCAATGTCCGACAGTTTGAGTAAAGCATCTGATGAAGTACATGATGATTCCTGTCAGCCATGTTTGTTTGACGGAAACACTATTACAGCTGTAGGATACTGTCAGACGTGCGATGAGTACCTGTGCAAAACTTGTCTCGGTGTGCATCGTAAACAATCTGCTACCAGAAACCATAACATTCTCCAAAATGATCAAATGCCAAAAGGTCAAAGCAAAAGTAAAGAGATCTATTCTGAACCATGCAAAGTTCATACAGGGGGAATAGTTAAATTTTACTGTGATGTCCATGAAGTTGTAGGCTGCGGTGACTGCATGGTGCTGGAACATAAATCTTGTAAAGTCGACCTTGTTGCAGATGTTTCGGCTAACTATATTGGTGGACAAAAGCAAAGTGAATTTAAAGAGTACTTGGGGAATTTCGAAAAGACAATTGACGAGGCTAAAAAGTCTTTAAAATCAGCGGAAGATAAAATTGGGGAGTGCGTTTCAAAAGTAATGGATGATATAAAAACATTCAGGAAACAGGTAAACGTGTACCTAGATAAAGTAGAAGCTGCTATTGTGAAAGAAGCTATGGAAGTGAAGAAAGAACAAGATAAGAAACTTACGGACATTGAAGGTGAAATAAAATCGGTAGAAGATGAAATAGTAGAGATTCATCGTAAAAGAAACAGTGACGTGTTAGAAGGTAGTTCTCTGTTTGTCTTAGACCATATTGCGAAAACGAGATTAGAGTCTCTGGAAATTGTTGTTCAAAGACTTCATACCGACAACTTAAGCAGAAGTTATGTATTCGAGAGCAACGACGATATCAACTGTCTGCTCCAATCACTTGCTCCATTAGGAAATATTAGATTCAAGAAGGCAACCATACGAGATATTGAGAAATTTATGGAGCTTGAAGCAACCTATATCCAAACTGCTGAGGATGAAAAAAGTCGTATAACTGGATCGACTATCATTTCTCCACAACATCTTGCTTTGGTTGACAATTTATCACCTAGTGTGAAGCTGTTTGATATGAAAGACTACAAAGTTATCACTTCCTTGCCTTTACTACATGTACCATGGGAAGTCACCGTCTCCAAGCGCAATGAATTGGCCGTAACAGTCCCAAAACAAAAGAAAATTCAATTTATTGCTACACAAGGAAACACCTTGAAAAAAATTAAAACACTAGAAGTTGAAGGGGAATGTTACGGTATTACACACAACGATAGCAAACTCATCGTTTCGTTCTTGAATCCTTGCAAGATTGAGATTCTAAACACAGAATGTAGAGTGTTAGAGACAATTGTGTCTGTAGAAAGAGGCTCTGAGCTTTTTGACATGCCTCGGTACATTGACATGTGCCCGTTGACGAGCAATATATATGTATCAGACTACAAGAAGCAAACAGTAACAATCCTGACAGCAGATGGACACCATTTGACCACATTCCGACACAAGGAGATGCATTCCCCTCAGGGTTTGGCAACGTTGGCAAATGGAGCATTTTTTGTGACTAGTTACGGAAGGACAAATGTTCAACTTGTTTCACCTGACTGCGACAAGACAAAACTTATTCTAAGACAAAATGATGGTGTAAAATGGCCTTTATCCATCTGTTTTTCCAGTCAGGAAGATAAACTTTTCGTCACCAATAATAACGGAAGTAGGATAGATGTTTACAAGATTACTAAGAAAGGAAATGGTGATGTTTGTAGTCCCTAGAGGCCGGGTTCGGATCATTCTCAGGTCATAATCTCATCCTTTCATACTTCAGCGGTGCTCTCTTCCCAGGAGAAGATTTGATTTCCAATCGTGATCAACTTTTAATTTTTTTGATATCAATAAAAGGCGTGGTCAATTTTATATAAAAGACAGTAGAAAAATCAGTTAGCTTGATCAGAGATTTGTATTGGTTTGTTATATTAAAATTGCAGATGTTTCATAATAAAGTTTAAAATGTCCTCTGTTAATAAAATAGAATTTTACAAATGCCTATGTAATATCTAGCTACATTTTTCAAGATAATCATAGTACCTATATCGTTTCGATTGAAGTTTAACGAGCACACACTAAATGTGTATGTTTTTGCAGTGAAATATTGACAATTGTACGTATATTTTCATTTGAAACTACCGGTATATTGTTTATTAAAATATCAATATTGTAGATAGATGATAAAATGTACAAAATTTTCTTTTAAAATATCTAAGAACTGAGGGTGTACGTTTTGTAATCTACTACTGTTTTAAGTTTTAAATTGTCAACTACAATCCAATCTTCGGGATACCTCGGGAACTTTTCGACATTTTTCTGATGATTAGCTTTAAATAATGGCCGAAGCAAATAGCGTTCCGATAGTATACGAAACTTTTAAATTGTTGCTGTAATGCAGCTGTCACTGTATTGTTAGTGTAACAATTATGTTAAAGTTATATTACCCTTCAAAATGGTCATTTTTTGTTTATAGCTAAGCATGATGCTCAAAACACAGTGGATGCTTTGAAAACATATACGGACCCTGGTTTTACCAAGTTATTTCTATTATTGACAAATAAAATAAAGATATACATGTACATAACCGAAAGGGTTCATTTTTTATTTTTGACTGGGATAGTATTTGTGGAATGCACTCCTGCACTTCACTTACGCAGTAACATTGATTCAATGCTTCGTGTTCATCTTTTTATATTTCATAAGACATCAGTAATATGTATTTAACTTTACTGTTCTTCAATAGAAGGCGATGTGATGCTCACTTGCAGGATCCAGAACAGTGAGAACATTTTCTTGTCCTAGCAACAGAGTTACTGTCACGAATACTGACATATATAGACTCTACCCCAGCTACAGTCTACAGTTAAATATCTAAGTCACTTCCAAGAACAAGGCCAAGTTAAATGCACCAAACTGTGCTCTATTTAGGAAACGACATTTCACTTCAGAGAATCTTTATTATAACCAAATTAAACTTAAAATACAACTTTCTATCATTTCCTTTACACCACATTCTGCAGGGACTACGAGTACCTTATCATTGAAGATGCTTTATCTTCTTTAAGTCTTTATTTTGTCTTCCGTCAACACTGCTACTTAGTCTTGCTTTGGATCTGCTGTTTTCCCAATAACATGTCTCTTGCGCCAAGATATATTACACACTATTTTTCAACTCTAGCTTTTTCATACCTGTAAATACCTCCTAACAAATTTCCAGTCACAGTGTAAGAATGGAAATTTGTTAGGATATATTTACAGGTATAAAAACTAAAGTCCACCTCCATGGTAGTGGTTAGTCGCAGACCTGAAATCATTGTAACCTCTCATAGATCTATGGTAATGGGTTCGAGCCCTGCTAACGACCATGCCTCTTTGTGAGAAAGTTGGCAGTTTGTTGTGGAGGATAGGAGTCTAGTACTGGTTTTTCCCAGGAAACTGCCCGTTTGTTAACTTGACCAAAATACCTTTGGAACGGACGTAAAACTAATTCAACATACATATGTAAAGGTAACTCGAACCTCATTTTTAAGTCAAATACAACTGAACAGCTAGTTTTTGACGACTTTTGAAAGCTACTGTACACATTATAATTGTACCGTTTGTTACTTGTATAAAAATCCTTCGCTCAAGTTAGACTGCAGTCAGTATCTCACGACATTGGGTGGATCAGCTGTCTCACTTTCATCTATCAACTCTCACTTCAAAATTTAAATGTACTTTTCTTCCAGAATACTTACCTTGCTAGAATGTAAACTACTGGGGCAGTGCACTAATGGCCATTCAAAGAAATGCTTCCAATAATAAACAAGAGGGCCAAGATGGCCCTATATTGCTCACCTTGGTACAAACCCACTTGCCTGGTGGAAGATCACTAGACAATGTTATATACCAAATAGGTTTTCCTATATGCGTCTTTGTAAAACAAATGACCCCCCCCCCATGCCAAATATCTAAGCTCTAGGCCTTGTGGTTTCAGAGAAGATTTTTAAAGTTTTTCCTATATAAACCTATGTAAAATCAAGTGACACCCCCGGGCAAGGTCAATTTTGATCTGGGGGGCATAATTTGAACAATCTTGGTAGAGGTCCACTAGACAATGCTACATGCCAAATATCTAAGCTCTAGGCCTTGTGGTTTCAGAAGATTTTTAAAAGTTTTTCCTATATAAGCCTATGTAAAACTAGGTGACCCCCCGTGTGAGGTCAATTTTGATCCGGGGGTCATAATTTGAACAATCTTGGTAGATTTCCACTAGCCAATGCTACATGCCAAATATCTAAGCTCTAGGCCTTGTGGTTTCAGAGAAGATTTTTTTAAAGTTTTTCCTATTTGTTGCCATAGCAACCAGAGTTCTGCATGGAATGGAATTCTTTGAACAATTTTGGTAGAGCTTCATGAAACGAACATCCCTGCATAGTTTCATCAACATTGGCCTACTGGTTTCAGAGGAGATGTCATTTGAATCAAAATGTTGACGGACGACGGACAATCATCCATCAGAAAAGCTCACCCTGGCAAAGCCAAATGAGCTGACAATTCATACACAATGTATGTACCTGTACACTTTTTATACAATGTCACACTATTTATACACCTGGAAGAGGATAAATACATTTCAAACAAACAAAATAGTGAGATTTCTGATTTATTTTTCAATCTCAGCATTTCACAAAATTCATGTGAAAAAAAAATTAATATTGCAATATCATAAAACAAAAATGAATGCTCCCTTTTTGGGGTTGAAATTTACTGCTCTAGCAAAACTAAATAGTCATTTACAGCACATATCATATATTCACTAGAATGAAACTCGTTTACCTCAATCACAAAAGAAATACTACTACATTTTACCTCTTGCATACCCTGTTTCATGCCTTCTAGTGAACACAATAACAAAGACATCCTCTATACTTTATGTAAAATAACAGGACCTGTGAAAAAATCCCTGTCTGACTGAGAAAATGCAAGGAACACATCCAACACTTCTAATATTGTTGTCTCTTCTGTCATCTTATGATCTTATTTTCTTATATACTTCTAATATCTTATTTTAGCGGCACAGATTTGTAGTAAATATTAAAGGAATGTTTTCCATTGAAGTTTCATTGGAAAAAAGATGTTTTAAAAGTTGTCTGTTATATCTATAAGAAGAAAAATAGCAGGCCATTCAAGAATCATTCTCTTTTCAAGTTTATATCAAAGTTTGTCCTGCTGTTTCAATGAAGGGTATTTAAATTTCACAATACAGTAAGTGCAAATATGTATAAGCATATGTATGAGCAAATGGGTGGGTATACAGATCAACTTCCTGCAACAGATCACAATACCCAATCTTAAGTGTCCAGCTCAAGTGAGCTAATATATACATGTACACCACAAAATTCAAAAATATAAATTGTCAATTGTAAATAACTGATCATCAAAATCACAATAAATATGTTTAAGTGTATTCATATCTATCAAAGTTAAAGTCTTCTGGAAACAGGCTTAAAACCTATTTAAGCAATAACCAGAATTTGTGGCAAGTCCCAGCACATTTGTATAACTAATATTACAGAAAAAACTGTTTTTATGCAGTAAGTTAGAAATCCTTTCCCGAACAAGTTGATTCTGGGAACATCTCCAAACATGTACCTGCAAAGAAAAGTAAATGTAATAAATATTTGTCTATATCCCTAGTAACTCCCTCTGAAGCATGTGAAAGGTCTATTTTATTTCCATGTACATACTGTATATCCCAAGCTTAAGTAGTAGGAGGTAGTGACTGGTAAATGCTATATATACCAGAATGATGGAATAAATTTTACATAATACACTGAAAAAGAAAGGATATTTTTGATAGTTTACTAATTTCATTGTTCTGATTATCTCATTTTAATAATGCTCCAACCAGAAAAAAGTATACATAAATAACTATAAAACCTTGCCTTTATCATAGATAACTTACACCAGGCACTGTAAAGAGTTCAGTTTAGAAGTAATGTGAGAGGTGCAGTGTGTTAGTTCAATTAGTCATTTTACTTTGCTTCTATGATCTCAATCTTGTGGATAATGAGGAGCAGTCCTTAACTGGCTTATGTTCTCGTAAACCGTCAGCTAGAATTCAGTGAACACTGCTTTAGTTTAGATCTACCACCAAGCTTACTGCAACAATAGAGTCTGCTTCCCACTTAACTCTAAAATTTTGATGCCATTAATACAAGAGGCATTATTTAAAATCCCTTAATCCCAAGGCTCAGCTCTCAACACTTTGTTCTTTACCATATATCCTATGACTGAATTTCAACTGTAATTAAAACAATGTATGTCCCAATACCAGTGACTAGGCTTAAATATATTCCAGATTTGTTACTGCTCCTGGAATAAATTGTGCATTCTTAAAATGGTTAGCTTATTCAAGCTTAAAATCACGGATAGCAGAGTACCAAATTTGATACTCGAGTACTCAGTCCTTCAAACTGAGTATTCTGGTACTCCAAAACGATCATCTTGACATGTATATGTTGTATCATTAGTCTGATTTCAGTAATTAAACTGACATTTAGGGAGATCACTCTAGGGAAACCAGCATTTAGGGAGATCGCTCTAGGGAAACCAGCATTTAGGGAGATCACTCGGGGGAAACCAGTGTTGAAGGAGATCACTCCTGTAACATCAATGCCACTCATTCCAGTATGTCACTCCAGCATCATCAAGCTATTCCTTACCTTTCATGAAAGAAATCATCTAGCAGCTGATCTAGGACCCCATCCTCTGTAGCCACGGCGACCCCTACCTCCTCTCTGGTATGTTGTAGTACTTCCTTGAAGATTCATATTCTCCCTAGGCATTCCATCCTAAATGGAGAAACCTTATTGTAGTTAAATATTTTCTTTTGCAAAAAGTATGAAGTAATTTCATTCCTTACTTCAGCTTTAACGGAAGTTTCTTTAGCATTTCACGGAGGGTTCTTTACCATGTCCCTGTGAATGACCAGCACTAGACTGCTATCCTCTCTAAGAAATGGCCATCTTTCCCAGTGAGATAGCTAGATAGTGAGGCTTCACTACTACTTCTAACAAGTGTTGCCTATCTCTACAAGCAACCAAGTCTATAGTTAATGTTTATCTTGTCTAACAATAAATACAAACCATATTCGAGACTTTAAATATATTATAGGCAACCTGCATAAAGCCTGGCTTTGGGTGTATGAACAGCCTGAGACCAGATCAACTGACTCCATTCTATTACATAGCCCGCATTGTATTTATATATACAGCTGTGATACAATCTGCTGTCCGTACAGGTCAGTGCTTTCTCACATCATCACTTGTATTCTACATGTGTAAGAGCATGAAAACAATAACAAACCATACCTCGTAGTCATTAAACTCCTCATGTGGTGGTGTTACCATGGTATTCTAAAATATAAATAAATACAATGCTACAGACTTTTTCAAAAATTAAGTCAACTACATAACAAAACTTTCTTGATTTCTTGTTTCAGATTTTCTGACTTTTATGAACATTATTATGTCCTCTACCAATTACCAGTAATCTATACTCAATTGCAGAACAAGTTCTTACAACTTAGATTAATTGCTCTTAACAACTGTATTTTATATAAACTTGAGATGTAATTAACCTGTAAGACAGATTGGCATGCAATGTGGGATTCACTTCCATGTCTAAGTACACAACCACCACTGCACTAGTGTGGGTCTTAACTCTGCAATCTGCAGGCAAATGCATTACCCCTACACTAAGGCAGCTCTATAAATGAGTAGTTTGGAATAATTTAAATACATGTCATATTGACTATGACTATGGTCAATGTGTTAACATTTGAATACTCACTGCTCTTCTCAATAATGCATCAATCTCCTCTCTGGATGGATCAGGCTGAAACACAGAAGTATAATCTCAAATTGAAAATTTAAACAAGTGTCCTATAGTGATAAACTGTGTTATACTCCTATTAAGTTATATAACAAACAGTAAGGACCAGACTCTCGTTTTATAGCAACATAAGTTTTGGTTGGTTGAAGTCATTCATACTGATACTGTGAATGGTGACTGACAAATAAAAGACTCATTTATTATATATCATCACTTTCAAATTTTATGAATTGGTATCCCTAACAGAACAGATTAAGAGAAAAAAATATGAGAAAATCCCAATCCTACATGCCTCACTTCTGAAAGAGTCAAATTTTTTTAACAATTTCAAAGTCACTGAAGTTTCTCTTTTAATTATATAGGAAAACAGCCATACCTCACACAGGCCCTGATTTCTTAAAGGGATCATCTTCATTTAAACAAATACAGTGTACCACATTGTAGTTAAATTAATATATGATTATTTTGTACCGAATAAAATCTTATTTTGACAACCACTTTCAGGGAGCTTATGCTTATGTAAGAAAAATCTAAATAGCGCAGTAGAATACTTACAAGACTATCATCTTGTACTCCACCCTCATCATACTGTCTTTCATCATTATATCTATATCTTTGCGCATCAGTTTGCAAATCTCTTGCATAATCCCTTCTGTTGTCAAATGTTCTTGACATATGACTATCACCTCTGCCATAATCTTGTGCTTCATCCCTATTTCTTCTGACTTCCCCTTGCCTGCTTATATTTTGCTGTCTGTATTCCCTTGGCCATTCTTCTACATTTTTAGTTTCAGTGTCTGGATTTCCCCCCTCTTGCCAATACTGATCATGTCCATAATTATCACCATCCCTGTCTCTATTCTGTCTTTGCACACCACCTCCCCTTCCTCGTCTATTTACAGAACCATATTCTCTATTTACAGTAGCTGTACCTCTAATGCTTTCCTTCCTACCATAGTCCATTCCTGAAAACTCACCATACCTGTCAGAACTACCTTCACTATATTCCTTTTTGTCAGTTTCACCATGGTAACTATCAAAAGTTCTATTTTCAGATCTATCTCCTGTATCTCTTTCATATCTATAATCATCAACATCCCTCTGACCCCCCTGAAAGTTTCTCCTGCCGAAGTCACTCCTTTGATTACCTCTTTTAATATAATACTGTTCATTATTTCTTCCATAACCCTCATCTCTTATGTTAGAACCAAACTTTGAGTCGGTAAAGTCATCAAATTCTCCTTCATGTCCCATAAAGTTATCATAATCATTATCTACTCTATCACTATACTGTCTCACTAAATCTTCAACTTTAGCTTCATCAAGTGGAAGATTATATTCTTCCATCTGAATCTGCTTGTCACTATGATAAGATTGTTGTCTTCTATTGTCATTATAAATATCATTATTTCTGTCTCTACCTAATGTTTTTCTGCTAGGGCTTTGTGTGTGTTCAGACGTTCTTTCAAATCTATCATTTTTATTACTTAAAGGTTCATCTCTTTGTCTTGTGTGAGCTGGACTTCTCCTTCTAGCTGATCTAAGCGGACTTCTTGATCTTCTTCTATCGCTACTGTCTTCACTCCTCTGGTCTCTATCTCTACTGCCTCCAACTCTTTGGTCTCTATCTCCACTACCTCTACTTCTCTGTTCCCTTCCACTTCTATTGCCTCTGTAATCATTTTGTCTCTGATCTGTATCGCCACTATCCACTCTTCCATGATCTGTATTTCTAGTGATACCACTTCTACGGCTTCTTTCTCTATCATTAACTCTTCTCTTGTCTCTGTCTCCATTGCCCTCTCTTCTCTGTTCTCTATCTCCAGTGTCTCCTCTTTTCTGATCTCTATCTCTAACGTTACCACCTCTCTGATCTCTGTCTATATTATCCACTCTTCTTTGATCAGTATCCCTGTTATTTCCTTTTCCATGGTTTCTGTCTCTAATGCCTGGTCTTCTCTGGTCTGTATCTCGTCTATCACCATAATCTTGACTAGGTTTCCCATAATAACTTCTCTGCTGATTTCCAACCCCCTGCTCAGCTTTCTGCAACTGATCATCGTTTCTAAGCCTTTTGTTTCTGTCTTGATACTCGGGTTCTCTACCAAATCTTTTTAAACCTCTTTCGGTCTCTCTGAAATTCTTACTAGAGTTTCTATCATCAACATCAAAGCTATCCTGACTTTCATCTAAATCTTTACCTTCACCCTCATAATCTACCCATGATGATTGTCTCTGACCAATATTTTCTCTTCTGTTACTATTTGGATTATTCAATCTATCATTATATTCATTTGACCTAATAGTTTCTGAACCACTTACAAATTGACCTCTTACAGGTGCTTCTGCAGCTGTACTCAAGTAGGGATTGTCCTCTGTATTGTTACTGTCTACAGACAGGTCGATAATATTAAGAGGGCCTGGTTGCTCTGGAATCGAACTAACCATAGACTGATTCTGTAAAGAGGAGGGCTGTCTCTGCCAAGGAGGTGGTCTATGTCCTATCAAACTGGTTGGACCATGCAAATTTATGTTGCTTGGAGACAGACTTTGTGCAGACATAACTGGTGTATTTGAAACAGCTGGCTTCAGACCAGATAGAGCTAGAAGTGCTTGAGGAGGTGGCCCCTGACCAGGAGCAGGCATTGACATAGCTGGTGGCCTTGGAGGCATTTGTCCCATTTGAGGAGTCTGTAATAATGGAGGTGGTCTTTGTAATGGACCTGATCCATATGGTGGTCTATGCATGGGACCTGACATCACAGGCTGCCTTATATTTATATTACCAGGATTGTTAGGCATCTGCATCATCTGCATCTGTCCTTGCGCAGAGTAGGCATTATTAGTAGGTTGAGGTAACATCGCACTTGTACCTACACTCCCTGGTGGTGTTGACACATTCACATTTGCAGTACTCTGAAATGGCACTGAAGGTGGAACAGCTGCTATTGGGAGCCTTTGGTGGTGTCCACTTTGCATAGCTGGTGGAGGAAACATGGGGTTTGGTGCCATTGCCGATACAGGTGGTGGTCGTAAGGGAGGTGGTCGCAACGGCGGAGCTCTCATTGGTGGCGCTTGAAAGCGAGTCTGGGCATGCAGAGCTGTATACTGCCCCGGATACTGTTGTGTCACGGACCCAATCTGCACACCTGGAGCCAAGCTCTGTGACTGCACAGATGCACTTGACAACTGTGTAGTGATAGGGAATTGTCCACTGGACGGTTGTACAGTAGAACTTGACTCACTTGAGGTTGAGACCGACCTTTAATAAAGAGAGAGCTGCTAAAAAAGTGAAACCTCCAAAACTGATAATAATCTGCTTTTACTTTGTAGTGTTCACACTAATTCCAGTGTGCTAATTCAAATTATCTAACTGTCTGAATATCACAAACATTCTGCATTATATAGTATTTATAATTTAGTTCATTATTAAACAAGAGCTGTCTCATGACAGCACGCTCGACTATTCAAAAGTTTGTCAGAAAATGGGGTTTTTTGTCTAAGAACAGGTGTATTGTGTAATTGTCTATAAGAATTAAGGTCAAAGATATGAAACTTGTTCAAAGACCTTTGTAAATGAACATTACGTGCAAAGCCTTACTCTGGATTATATAAGCCAACTGGGGGCAGGATAATTTCAAAGAAATACATAACCTTGTATATTTGATCATGAACAACTTTGTAACATTCCAAAATTGATATGTATAAAATTAAAAAAGCATGATCGCTGCATGCTGCATAACTGTTCTATGACATTTCAAAAGTAAGCCATTTCGAGTATTTCTAATAATAGTCTGGTAAAAACTGTGACAAAATTCTAAGTTAAAAAGGGGCATAAATATGTCAAAAATCAAAAACATTGGTGAAGATGTTGATAGTAAATATAGATTTTAAGTTTCAAGTCAATACGTTTGATAGTTTTCAAGATATTTGACTTCATAAAAATCTTTAACTAAAAATTCTAAGTTAAAAAGGGGCATAAATCTGACAAAAATCAAAACAGAGTTATGGGGATTGTTTCCTCTGGTGTAAATGTTGATGGTAGACATATATTTTGAGTTTCAAGTCAATACCTTTGATAGTATTCAAGATATTTGAATTTATAAAAATCTTTAACCAAAAGTTCTAAGTTAAAAAGGGGCATAAATCTGTCAAAAATCAAACAGAGTTATGGAGGTTGTTTCCTCAGGTGTAGATGTTGATGGTAAACATATAGTTTGAGTTTCAAGTCAATACCTTTGATAGTATTCAAGATATTTAACTTTATAAAAACTTTAACCAACGCAGACGCCAACGCTGGGGCAAGTGCAATAGCCTCCTTATTCTTCGAATAGTCGAGCTAAAAAACTCTTCAAAATTATATTTTTTTAAAAAGAAAATAAAGTAATTAATGCAAAATCAGAAAACAAATCATCTGGAAACGAGAAGTGTTTTGGTTAGATTCACTTACATAATGTAAGTATAAAGTTGACTGACACAGATGCCATGTCAGTCTGATAGGATGTGTACTTACGTAGCTGCTATAATGATCTGTATTGACTGCGTAGATGGCGTAGCTGAAGCAAAGGCCTTCACATTTTCTGGAAAAACATCAAAACCTCTTTGTATCAAAATGTCATGCATCTTTTCATATCTCTTTGTGGTACCTACTTAACAAGTTTCCCAAATCACAGTATGGTGTAAGAGATAAATGATTGTGGACTGTATGACACCTGTAGAGTTATTTTGATGTTATTTCTATCTGTTGAAACAGACCTCTTTTAATAAAGACATTAACAATACTGCAATGGTTTGAAACTTCACTGCCTTCATCTAATTGAGATCTGATGTAGACTGAACAAGAGGAACTTAGGAGTGTCCAAGAAAAATGGAACTAAAGTACAGGACACAGAACAAATGGAATATCTGATCCATTGTTGAAGGCAATCCATCATTTCCCCTTGAATAATATAAGCAAGAAAGATGAAAAGCTTGAAAATAGTTATTTGTATATTGTTTGTTATTTCAAATGTTATGTTTACCTAATATAGTATTTTTATATAATTATGCATCTACATTGTACTTTACATATCAAATAAAATCATTTTAGATTACCCTGTACTTTTGCCACAGATTTGAATGCTTCTGTGTTGACATTTAGTTCTAGCATGACTTCTATCTCAGTGGGAGGTCCCTCAATACCGGCTATCTCTTTTGAATACTGCTCTATCAGGGGCCGGGCTGACTGTTTGTCTTTCTTTATGGCATGGTATACTGCATTGTATTTTTGGCGATAATCACTTTTTTTCTGAAAATGAAATTACTATTTCGTTCAAATAACGTAACGAAGAACAAACTACCCAAGAAGATTTGAGATTGATCTTGCTGTAATTGTAATTTAGGTCAATATCCATTTTTACACTTGTCACTGATATAACTAGCAATTCCATGTAACTTCTTTAACTAAGTACATTTCTGCTAGGACATAATATTGTGAACAACTTTTATCATCAAAATTTGAGATAAGACATGTTATAAATAATGAACACTTCATGTATCTTAATTTTTTTTTTTTTTTTTTTTTTTATAATTTTTTTTTTTTTTTTTTTTTTTTTTTTTTTTTTTTTTGTTTTTGATTAAAAAATTTTTTTTTTTTTTTTTTTTTTTTTTTTTTTTGTGTTTTTTAATAAAAAAATAGAAATTTATTATATAATTAATCTATGGAGATCTGAGGTAACGGGACATTAGAGAACTTACCATATAATTAAGTCTATGGAGATTTGAGGTAACATGATCTAAGATACTTTTCCACTGTAGTTTCTGCTGACACATGAAGCACATGTACCATGGCTCTTGTTTCACATCCTGTTTCTGGAACTCAGTGACCCACTGCATCCCTGGAATACATCACTCCAAAATTAATACCTGAACAGTAACTTACCAACCTCAAAAACAAGTATGACATTCAGGTTAAGTATACAATGTAATATTTTAATCTACAATTCCAAAAATGTTAAGACTTGTCTTGTGAAACAATGACAATATACAAGGGTAATAATTTCCTCAATTTGGTTGAATGTTTTTTTACATTTTAAGCCACAAGTCAAACAAGAGACGAGTATCATTGTACTTTAAAACATAAAAGTAGGTCAAAAGATCAGAATCAAGGTAAGTCATTGGAATTTTGGAAATTAGTTTGCAAAACTGTGGAAATAGTCCAAATTTCATCGCTCTAGCTTAAAAAGAAACAAAAACAAGAAGAAAGGTCAAAATCAGGCAAGATCAAAGTTGACATCTGCATCCAAAACTATGCAAATGGTTCAACTTTCATTGCCACAGATTCAAAAAGAAAATATAGGTCAAGGTCAGCCAAGGTCAAAATTGAAACTGCATACAAGATTATTCATTGAGAACAAATTTCATTGTTGTAGCTTGAAAAACAAGAAAAACTTGGCAAACTTGGACCCAAGAGGTATGATTTGAACAATCTTGGTACAGGATCACTAGGCAATGCTACAATCCAATTATATAAACTCTGGGCCTTGTCAAATTTCCCTATATATGTGCATGATAAAATAAGTGAGGCAGGATAAATTTCAACTGGGGAGTCAACAATCTTGGTAAAGGGCTTTTAAGCAATGATATCTGCCAAATATCTAAGCACTAGGCCTTTTGGTTCGAGACAAGAAGTTTTTGTAAAGATTTTCTTATATAAGCCATTGTAAGAATTGGTGAGGGGCAGTGTAAATTTTGACCAAGAGGTCATGATTTAAGCATTCTTGGTAGAGGTCCACTACACAATGCTACATGCCATTTATCTAAGCTTTAGGCCTTGCAGTTTTAACAATTTAAAATTCCTGTTTTTTTTGGTCTGCTTGAAACTACTTAATTTGAACAATTTTTGATGAGGGTCAGACCAGAGGTAAAATGCTCAGAACTTACATGATACACATTGCATGTTTTTTAACAACCATACCTTCTTCATATCACTGTAAAATGTAATTTGGTAAAAAAATTACCTATGACTGGGTATCTTTTGAAGAATTCTGAATACACTGTGAGGAACTTGGACTTCCTACTACTCTTGATAATTGTTTCATTATGAATCCTTGACTGCAGTAAACCTGTAATGTACAAAACACACAATTCTTCTGTTTAAACAAGTGTGGTAAATTTAACTTTTTTTTAAAAAAAAATTTTTTTTTTTTTTTTTTTTTTTTTTTTAAATTTTTTTTTATTTTTTTAAAATTATATTTCTCTATGAACCACTGACAACATAAGCTGTAATTATTCTATTTGTGCCTTTATTGGTTAATATTTTATCAGAAATAGAAACATTATAACTGTATAGTAAGTCTACAGCAACATCTAAAACAAGAAACCAGAAAAAAAAAGTTTTCACAAATATTTTGTGTTTTACAGAAAACAGAACCAGCAACATGCAATCAGTGTATCCTTTTAACTGTGTGGGATCCTACTGGTATCTCGTGTAAACTTCATGTATTTACTTACCATTTTCTTTGTTCCAGTCAAATGCCTCTTTGTGTTTCGGGTTTGCTGTAAGGAAGAAACATGCCTCTTTCAATTATACAACTTTAACCAAGGTTGATTGCAAATGAAGGTCATTCAACTTACATTAATCGCTCTCCAGACATCATCCATGATGGAATCATTCACTTTCAATAAGTCAATATTGTCATGTTAATTCTGATGCATAATTGTCAAATTTATAACTTAAGTGGAAAGGAATATCAGTTACACAACCAAAAATTATAAAATGACAAACAAATTAAAGAATTAATCATTTTTATAGCAGATGCATTTGAATATTTTGCTGGCTATCGGACTCCAGATAATTTGTCTGTTTTTTTTATATTGCATTTTGAGATGAATTAAATGCATATGAGCATAATTCACGTCCTTCATTAGGGAAATGAGAAATAGAAGTTAACAACAATCATAAATAGAATACTAACAAAAGTCAAATGTCACAGATGCTGATCAGTGTACAGGTATCTGTTGTAATTGTATGTTACCTTGTTCTTGTTCCAGAACATTAATTGGTTTGACATTGGTAGGCTGAGGTTCATTTTTCTTGATACCAAACTTTATAGCTTGTACGCCGGCACTTGACTTGTTGTCCTCGGCCGGCTGTTCAGGCTCGTGTTGTAGAGGTATTTCAAGGTTTCCCTCTACTTCCTGTTGTACATGAACCTCTGTCTCTAAAGCAGCTTGCGCCTGCACCTCCTCTGCCTTTGCTGTAATTAAAAAAAAAAGCAATTATATTCTAAAGTTAACACAATGATAATTTTAAATTGTGAAATTGTTAAAAAAGTTTGATTTTTTCACTTGATTATTAAGCATGCTCAACAAGCTATATTACCTGTAAGATAATTCCTTGCAAGACACCATGACTGAAGTACTAACATACAAGACAAGAGCTGTCACATGACAGCACGCTCGACTATTCGAAAGGTTGTTGGTAAAATGGGTTTTTTGTCAAAGAACAGGAGTATTGTGTAATTGTCTGTAAGAATTAAGGTCAAAGATATGAAACTTGTTCAAAGACCTTTGTAAATGTACATTACATTCAAAGCCTTACTCTGGATTCTGTAAGCCAAGTGGAGGGAGGAGGGGATAATTTCAAAGAAATACATAACCTTGTAAATTTGATCATGAATAACTTTGTAACTTTTTCAAAAATTGAAATATATAGAATTAAAAAAGCATGACCGCTGCATGCTGCATAATTATTCTATGATATTTCAAAAAGAAAGCCATTTCGAGTATTTCCATGTTAGTCTGGTAAAAACTGTGACAAAATTCTAAGTTAAAAGGGGCATAAATGTCAAAAATCAAAAACATTGGTGAAGATGTTGATAGTAAACATACATTTTAAGTCCATAAAAAAAATCAAAAGTTAAAAAGGGGCATAAATCTGTCAAAAATCAAAACAGAGTTATGAGGATTGTTTCCTTAGATGTAGATGTTGATGGTAGACACATACTTTGAGTTTCAAGTCAATACCTTTGATAGTATTCAAAACATTTGACTTTATAAAATCTTTTACCAAATATTCTAAGTTAAAAAGGGGCATAAATCTGTCAAAAATCAAAACAGAGTTATGGGGATTGTTTCCTCAGGTGTAAATGTTGATTGTAGACACATACTTTGAGTTTCAAGTCAATACCTTTCATAGTATTCAAGATATTTGAATTTATAAAAATCTTTAACAAAAAAATCTAAGTTAAAAAGGGACATAAATCTGTCAAAAATCAAAACGGAGTTATGAGGATTGTTTCCTCATGTGAAGATGCTGATGGTAAAGATATATTTTGAGTTTCAAGTCAATACCTTTGATAATTTGCAAGATATTTGAATTTATAAAAAACTTTAACCAAAAATTCTAAGTTAAAAAGGGGCATAAATCTGTCAAAAATCAAAACAGAGTTATGGGGATTGTTTCCTCAGGTGTAGATGTTGATGGTAAACATACAGTTTGAGTTTCAAGTCAATACCTTTGATAGTATTCAGGATATTTGACTTTATTAAAAACTTTAACAAAAAATTCTAAGTTAAAAAGGGGCATAAATCTGTCAAAAATCAAAACAGAGTTATGAGGACTGTTTCCTCAGGTGTAGATGTTGATGGTAAAGATATACTTTGAGTTTCAAGCCAATACCTTTGATAATATGCAAGATATTTGAATTTATAAAAAACTTTAACCAAAAATTCTAAGTTAAAAAGGGGCATAAATCTGTCAAAAATCAAAACAGAGTTATGGGGATTGTTTCCTCAGGTGTAGATGTTGATGGTAAAGATATATTTTGAGTTTCAAGTCAATACCTTTGATAGTATTCAAGATATTTGACTTTATTAAAAACTTTAACCAACGCAGACGCCGACGCCGACACTGGGGCGAGTGCAATAGTCTCCTTATTCTTCGAATAGTCGAGCTAAAAATGGATAACTTGGTGAACCTGTCTCAAAAAGAGGACTGTATTCACCAGACTACTAATCTTCCTCTACACAATTAAAAACAAGAGCCATGTTACACATGGTTAATCCCCCCGCCAGGAAAAAGTTACCTGAAGGTTGTACTTCCATACATTTTACTTGGTGAGAGGAAATCCTTAAAAAGCCGTAAAGTTATGGTCATGCGAGTACAGTTTTCAAGTAAGTGGAAAAAAGAATGAGGCAATGAAGAGAAGGTTTGCAAAATTATATTAATGTTTATTATCAGTATAGGTTTGATATTTTTCTATTTGACTAAAAGTAGACAAGGTAGAGTTATTGTTCTTGCACACTGCACTTCCTACCAATGTGCTATGTCAGTGTATTAAGTTTGAAGAAAATCCCTCAAGTACTTTTGGGTTATG
The DNA here is from genome assembly GCA_022818135.1 of Saxidomus purpurata. Classification (NCBI taxonomy): domain Eukaryota; kingdom Metazoa; phylum Mollusca; class Bivalvia; order Venerida; family Veneridae; genus Saxidomus; species Saxidomus purpurata. Next base: position 47,968,967 of record JAFMSR010000013.1, read on the forward strand.
CTCCGGACAAAGTTTTTCAAGTAAATCTGATAAAGGGGAATAACTCTAAAAGTAGGCAAGGTAGAGTTATTGTTCTTACACACTGCACTTCCTACCAATGTGCTATGTCAGTGTATTAAGTTTGAATAAATCCCTCAAGTACTTTTGGAGTTATGCCTCGGACAAGTAAATCTGATAAAGGGGAATAACTCTAAAAGTAGGCAAGGTAGAGTTATTGTTCTTGCACACTGCACTTCCTACCAAAGTTTTTCAAGTAAATCTGATAAAGGGGAATAACTCTAAAAGTAGGCAAGGTAGAGTTATTGTTCTTACACACTGCACTTCCTACCAATGTGCTATGTCAGTGTATTAAGTTTGAAGTAAATCCCTCAAGTACTTTTGGAGTTATGCCTCGGACAAGTAAATCTGATAAAGGGGAATAACTCTAAAAGTAGGCAAGGTAGAGTTATTGTTCTTGCACACTGCACTTCCTACCAATGTGCTATGTCAGTGTATTAAGTTTGAAGAAAATCCCTCAAGTACTTTTGGAGTTATGCTTGGACAAGTAAATCTGATAAAAGGGAAATAACTCTAAAAGTAGGCAAGGTAGAGTTATTGTTCTTGCACACTGCACTTCCTACCAATGTGCTATGTCAGTGTATTAAGTTTGAAGTAAATCCTTCAAGTACTTTTGGAGTTATGCTCCGGACATAACTTTTAAAGTAAATCTGATAAAGGGGAATAACTCTAAAAGTAGGCAAGGTAGAGTTATTGTTCTTGCACACTGCACTTCATACCAAGGTGCTATGTCAGTGTATTAAGTTTGAAGAAAATCCCTCAAGTACTTTTTGGAGTTATGCTTGGACAAGTAAATCTGATAAAGGGGAATAACTCTAAAAAGTAGGCAAGGTAGAGTTATTGTTCTTGCACACTGCACTTCCTACCAATGTGCTTTGTCAGTGTATTAAGTTTGAAGTAAATCCCTCAAGTACTTTTGGAGTTATGCTCTGGACAAAACTTTTAGAGTAAATCTGATAAAGGGGAATAACTCTAAAAGTAGGCATGGTAGAGTTATTGTTCTTGCATTTCACTGCACTTCCTACCAATGTGCTTTGTCAGTGTATTAAGTTTGAAGAAAATCCCTCAAGTACTTTTTGGAGTTATGCTCCGGACAAAGTTTTTCAAGTAAATCTGATAAAAGGGGAATAACTCTAAAAGTAGGCAAGGTAGAGTTATTGTTCTTACACACTGCACTTCCTCCCAATGTGCTCTGTCAGTGTATGAAGTTTGAAGAAAATGGCTCAAGTACTTTTGGAGTTATGCTCCGGACAAAATTGGGACGGGGATGCACCGGACGGGGGCACGGATGGGCCTGGCGGGGCTTTCTAATATCCCCTTCGCCTTCGGCGGGGGGATAAATAATCAACAGATCAATATCTGTTGTCACATGTTTCTTTTGCATTTTGGATGAAGTACATTCCTTTGGTATAACATTATGCTATGATGTGCATATTTGATGCAAACTCAATTTCTCATAGAAAGTGCTGTAAGGTAAACATATTTACAAGCTTTGTCTCTCCACATTCTTTCGTTCCTGGCTACTTTAGTTTTGATTGTTCCAGTACCATCCTTCTCAGCAAACTCTCGGATTTTGTCAATCAACATCTGGTGTTTGTTTCCAAATGGCTTTGTATTCATAATTTCATCATAGACATCCTCATGGTATGCTTTCTGTAAACGTAAAAGCCTGATATTAGCTTTGCATTGACCTATTTGCATGCTAAATAAACTTTGCATTGACCCATTAGTTTGCAAAATTAGCTTTGCATTGACCCACTTATGTGCAAAATTTGCTTTGAATAGACCCATTAGCATGCAAAATTAGCTATGCACTGACAAATAAATGTGCAAAATTAGTTTTGAATAGACCAATAATTATGCAAAATTAGCTTTCCATTGCCCCATTGGCATGCTAAATTAGCCTTGCATTGACCCCTTACTTTGCAAAATAAGCTTTGTATTGACCCATTAGCTTTGAATAGACACATTAGTGTGCAAAATTAGCTATGCATTGACCCATAAGTATGCAAAATTAATTTTGAATAGACCAATAAGTATGCAAAATTAGCTTTGCATCGATTCATTAGCTTGCTAATTTAGCTTTGCATTGACCCATTAGTGTGCAAAATAAGCTTTGCATTGACTCATCAGTGTGCTAATTTAGCTTGCATCTTGGTGTATTAAGCTTTGCATGACCCATTAGTGTGCTAATTAAGCTTTGCATTGACCCATTAGTGTGCTAAATTAAGCTTTGCATTGACCCATTAGTGTGCTAAATTAGCTTTGCAATAACCCGTTAGTGTGCAAAATTTGCTTTGCATATACCCATTAGCATCCTAAATTTGCTTTGCATTGACCCATTTGTGTGCAAAATTAGCTTTGAATAGACCCATTTGTGTGCAAAATTAGCTTTGAATAGACCCATTAGCATGCTAAATTAGCTTTGCATTGACCCATTAGTGTGCAAAATTAGCTTTGCATTGACCTATTAGTGTGCAAAATTTGCTTTGCATTGACCCATTTGTGTGCAAAATTAGTTTGAATTGACCCATTAGTCAGTCAGGGGTGTAACTTGTATAAGTTATTTTGAAAATAACTTCTGTAAGTGATATTTGAAACATTTTGTTAATAAAATTACTTCCCTTTGCTGAAAGAATTAACTCCCTTGAAAGTTGAGGTCACCAAAATAATGGAAATATCTTAAAATAACATATACAGGTTACTAATCAACATTTCAGTTTTTCTTTAATTTCTTCATTACTAGCAGATTACCTCTGCAAATACCTTTAGATAAGAAATGTAGGTTCTTTCTTTATAGCTGACAGTAATGACTTTTCAATTAGACATAATGGATTTATTGCCAAAATTGTCTAACAGATGACCTGAAAAATGTCCTACTTCAAAGCCCTTGCGTAAGAAGGTTTTGTCGATGCGTAACATATTTTATTTTATGATCTTGAAGTTCAATGATCATAGAAATAGAAATAAATTGTGTAACTCCCCAGAAAATTTGTATTCTTGTGAAAAAATGATGTTAAATCTTTGCACTGTTTGGACAAAAATAACTTGAACAAGTGATCATGACTGAAAAATAACTTAAGTTTAAGTGAGTGATGAATAAAAGATAAACATAACTTGTACAAGTTATCTAAAATAACACTAAAATAACTTATACAAGTTACACCCCTGACTGTTAGTGTGCAAAATTAGTTTGAATTGACCCATTAGTGTGCAAAATTAGTTTGAATTGACCCATTAGTGTGCAAAATTAGTTTGAATTGACCAATTAGTGTGCAAAATTAGTTTGAATTGACCCATTAGTGTGCAAAATTAGTTTGAATTGACCCATTAGTGTGCAAAGTTAGTTTGAATTGACCCATTAGTGTGCTTTATTTTCTAACTGGACTTGTCCTTCCTGTAACTTGCATAGTTCCCTTACTTGTTTAATAGTGGTGCACACTGAAAATTAACTAACTGACTGAACAGCGAAAAGTGCACTAAGTTCACACTGCATGGACAACATATTGAAAAAGACATTACAAGTCTGAAAATAACTTCTCATTAAAGTTGATGAGGAATTAATAAACAAGGAAAGGAATAATCCAAATTGATCACACTGTTACTCACATAAGGAAAGAAAATAAGATTTCTTTAAGTTTCTCCAATTAATTATTAATTGACTTTTATTTCAAGACATATAGTCATAAGATTGCAATAACTTTCTATTTTAAAGGTCAATTTATTTTTCCTGTGGATCTGAGCAGTATCAGTTAACAGACTGAAGACAAGACTGGCTGTCTTTGCAATTTAATTAGTTCTTATCCTTCCCTTGTGATTATTTAATGCCAATAATAAACATAATTTGAAACCTATTTCAGATTATAAAACTTTTATTTGAGCAAGAAATGTTTTTCACCAGTAGCTTGTCATTTTAATTTCTTGTAGAAAGCATGTTGGACATATTTTTATTAAGAAGTGATTAATGCTCTAATAGTACAATGTATTTTGATTCAAAGTTTGAGCACATAACTGAGTCAAGCTTGAAAAGTGTGTATAAATCACAGTGTCAGGACATACATGGCACCAAGTGTCAGGACATACATGGCACCAAGTGTCAGGACATACATGCCACCAAAGGGTCAGGACATACATGCCACCAAGGGTCAAGACATACATGCCACCAAGGGTCAGGACATACATGCCACCAAGGGTCAGCACATACATGCCACCAAGGGTCAGGACATACATGCCACAAAGTGTCAAGACATACATGCCACCAAGGGTCAGGACATACATGCCACCAAATGTCAGGACATACATGCCACCAAGTGTCAGGACATACATGCCACCAAATGTCAGGACATACATGCCACCAAGTGTCAGGACAAACATGCCACCAAGGGTCAAGACATACATGCCACCAAGGGTCAGGACATACATGCCACCAAGGGTCAGCACATACATGCCACCAAGGGTCAGGACATACATGCCACCAAGTGTCAAGACATACATGCCACCAAGGGTCAGGACATACATGCCACCAAGGGTCAGGACATACATGCCACCAAGGGTCAGGACATACATGCCACCAAGGGTCAGGGCATACATGCCACCAAGGGTCAGGACATACATGCCACCAAGTGTCAGGACATACATGCCACCAAGGGTCAGGACATACATGCCACCAAGGGTCAGGACATACATGCCACCAAGGGTCAGGACATACATGCCACCAAGTGTCAGGACATACATGCCACCAAGGGTCAGGACATACATGCCACCAAGGGTCAGGACATACATGCCACCAAGGGTCAGGACATACATGGCACCAAGTGTCAGGACATACATGCACCAAGTGTCAGGACATACATGCCACCAAGGGTCAGGACATACATGCCACCAAGGGTCAGGACATACATGCCACCAAGGGTCAGGACATACATGCCACCAAGGGTTGGAGTATTAACAGAAGATTTTTGAAAAAAAAATACTGAGTTTTTGGAGGAAAAGGTGAGTGTCTCAATACCGGGATATCACGGGACAATTGCATGTATGGGTCAGGTGTTGATGTTGGAATGTAGGAGTAACTCACCAGGTAGTTGAATCTGTGTTTCTTGCCGACAAGATGAGACAGTATCGTCGTATCATAGCACAACACTGAGCACATACTGCATGAGTACTTCGGCTCCTTCTCCATCTTAGGATGCAATAACTCCTTTATATAGTTCAGACCTATATACAATAGAAATAACTCCACTCAATTGACTGATACGGCAATATACTGCAATATTCCATTTGTTTACATAAACATTTCTATTAAGTATCGTAATTACTTTGAATTCAATGCAACATGTTCTAGAAAACTTGTATTTTTACATAATTTTGTGTTCTTGAGATTAAACTGAATGCTGCATCATAGTGAACAACTGTCATAGTTCATGACCTTGTGAATAAGGGCTGTCACAGTAATTGACATGTATCCCTAAAGTGGGACTTTCACACAGAACGGTAACCTTAACTTTGAGAGAGGCACCAAACACCTTCTAAATGTGTTCAATAATATATCTATAATGTTGAATTTACTGAAATAAATTTCTAACTATATCTTACTGGATTGTCATAAATAGTGATCAAAATACGGCCCACATAAAGAGAAATAAATCATACATTGCTAAAGATAGAGCTATATTTCTTGCATATTCGACTCTCATGAGTTGTCCTACATTCAACAGTAACTTTGACTACTTATGATAGCGATTATTTATAATAGTGACTGAGATTGAAGTTAGCAGTCACAAAAATTTTGAGTTCTATCTACAGATAGAAAATACAAACACCAGAGTCTTTACCTATAAGTGTAGAATCAACGAGTGTGCCGTTTTCTACAGCCTCATTGTAGATGGCTTGAAACTGTGACTGGAATTCTGAATCATACACTTCCGGAGCTTCCCCAATCTCCTTCTGTCTTGCTGGTGCTGGCGCTTTTTAAAACATAAGGAAATAGTGGGTACAGGAGCTACCTTGGCACAATGGTAGCATGTTTGCCTAGGGATCAGAGGGTCCCGGATTCGATCCTCACCAGTGCCCAAGTAGTGGTAGTGTCCTTAGGCTAGACATATAATTCCACGTTGCCTATCTATCTCTTCTCTTCGAGTATGATTCCATCTGGAGTCTCAAGAGCGATTAATCAAAGTTGCAAGAATTTGTTTTGCAATCGGTAGTAAATAAATTCGTATAAATATTTATATTTTTTGGGTTATTATCTACATGTAGTGCATTTGACAGCTCAAGAACTACACATGAGGACTATACTAATAATATGTCATATATATCTCAATACAAAAATATAATCATTCTAGCTTACATCTGATTTGTTGTGGGTTACTGTTACTACAGCCAGCAAATCCCACAAAATTGTAAACTTTCTCCAACATCTAGATGTTAAAAGTCTGAATTTTCATCAACATCTTATAAACTGACAGTAGTACACTAACCTTTGACTGGTACAGGGTCAGTATAGACAACTTTACCATTGTTGTCATGGGGATTGAGCATGAGTGTCACCCTAACCGAGCCCCGACCAAGCCGGTCTTCCTGCAGTCTTGCCTCGTAGTTTGCTCTCTCAACCTGCTGTTTCTTCACAGCTATCATATTTATCATGTCAAAGATCTCAGGACTGTGCTTTTTCTGTAAACAGTAACATAGAAGATTTATTAGACAGTTTAAACAAATTCATGGTTTAATGACTCCTTGATCTATTAGACACCTCTAGATCTCAATACAAAATTTTAGTGTTTACAAACATATTTCCGGTCTGCTTACTGTAAACATAACCATTTTCATTATATATCCGTTCCTTTGCAAACTTTAACTTTAAAGTAAATGACTAACAGTTATGTCTTTAGAAAACAATTAGGCTATTATAAGGAGTTTATGTGTTCATACCCTCTGCCATAGAGATATCAGACTTATTGCTGTACACATAAATTATATACTTATCCTTGTAGTAATGTAGTTAAGAAACAGGTGAGTGAGTGCATTTGTGTGTATACTTACGAAGTAATTCAGTTTGTGTGGGAAGCCAATGATATGTTTCACAATAATTTTGTGAGATCCTTTGTTATTACACAGTTTACAGACATATCTGGGTGGTGTTTTCGGCAAATAACTTCTTATCTCGTATATATTATCAAGACCTGAAATGTATACAAAAAATAACAATACAGTCCAACTGAGCAAAACTGAGCATCAGGTCTTTGTAACTTGATTGGATCAAGATCAGCAGTGATAGCAAGTTCGCTTCAGAATCAGAGGGTCCTGGGTTTGACACCAATGAGCTGTACGTAAGCAAGACACAGGTATTTCCACATTGCCTTTCGCTCGTCGAGACTGATTTCATCTTGAATGAGTCTGAGAGTGATTAATCTAAGTGAAAAGAACTTGTTTGAAATCAAGAATAAATAAATTAATATCAATTAACCATTGAGGGTAAAAGCCTGGCCAGACCATGGAAAGGGCTACAGTCAACTTCAAGTCATAGTCAGATATTTACTCATTATATTTCAACTTTTCAAAACTGCTCTAAATTATCATCTTTACAATGCTTTACAAATCTGCTTTGGTTGAACAAAACACAATGCAGACAAATTTACGAGCAAAAAACAAAACCCTATTGTGTGCAAGCCATATCAGCAGAAATTTCAGGAATGTTTCGTAAGCCACGATCAAGACATTTCTGTGATCTGGTCTGGTCAGGCTTTTACATCCAACCTAAATTAACTCTCATTCTGTTGGCATAATGACCACTGTGAAGGAATTCAAACCACTGTATGTTTTCTCACCTAGCATTGGTTCATTCTCGAAGTTTGGAAATTCTCTGTACAGTAAACATTCCACTTCCTCTGGAGTTGACGCGTCCAGCTTGTCAACATCTATTACCTCAGGCTTCTCCTCTGTTACAGTCATGGGACTTTTATCTAGGAATTCAAAAATCAATGCTCATTTATTTAACTGATCTTGGTATAAAATGTCTTCAGACAATTGTAAAATTCTTCAGGAAAAAAATCATGCGACACTGAAGATATCTGTGTATATTGTTAACATGTTTTGTGGCAGTTATTCCATTCTGCTGTTATAAGCATCTAGCTGTCCAGTCTTAACTTGTTATGAACAGACATGCAATGAAAAACCTGTTTAATTCATAATGTATTCTTCACTGTGCCCTTTCAGTTGTCAAACAACTGCAGACGTAAGACACATTTCTCAATAAAACTGGATCACTCTTGTGAACATACATGCATATATCAAAATTTCCCAATTCCAGTCTGCCAGATAAGGAATACTATACTAACTATCTTCTGTTGATCTATCCTTCCCAGTCTCAACCTTACAAGTCTCTGATCTCCCTGTCTTTGTTTGCTTCTCATCTTTACCTACTTTCCTCTTCACTGATTTACTCTCCTTATCTTTGTTCTGTCTACTGATTCTGCTTTAGATATTCAAATAAGAAAAGCAAAGCATTATTTTCCCAAGAAAAGCAATCCATTATTTCCCCATGTCTAATTCGGCAAGGAAAGGAAAACATATTTCATGCAGTTTTAATGCAGTTTTATTTGTTTTCTACATTGTTGGAATAATAGTTTTCAGACAATATGTCACAATGAATACTTACAGAATTTATTTGATAAATTGCATTGAACTTAGTTCTATAACTAGAGATTGTTTTTCACAAAAAAACTTGTCTCCCCCCTTATGACCTTGACCTTTGAGTTAGTGACCCAAATTATAACGCCAAATTGACCAACGGCACGAGACCCTGTTTGAACTACTGACCCCAAAAACAATAGGGTCATCTGCTCAATAAGACCAATCATCCTATGAAGTTTGAGGTCTGTAGGTCTAAAAGGAACTCTAGTTATCATCCGGAAACGAAATTGACAAACGGTCAGTATGACCTTGACCTTTGACCTACTGACCCCAAAAACAATAGGGATCATCAGCTCTATAAGACCAATCATCCTATGAAGTTTGAGGGCTGTAGGTCAAAAAGGAACTCTAGTTATCATCCGGAAGGAGAGAAATTGACCAACGGTCACTGTGACCTTGACCTTTGAACTACTGACCCCAAAAACAATAGGGATCATCTGCCAATAAGACCATTCATCCTATGAAGTTTGAGAGCTGTAGGTCAAAAGGAACTCTAGTTATCGTCCGGGGGGGGAAAAGGAAGAAGGGGGGGGAGGGCGGACGGACTTGGGGGGGGGGGGGGGGGGGGGGGACTCCCCCAGTTTGAGGTTGTAGGTCAAAAGGAACTCTAGTTATCATCCGGAAATGAGAAATTGACCAACGGTCACTGTGACCTTGACCTTTGACCTACTGACCCCAAAAACAATAGGGATCATCTGCTCTATAAGACCAATCATCCTATGAAGTTTGAGGTCTGTAGGTCTAAAGGAACTCTAGTATCATCCGGAAACGAGAAATTGACCAACGGTCAGGTGACCTTGACCTTTGACCTACGACCCCAAAAACAATAGGGATCATCAGCTCTATAAGACCAATCATCCTATGAAGTTTGAGGGCTTAGGTCAAAAGGAACTCTAGTTATCATCCGGAACGAGAATGACCAACGGTCACTGTGACCTTGACCTTTGAACTACTGACCCCAAAAACAATAGGGATCATCGCTCAATAAGACCATTCATCCTATGAGAGTTTGAGAGCTGTAGGTCAAAAGGAACTCTAGTTATCGTCCGGGGGGGGGGGGGGGGGGGGGGGGGGGGGGGGGGGGGGGGGGGGGGGGGGGGGGGGGAAAAGAAGGGGGGGGGGGGGGGGGGGGGGGGGGGGGGGGGGGGGGGGGGGGGGGGGGGGGGGGGACAGGGGGGGGGGGGGGGGGGGGGGGGGGGGGGGGGGGGGGATATGTCTCCCCGCAGGTGGGGGAGACATAACAAGAGCTGTCCCTCACAAGTGACGAATGCCCTTGAAAGAGATGTCTCACAGTCTATGTCCTCTCCATGTGCTCAATAATTGTATGTAATTTTAAAATCCTTCCATGCATGACAGAGTTACCATGCATACAGTATTCCAACTTTCAAACACTAAGTGTGACCTTGACCTTTGAGGCAGGGACGTGGGTCTTGCACTTGATGACACGTTGTCTTGGTGTGCAAGACCTTTGTGCCAAGTTATTTTAAAATCCTTCAATGCATGACGAAGTTACAGTCTGGACACAAATGTGTGCATATATACAGGATTTATTTATCTAAAAACTCCAAGTGTGACCTTGACCTTTGAGGTAGGGACAGGGTCTTACACTCCAAACATCAGCTTGATGTGCTAGACATTTGTGCCAAGTTATTTTTAAATCAATCAGTGCATGACAGAGTTATAGTCCAGACACGAATGTGTGCATATATACAGATTCCATTACCTTCAAACTCGAAGTGTGACCTTGACCTTTGAGGTAGGGACATGGGTCCTGCATGCAACACGTCGTCTTGATGTGCTAGACATTTGTGCCAAGTTATTTAAAATCCTTCAATGCATGACAAAGTTACAGTCCGGACACGAATGTGAGCATATGCAGAGGATTCCAATACCTTCAAACTTTAAGTGTGACCTTGACCTTTGAAGTAGGGATGTGGGTCTTGCACGCGACACGTCTTCTTGGTGTGTTTGACATTTGTACCAAGTTATTTTAAAATCCTTCAATACATGACAAAGTTACAATCCGGACACAAATGTGTAAGTGGGGACGCACAGACGGACAGACGGTGCGATTTTAATATGTGGCCCTTCGGGGGCATAAAAATATAGAGAGCTAAATGTATAGATAGCTATGTTCAACTGGCAACATTCATTAAAAATTTCTTGTTGAATTCCAGGTAAAATATGTTTAAATATCAAACATTATCTTGAATTTATATGTCCAATACATTTCAGATATTTACCTGTCTCTGCCAGTTTTCCTATCCCTGTCTCCACTCGCTTTCCTGTCTCCAATCGGTTTTCTGTCTCCACTGTGTGTCCTGTCTCCACTAGGTTTCCTGTTTCCACTAGGTTTCCTGCCTCCAATGTTTTTCCTATTTCCAAAAGGTCTTCTGTCTCCCTGCCTGCTGTTTTTCTGATCCCTCTCTCTACTGGACCTTCGACCCCTATCTCTCTCCCTGTCCCTGCTTGATAATCTCCTTTCGCTCTCCAATGAATCTATAAACATACAAAACACTCTGATTCATGTGTGGCCTCCTCCTTTACCTAAGCAAGTTATTTTGTATCACTTTATAAAACTGGACAAAAGTTGCCTACCCTCTCCTACCTCCTCCAAAAATGGGGAAGATTAAAAATGGCAATTTTCAATAAAGTCACAAGCTTTTTAAGTAACAGCAACAAGGCAAAATGTTATACGCCACACCATCTGCCAAAAGGCAAGTTGTTTATATTAACTTAATTAAGGTATTTGATAATGCAGATTTCTAAAAGTGCAAATGTAATTGGTAATTCTGAAACAGAAGATCAAGTTTTAAATCATATTCTATTCACTGATCTGCAAGAAAACAGTGCACATCTAAAACTTTGACATCATCCACTTAGTGTACCACATCTTTAGCTCAAATTTTATACTAATATTCAATATTAACTATTCTTAGTAATTTTGATAGAGAGCTTGAAAATGAAAACTGAATGGTGCCAATGAGAGCCAATCAGGTTACACACTGAAGTGCACCCAAGAGTACAGAAAGTCAAAGCTTTTGCACACAGTAAACCAAAATATTTAACAGAAATATTTACCTCTTCTTTTCTTTGTGGTAACAAGAACTGACTCGAGATATTCGCTTCTCTCCTGCCTGTTTGTTGTATATACCCTAAATAAGTAATCAGTTCCTTCCTGTAACCTGCAATACATCACAAACATACATACAATATACCTGTATTCTCTACATTACATATACATGTGTATACAGTCTTAATAAGAGCATTACACAAACATGATATTTTATGTGGACACAAGGTAAAATGTACATGTTCATTGATGCTGCAAGGAAAATATCACTTGTACTGGTATTTTGGGAACTGCAAAACAAAAATAACTCAATTTTGAAAAATCATTGAGGTCTCTGCTTCACACTGCATCTTTCAGGTATAATAGATTCTTCCTGACGGCTGACAAACACAAACATGAATTGTAAACATTATACACTTACATATACACTTACATTTACACTCATTGTGAAATACTGTAAATGTCAAGAAGAGAGGTAACTTGAGGAGTCTTAGATATATCATGAAGGCAGAATCAATTCCTCCTTCCATGTAAACCTAAAATTCTGTTCATCAAGCTAAAATACAATATCATAATATGTCCAATACAAGAAATTTTCCACTTTTGCAATTTTACACTGTAAGATAATAACATATACATCTTTCACAAGCTGTAACTTCACTTTATTGAATACTTCTATACACCAAAAAGACAGTCAAAGTGACAATATGAGAAGAGTAATAATTAATAATTTGACTCAAATACAGTTTCGTTCAATCACGTTCAACTTCCCCACAACCTCTCTAAAAATCATCACCATTTTCACATGTCAACCAAAATGTGTCAATGTCCATCCATCTTGGTATCAAAGGCAGACTTAGATCAGCCTTCTTGGAGGTTTATGTTGACAATTGTTTGAACTGGAAATTCCAAGTTGAACAAACATTGAAAAAATGTTATACTAATTTATATCTACTTCTACGAATAAAATCTTTCCTTAGCTTACACTCACGAAAATTATTTGTTAATGCATGTATCTTACCACATCTTGATAACTGTTGTTCTATTTAGAGAAACTGCAATAATGAACTTTTAGAAACACCATAAATTTCAAAAAAGTGCTGCAAGAATCATTCTTGACAAAGCTTTTCAAACTCCATAAGCAGAATTATTCAAGGAATTATACTGGATGACTTTCTCTGACAGAATTAAATACAAAAAATCAATACTTGTTTATAAATAATCAATAATCAATCACCTGAATATCTCATAGAAAAAATTAAACCATAAAGAATCATCTACACATGAACTAAGATCATCAGGGAACAATGAACTTAAAGTACCAAAACCAAGAATAGAATTTTTTCACAAATCTTTACACTACTCAGGATCCATTATCTGGAATAGCATACCAAACAATATACGTTCTTCAGACACATTAATAAAGTTAAAAAAGTCTTGATATATTCAATGGCATTTTTCTGAACAACGAAATTAAATTGATATTAATACTGTCTCAGACAACACTGTAAATAATTATTACAAATGATTTTGTTTTTGTGCACAGACAAAATTTGTCTTAATTCTTTGTTTTGTCTCACTGTGAACATTTATCTAAGTGCAAAATATTGCTCTTGTCATTTACTTGAACATTATGTCTTATCAAATCTTAATTAATTTGTATGTCTTTGTAAATGTTATAATTGTTGTTGTTTATATGTTTGCAAATAATTTAAGGGTGGACCACATTGAAAATTGGTTTAGCCA